>VMDR010000602.1:0-203122 GCA_007922815.1 Macrotus californicus
TTCAGTTTTCATTAATTTGTAAAATTAAGTTGGTTTTCAGCATACAGCTAAAAAAGAGATGGAAAAAGTAGAAGAGCCATTTTTAAGGACAGAGGCCCATTTACGGATATACTCATGTCATTTCTAAAATCCACTAACAAGTAGTTTTTCTTTTGAGAACACTTGTTATCAAAATTATCCTATATGTACATATATTACTGCTTTCATTAGTGGCACTGTGGCAGAGTTAGACATAGAATTTACCTTTACTTATTTTTTACTATGAATACATTCTTGATTAAAAGAAAATAATTTCACCATTCTTGATAGAGACCCAAAATCCTCAGCTTTGTTCAGAACCAAACCATCCTCTGCTGATCGTTAAAGAATTTTATTGAGAGACCATCAGATGTCATTAGTGACACTGAGCGCCAACTTTGATGAGTGATTTCAGTTAGTTTCGGTCACTGCTCTATGAGGTTGGGCTCACCCCCAAACTGCAGATGAGAAAACCGCGGTGAGGTGATAGCCACTGGGAGACGAAGGTGGGTTCCAACCCTGCGACCCCCAACCAGGGGTCTAGGCGCTCAGCTGCAGGTGCATGCTGTGCAGCAGCATCGTGAAAGGCGGGCGTGCGTAACACGGGGGGGTGTGAAGACTCGTAAAGATAAAGGAGTTTCCAGGCAGTGTCCAGATTTTAGGGTTTCGTGGGAAATTTCCCAGCATCTCTTTTCCTATTTCTCCCCTACCTTACCCCAGAAACACACAGGCTCTGACCCCCACAGATCTTATGCTGGTGCATCGCCCAGGGTGCAAAAGTCCTCAAGCGTGCCAAACAACAACTCTTAAGTACTTTTCAGGAAGAAATGTCCTCTAAACCACAATAAATGGAACTCAGAAGACTTCCTGTCTTTCCCTGCCTTGCATAGCCCCGCTTCAGGTAAAGGCCTGAGAAAGGCAGGGCATTTGGGGGGTGCTATTAAATCAGACACATTGTAGAGTGTAGGGAGGCTGTGAAAACGGTCTCTTTCGTTTCAAGACATTACCTACCTCTCCTAAATCTCCAGGAGATTGGACGTTGGAGAACGCGCCACCTTTGAGGAGAATCTGGTGAGAATAGGAGCCGGGAAGTCAGTCGGAAGTGGGAAGTGGGGTGTAGCATCGGCGATGTCCTCGCTGGGGTGCCCAGGTGGAGGGGATCAGTCTGACTCCCTACCAGCATGCTCTGACCAAGGCCTGTGCTGGTGGGAAGGTGGTAGAGAGCTCTTACCTGCGAAATGCCTTTGGGACCATGTCCTGGGCTGTGTGGACAGTGTGAGGTGAGCACACCTGGAGCTTGTGCGTGTGCACAGAATGGCCCACAGGAAACATCAGTGTCACCCACATGATCATGGAAGTCACAGTGGAGCCAGCCCTTGGCCGAGATGGCTCTGTTTGTGTGAGTACCTGGTCGGGGCCTAGTGTGGGCCAGTGTGCCTTCCGAGGCGGGACGGAGAGACCAGGGAAGCAGGGCTGGTGGATTCAGATGTTATTTCCTTGCGTCTCCTAGTCATCTGCATTCTTCCAAATTGTTAGTCAAGTTTACTCCCGGATGAAGGCTCTGTCTTTGTCTGTCTGTTCGGACGATCTGACCCTGTGTTTCCTCTCAGCCAGACATGGGGACTGCTAAGAGTGGCTTTGTCAAACACAAGCAATCATTTTCTGGCACTCTTCCGTGTGGTGCGGCCTCAGCCTCAGCCTCAGCTTCAGCCTCAGGGGCGGAGCCAGATGGGGCACTGCTTTTACAGTTTGGGTGGCCTTCCGTAAGAAAATAAAATTAGAAACAAAGTAAATATTCATTTTGAATGACAAAAATCAAAAAAATTACATATTTTAAAAAGTTGACAAATACTACAGACATCACAAAATCAAAAAATAACAATTCTTTTATTAGGTGCTTAACTGGTATAGCTTTGGAGAAACGTTTATTCAAGTTCTTTGCCCATTTTTAAATTGTATTATCTTGTCGGTTGAGTTATGAGGTCTTCATACAGGGTGAGCAAATGTTGGTTTACAGATGTAAATAGTACAGTAATCCATAAATACTAATACAAGCACAAACTCCGTTTTCCGTACCTACAACTGTAAACCTACTTTTGCCACCCCTGGATTCTAAATACACGTCAGATATAATGATTTGCAAATATTTTCTCATAGTTCGTGGGTTGTATTTCCAATTTCTTGAAGATTTCTTGAAGAGAAAAAGATTTTAATTTTGCCAGAGTGGAATTTATCAATTTTTATTTTTTACTGATTTATATTTTGGGGTCATATCCAAGAAATCATTGCTTAATTCAGATCGTAACCATGCAGAAACTTCATTTCTTTAGAATGTGCTTTTGTCCTTTTGGCTCAAGCTGGACTCACCCACCTCCTGCTCCCCAGCGCGTCCACCGCCTTAATCACTAATCCCTCTGGACAAGGAGGTGCTGGCATTCTTAGGCACAGGCCTGGGGTCTGTCGACCACAGACTTTCAGTCAAATGAGAACGAGCATCTGGGCCTCGGGTGTGTCTGGGCTCCAGAAGGACCCCACCTTCTGGAACCAGACAAAGCGAGGCCACGGCTGGCCCAGGACCAGGTGCAAGGCTCAGCTGCACCTACCCGGGCACGGAGAGCGCGGCCCTGGCTCCCTTAGTCCCCTGTGTGACCCGTGTATGACCATCCTCCGGAAGCCTCCGAGGAGCCAGGCCTCTGAGCATTAGCTTACCTGGACTTGGGCTTGACCTTGACTCCTCAGCCAGCAAATCCTCACTTTCTTTGCTGCAAACGCCTGCTCCTGTTTCATTGGGTATTGGTGCATGCAGGCGACGTTTATAGGCGAGGTTTCCTCAGGCTTTTTTTTCTAAGAGTTTTATGGTTTTCACTCTTACATGTAGGCCTGTGATCAATTTTGTGTTAATTTTTTAGTATGATGTGAGGTAGGGTCCAAATTCACCTTTTTGAATGGATTTCTAATCACCCCATTTCTGGAAAAGGTTATTTCTTTCCTCTTGAATTTTCTTGGTTCGTTTGTTGAAGGTTGACTGACAGTGGAAGCGAGGGGTTATTTCCGGGCGGTAGATTCTGCTCACGCGATCGGTTCCATCCCATACCTGTCGGTCCTTAGGCTGGTGATGCACCGATGACTGCAGCATTGCAGCCGGGGTTTAAATCAGGGGGCGTAAGTCCTCCGGCTCTGTTCTTTTTCAGGATTGATTTTGCTGTGCTGGATCCTTTACCTCCCCATGTGAATTTGGCATTAGCCTGCCAATTTTCGCACAGTAGCCGTCTGTGATATTGTCGGAAACGTATTGCATCTGCGGATGGATTCGAGGAGTCTGCCGTTGTAGCAATAACAAGTCTCTCAGCCCACGGACACGGAAGGGCTTTCCATTCACTTAGGGCTTCTTTAAATCCTGTCCGCAACATTTCGTGGCTTTTGGGGTACAAGTCTTGCACTTATTTTGTTACACTTATGCCCAAGTATTTTATTCTTCTTTATGGTATTGTCAATGAAAGACTCCATTTTTGGAGTGTTAAGTGAATAGAAATAATGTTGATTTTTGTACATCGATCTTTTCTCCCGAAACCTTGACGGACTCAATTAGTTTTAGTGGCTTCATAGTAAATGTTAGGGTCTTCTATGTGTCAGATGGTATTGTATATGGAAACTTTACGTTCTGAACACTTTAACCTTTATGGCCATTGCGAAATTTTAAAATTAGATTTAAATTGTATGCTTACTTCCAATGCAAAGTCACGGTCAATAAAAAGACTTTCCAGAATACAGCAATATGACTTTGGGATTAAAATTCATGAAGTGATATGGAAATATGAATTCAAGAAGAAAAGAAATTACGTAAAATTTCCTATTGAAGAAAAGCTTGTTAATGTAGTAGTTTTAAAAACTGATGATGGATATCAAATTGCCTGGAATGGCTACATTTGAGTCATGTGCTTTTATTTTAAAATGTCCATGTACAATAAAACAGTTTGCATCCCTTGGAACTATGTAAGTTGGGTGAAAATCTTTGATCAATCTCGAAAATGAGGGAGGAGGTTACACAGTCACAGTTTTTCAGAATTCTTTTAGGAGGTACATGAGCAAAACCATTTAAAACTTCTGTGTTAATGTATATGTATACCTCCCTAATAGGTTTTCTTTTTGGGATGATTGTTACCTGAGATTTGTAGGAACTACCAAAAGTCCTTACTTTGGAATTTAAAAGCCTTCCCCAGTGATCATCTGACAGTCCAATTCATTACTTTCAATTGAGAGGAATAATAATTCATCTGGGATTAAGTTACTACCATCTTTAAAGAAGTCGCTTAGCTAGTTTTAGATGCTCCAGTTCACTGTGTGTATGCATGTAATGTACTCAGGCAGGTCTATTCAGGAGTATAAAATCTCTCTTCTATGGTGTTTTACTAATTTTTAAAGATCTTTTGAAGAAAGGTAGAGTATGTTCGCTTTGATTTCCCTCTTTCAGCCTTCCATAATCATCAATGGCATTAGCACAATTGCTATTTATCCTTGGCGCTGAGGAATGTGACATTTTTACCGTATTGCTACAGACTTTTAGCACACACATGTCTACCAGCGTGCGTGGGCTTCTGGAGTGGGTGTCTCTGGCTGCATAGGTCACAAAGTTCGGGTTCCAGAACAGTTGAGGGACTCAGCCTTTGTTCCCCCACGTGCACCGAGCCCGGAGCTCCCTCTAGTTGTCACAGCTCTCACTGCCCACCGCTGTCTCCTCCACCCTCCAGCCGCCCAGGGTCCCGGTGGGAGCAGGAGAGTGCGCAGGCGCAAGGGCTCTGAACTTGGCCCCGGGGACCCTGACTGGGGCGCGCACCGAGCCGCTGGCTCTCGTGCTTCTCTCTGGACCTTCTGCCCTCGCTTCTTTTCACCCCCCAGGGGTCCTACGGTGACCCCGCGACTGACGTCTCCCCAAACCGTTTACAAGGTCGCAGGCTACATCCCTAGGGCTGGGCCGGCGGGATCAGGCCGTGGGCATCACGTGTGCGCGCCCCCGCGGCGGCGCGCGCGCGGGCCCCGGAGCCGAGCGAGGGCGACGGGAGGGGCGTGGCGTGGCGTGGCGTGGCGGCCGCGTGACGTGCGCGCTCGGGAGCTCGCGGCTCAGAGCGCTTTGTGAGTCCCGGCGCGCTGAGAACCTCCGCCCGGGTTTGGGGGGTGCTGCGCACCGAGCCGCGCTCGAGGAAGCCGGCCTCTGGGCCGCGGCGGCCCGGCGGGGAGCTTTGCGGGCGGCGCCGACGCGCCCGAAGCCTGGCAGACACAGGTGGGCCGGCGGGCGGCGGGGGAGCCTTCGCCCCTGCGCGGGCCCCGGCGCGCGCGGGCGGGACGGTGGTGGCGGTAGCGCCCCGGGCCCTGCGGCCCGGCCGAGCGGACACGAACCGCGGGCAGGGAAAGCCGGGAGGCCTCTATGCAAAACTTAGAGGTGAACTTTTCAGTGAAGGGAAGACTTTCGAAAGAGAATAGAATGATAAATCGTTCTTGGTTAACCCCCACCTCCTAGTACGAACCTCCACACCCCACTTACTGTTGGGATGGAGACACGGCCCTTCTCCCCTCGGGTCGTGGGGTCGCGGCCTCGGCGAGCATCTTCGGCCCCTTCTTGCCGCCTCAATCCTCTGTTTGCTTCGAAAATCGCGGGGATCTTGACCCTCCCCCCGAGCTTGAAGCTTCGGGAAAGTCCGCTCCTTCTGTTTACGAAACGGCCGGCAGGCTGCAGCCACGGCGCGGGGAGTGGAGGGCGCGCGGCCTCGCTCTTTCGAGCACGTTTGTTCCAGCTCGTTAGGGGGGAGCGCCGCGGGGGACTGGCCTCCGACCTAATTTTTGGGTCTGGAACAGGTTTTTCTTGGAATGCGCCCGGCGGGGAACGCGCGGTGTCTGCGCGGCGGAGCCCGGGCCCCGCCCCGCCCCAGTTGTCACGGATTGCTTTCCTCTGTCCCGGGAGGACCGGTCAGGTTGGCTTTCTTGTGTTGTAATTGAAAGAATTTGCGTGGAAGATCGCTGTTGCCTCTGAAATAATGGCCTTAAATATGTAAGCACGCAGCAGTTTTTCTTTGAAATTTTCAAAAGCACTACCAAAACGTAGTGGAAGCATGTCCCCAGTAATAAAGAGGTAACGCTCTACGTTTCTAAGTAACAGACCTCGGTGAGCGACTTTCTATGAAACCCGTTTGAAACGGCAAGCTTTTCTCTTAATTGCATAGCTTACCGGACCGGCCAGAATGGGTGGGAAGCCCTGGGGGAAAATTGCATACAGCAGTTTGGGAAGTGTTTTGTTTTTCTAAAAAACTTTTAATGAAGGACCAGATAGGGCGTTAGAGCAACTTCCGCTCGCTGTAGGGAGATACATGCTACATTATTAAAGACTGCTTCTGATGCTGACCTTTGGAATGGTTGTTACTACTGTAGTGTTTACCGGACTGAATTAAGTAGCCAACAGTTCGGTTCGGAATTTGTACTGAAGCTTTTAAAGTGCGCACGCACGCACGCACGCACGTAGTTGTTTGAAGCATACATTTCACTCCTTCCATTAGATAGTTTAAAAAATAACCTAAATGCACCTTTGATATCTGGAATCAGGTTTTGACTTGCGATTTAAGGCAATTATACGCCTGCCTTCTGCCTTCAAGTGCTACCTATGAAGAGTTAGTTTAAACCAAATTTCAGCCTTCCTACCACGAACACCCCAGGTTCCCTTCAGCCCTCTCTCTCTCTGCTCCCTTGTAGGCACAGTAAGAGCTTTATCTTCGCAGTTCGACATTTCGTCTCATTTCCTTGTCAAATATTGATGGAGCCTGACTCTTTGAATGTCTTCTCCATTTCCTGGCTCTGCCCTTGGGCACGCTGCTCAGTATTTGTGAAACGTTTTCTAAATCAGACACACACTTCCAGGGATTTAAAAGTTAAATGAAGCTCAGAACAGTGCTGTGTACGTCCAAAGAATTTCATAAAAGGCAGTGAATTAAGATGCCTTCTAGGGGCCAGAGACCAAGTGCATTTTACGTTTGCAGTATATGTTAGTGAATGGTTTTACAGCTGTGCTGGAATGTGTGTGTGAACCCCCAAGTTTCTGGTAAAACTGTCTCCTTGCATGTGTTTAGGTTGATTTATAGCATTTTACATCATACTTTCAGGTAGTTGCAAAGGATGCGTCTCCCCACGTATTGACATTTACGTGGCATAGAATTGGGACGTCACTCTGAACGGTATCCCAAGGACTGTAGTGTAGTCTTGCAGTTTCATCCCATCACCATCAATTTAAACAAGCATGAAATGTTACCTGGGTCTTTTTTCTTGAAATTGTACTTTGATTCTCTCCCCCCCCCCATCCCCCAAATTTTCTTAATGTAATTTATTTATGCTTGAAAGCTTTTTATTCTCTGCCATACATGTTTTTAATAAAAATACTTGTATAAGTTGAAGCTAGGTTTTTTTTTTTTTTAAGATTTTTAATTATTTTTAGAGAGAGGAAAGGAGTGAGAAAGACTGAGAGAGACATCAATGTGTGGCTGCCTCTTGAGCACCCCCTACTGGGGTCTTGGCCCACAAGTCAGGCCTGTGCCCTGACTGGGAATTGAACTGGTGGCCCTTTGGTTTGCAGGCCGGAGCTCAATCCACTGAGCCACACCAGTTAGGGCTGAAGCTAGTTTTAAAAATTTCTTATGACTTTAACTCTACAAATTTCTTCTGGATTGAGTTATTAGAAGTGGTAATAGTTGGTCAGAACAGCATAATGGCTGATGGATTTTGATGTAATAATTAAATATGGAAAGTAAGAGTTTACTGGGAATTTGTCTTAATGAGATGGTGGTTGACGTGGCCCAATGAAAACCGGCACCGTGGGTGAGCAGGAAGAGTTCCTTCCCCTGGCACTAGTGGAGCTGCACACTAAGCATGTCCCTATCAACCAGATGGCATTGCTCGCGTTTTTTCTTGTTACCCGATATTTTTCTCACCTGTCCAGGGATCCCTGGCTCTCTCCTTACGTGTAAGATTGGAGCACTGGAAAGCTAATGGGAGAGACTCTGGGGAGGAAAATGGCAACCGAGGCCTCTCTCAGGAGGTGGCTGCCTGAGCTCTTGGCGGGGGGGGGCAAGACAGGGTCCCTGTTCTCGGGCTTCCCCCCTGGGGACCACCAGCCTTGCTGGAGAGGTGCCAGCTGCCACAAGTCAAAGAACTAAGCTGGGAGAGAAGGCTGAAGGTCTTGGTATTCAGCACGCAGTTTCTCATTTAATCCTCCAGCTTTTGGTACTTACCCGTCTTCATGCCTGATAGCCCCCTGTCCAAAGACAGTTTACCTTTGCCCTTGAGTGAACGCATTGGATCTTCCTTCAGGGCTGGAGAGAAGTAGTGTCCAGGTGCTGGGCGTGGGCGAGGTCCACTCGTCAATTAGCTTTTAACTAGTCCTCTGTTTCCAGCTCTACTTCTGCCCCCCTTTGGTGGAGGGTCGAATGCCACCCCTTCTGTCGCCTTTGGGAGGCCATGTGACGTGCTGTGCCCCCCTGGCCCTTCTCTGATTCCCTCGCTGACAGCTGGGCCTCAGCTGTCTCTGGTCTGGTTTGTGAGTCACCACTCCTCTGTCGCCTTCTTCCAGTTGGTGCCCCCTCCTGTGCCCCGACACTAAGGGCTAACCTAAGAGTGCACAGCGCACTGATCTTAATTTATAGCCTAACCACCCTTTACACATGCAGTTGTTCGGATCAAGATAAAGAGCATTCCCGCACAACACAGTCCCCTCTGTCCCTTGCAGACCTAGATCCACCACCTGTGAGCCCTGTCTTTATTTCTGTCACCAGACACTAGTGGTGCCTGTTTTCAATCTCACTTGTGAGTCCCGTTATGTGTCTCAGTATGAGGTCTTTTGTATTGGGTTGCTTCTGCTCCAAGAATTGGAGAGATTCGTGAGTGTGGCAGGCGTGGGCTTATTTACTTATTTTTTAGTTTCTGGGGGCAGTGCATTGTATGAATAAATACACCACTGTTGATCCCTTCTCCTGTGGGCGGGCATCTGAGTTGTTCCGAGTTTTTGGCTCAGTGAGTAAAGCCTCTGTGACGATCGCTGGGAGGGTGGGGCTGACTGTGCT
This sequence comes from Macrotus californicus, assembly GCA_007922815.1. NCBI lineage: Eukaryota > Metazoa > Chordata > Mammalia > Chiroptera > Phyllostomidae > Macrotus > Macrotus californicus. The sequence goes on from VMDR010000602.1 coordinate 9,114, forward strand.
CGGGTCACCTGCCCCTTTAAGTGGGAGTGAGGTGGCTTGGAGGCTTTGTCCAGGTATTTTTCTCATTTCTGTCATTTCCAGTGTGCGATTCAACCTCGCTCTTAAGTAGCTGGGTGCGACCTGTGTTTATATCATGAATTTTAGAATGACACTCTTTGGTCCCACCTTAAAGATGCGTGATGGGGAACTTATTTCTTATTAGAAACTGGAACACGAAAGTTATTCAGCAGTTGTATTCTGCCCTACTCTCTTCTGTTTTTAGTTTCAATGATGGTTAGGACTGAGCAGTGTCCATTTACTGCGCAGCACGTGGGTATTGAGTGCCTTTTCTGGCAGCCCTAGCAGTTGGCCTGGGGAATTTGGGAACAAGACGGGCAGGGGGGCTGGCCTCCTGCAGTGTGTTGAGGTAGCAGAAAATCGCAATAAGTAAACAAGTGGCTAAGTAGGATAATGAAAGGTAATGACCTGTCTTGCAGAAATGGAGCAAGAGCCGCAGAATGGAGAACCCGCCGAGATTAAGATCATCAAGGAAGCCTACGAGAAGGCCTTTTTGTTCGTTAACAAAGGGCTGACTACGGACGAGTTAGGTCAGAAGGAAGAAGCCAAGAACCACTATAAGCAAGGAATAGGCCACCTGCTCAGAGGGATCAGCGTGTCCCCCGCGGACCCTGAGCACGCAGGCCCCGGGTGGGAATCCGCGCGGCAGATGCAGCAGAAAATGAAAGAGACGCTGCAGAACGTGCGCACCAGGCTGGAGATTCTCGAGAAGGGCCTTGCCACGTCCCTGCGGAATGACCTGCAGGAGGTGCCCAAGTTGTACCCGGAGTTCCCACCGAAAGACACATCATCCGAGAAGTGCCGGGATCCTCCGGCCTTTGGGTCGGCCCCTGCACGCGCGGTGGCAATGAATGGAAGCGCTTCCGCCGGCGCCGGGGCGCTGCCCGCCCCCACTTCCCTGCGCGACCCAGCCGCGAGCCACCCGGCCGAGGCGCCGCCCGCCTACACGCCCCAGGCGGCCGACGGCCACTACACCGTGTCCTACGGGACGGAGTCGGGGGAGGTCTCCTCGGTCGGAGAGGACTTTTACAGGAATCATTCTCAGCCGCCGCCTCTCGAGACCTTAGGACTCGACGCGGACGAGTTGATCCTGATACCGAACGGAGTACAGATCTTCTTCGTCAACCCTGCAGGGGAGGTCAGCGCGCCCTCCTACCCGGGGTACCTCCGCATCGTGAGGTTCTTGGATAATTCTCTGGACACAGCCCTGAGCCGCCCTCCGGGGTTCCTTCAGGTAAGCCAAGGGGAGTGTCGGCCCGACTGGAAGTGCAGTGCCGTGCGTCACTTCCCTGGGTTCATATTTATCTCGGGCCTAAGACAGTAGCTGCAGAGAGATGGCTGTAAGTTCAGTTTCTTTTTAAACACATTTGTGGAATTCATGGGCTTCGAACGTACCTGTTTGTGTTTGGTAGACTTTCTTTGAACTTTTTTTCTTAACCTTCACCTGAGGACTTGTTTATTGATTTGAGAGAGAGAGGAAGGTGGGGGGGAGAGAGAGGGAGAAACATCAATTGGTTGCCTCCTGTACGCCCCCTGACCGGGGATTGAACCCATACCTGTTGGTGCACGGACAATAGTGCTCCAGCCAACTAAGCCACCTGGGAGGGCAAGAGAGCAGGGTTATCGATTGGGGTTGCGAAGAGGCTGCCGAGAGCTGACAGTTCCTGCTGATCTGGTCATTGAGCTGCACCGGGACACTGGAATATAAGAAATCCGGGGCCTGGGCTAAGAAGGACACACCCCCTGCAGAGGCTGCGGGGCAGGCACAGCAGGGACCCTGTGGAGAGCACTGCCCTGCCCGTGTGCTCTGAGCCAGCTGGAGGGGAGCTGGCTAACACAACCCAGGTTCCCACCCGCCGTTCCTCCATTGGTCCTCACACAGATGGGGGCTGCACCTCCTTTCTGTTTGGACCGAAAAAGCACTGTCCTGAGTGGTCAGTGAGGAAGAGAGGCTATCTCTGATTGGACTGGAAAGCCTCAGTCCCGCTGGTTGAAACAGGATCCCAGGAGCTCCTCTTTGTCTCTGCCATCTGAGGGCTCCTCAGATGGGAGGAGCAGAGCAGACTTCTCCCCAATGTGATGTGTGTGGGGGTGGGGGGGGACCGGGCAGATATGCCTAGCGGGGTGAGCTCCCAGGAGCCCTGCTTAGTAGGCGTCCACACTGGTCAACCCGTAGACATGCTCGGTGCTGTACTCTGCTCTCTGCTCTGCCTGCTTGTCTTGGATAAAAAGTGCTCAGCATTGCAAATGCTGCGTTTCCACCTAAACCATACTCACCGACCACGGACTTGGGAAGATTAAATCAGTGAGTACCTGTCCGGTGCTTGAACCCGTCTGGCTGCCTTCATTTCCACAAAGGGCTGTCCCATTTTCATGGTGAAGAGCGCCTTAACTGGTTCCTGCCGCCATCTTTCGAAGGCTAGCCGGGTTCCTGGTTCACAGTGGGCTCATGGAGGCCACCGGTTTTAAGGCTCTGAGTGGTGGAGCAGGAGCACTTGCAGCCCAGGTGTCGTGGGTGGTTTGCTGAGGGGTCAGGTTAGCGAGTGGCTGGTTCTCGTTGGGGACCTGTGGGTGCCTTGCACTCTGTGAGGCCTGGTGAGGCGCGTTCCAACATCTGACGTGTCTGTTTTCTGGTAGAACAATTTTAAAGCCTTGGTGAAAACCTAGGTCTGTTCACTGATTTTTTTCTTTTACCTAACTCTTCCAGGTTTGTGACTGGTTGTACCCTCTAGTCCCTGATAGATCCCCAGTTCTCAAGTGCACTGCAGGGGCCTACATGTTCCCGGACACAATGCTGCAGGCGGCGGGGTGCTTCGTGGGTGTCGTCTTGTCTTCGGAGCTGCCGGAGGACGACAGAGAGCTCTTCGAGGATCTGTTAAGACAGATGTCTGACCTCCGGCTCCAGGTAACTCGGGTGGGTGCCTTCAGGAGGAAAGCCTGCTTTAACGGAAGCCTGGGGATTTCCGCTTGTGCTCACAGTCTCTGTTACTGCTGACGGCGACCTCCACACTGGTGTCTGTGAGCACGCAGGCCAGCATGAGACCTGGTGTGGGTGGGGCAGGTGTTGCTCTAAATGGGCTGATGGGGGTAGGAGTCGAAGGTGACCTGGCACTACTGTGAAGCTGTGGGAGCTCGTCACTGAGGGGACCCAGTCCGTGTGAGGTGGGCCAAGAGGCTATCTGTGAAGGCAAGTTCCCTGGGGCAGACCACGCCGGCCTGGCCCGCCCCCCAGGTCATAGGGAGGCACAAGGTGCATGCTGGACCCACACCCTGTCTTGCAGGGAGTAATCGGGATTTTAGAGTCCGTGTCAGCCACCATGCGTTCGTCTCTTAGACACGTGTTCGCTGTCCCCGGGGCCTGTGCCAGGTGCCAGGATGCAGAGTTCAGCTGGGGTCTTGCCTGCCCCCCAGAGGTGCATGACTGGGCCGTCCTGGAGCCATGTGCTAAATGCACGGTCAAGGCAGGCACTGGGTGATGAGGATCAGGAGGGCCTCGCCCCGGGCCCGGGGTCACAGGCGGCGACCTGACAGAGAAGGCGCAGACCTGCAGTGGTGGCAGCCCGCCTCCGCCTGACAAGCCCGCTGGCTGCAGTGTTGCCCTCTGCAAATCCGAAACCCTTTCTAAATGTGGAAATGCTTGTTTTTATTTTTCAATTTTTTTTTTTATTAGCGAGGGGAAAGGAGAGGGGAAGGGAGGGTGGAGGAGATGGAGAGGAACACAACATCAGAGAGAAACGTGGGTTGGCTGTCTCTTGTACCCATCCTGACTGGTGACTGAGCCTCCAGCCCAGGCCTGTGCCCTGTGGGGGATGGAAACTGAGCCACACTGGCCGGGGCTCCAGACTGTTTTGTTGACCTGCTGAGTTTGTTTTGGATTCCATGTGTAAGTGGAGTGATACAGTGTTTCTCTTCCCTGTCACTGACGGACTTCACTCAGCCAGCACCTCTAGTCCCTTGGGTTGTCGCAGATGGTCAAGTTTGTTGGGTAACATTCCATTGTGCAGGTGTCCCACCTGTTTCTTACCCGTTTGTCTTCTGATGAGAGCACCTGGTCCGCTTCTGTTTAAAGGAATTATAGGCGGGTAAGCAGTTGCTGCCGTTTTATTCTGTCCTGACCGTCTTTGTAGTTCCCTGCTCTGTTCTTTTCTCTTGCTCCTTCTCTGGTATGCTGATGGTTTTCTGCCGTGTGCTTGGCGTGCTTTATTTTTTGTGTATCCTGTAGATTTTCAGTTCGTGGTTACCGTGTGCTTCGTATCCACCAGGCTACCTTTGCAGCAGTGGATTTTAAGTGAAGGTCACTTGACTTCAGACACATCCTAAAATCACTGGCGTTTTTTCTCAGCTTCTCCGTGTTTGCTTTTGTAACTGTTTTTCGCTTCTTTTGTGTGGTCTGTTTATAGCCCGTGAGTTCCCCTTGGAATTTGCCTTTCCTCTTGGTTGATCCGCTGCTTTTATAATGGGTCAGTGAGAATTTTTTCTTGGCGATGTTTTTTTCCGTCATATTTTAATTTTCTGTCTTTTTGAAGGCGACTTTCTAACATTCCGTGTCGTACTGGTTTACAAGTAAACTCCTTTGGCTCTTTCCTGTCTGGGAAGCTCTTTATCTCTAGTTGGACCCCCAACAACAGCTCTGCTGGGCGGAGCCTTCTTGGCTGCAGGCCCTGCCTTTGGTCACTGTGAACGGTCCCTGCCGCCCCCTCCTGGTCCGAAGTGTTTCTGTGGAGAACTCAGCTGCCGGTCCTATGGGAGCTCCTTTGTAGGTAACTGACTGCTTTTCTCTTGCTGCTTTTAAGAGTCTCTGTGTTTCCTTAACCTTTGCATCTTAATTACAGGGCGTCTTGGAGTGGGCCTCTTTGGGGTCATCTTGTTTGGGACTCGCTGTGCTTCCTGGGCTTGTGTGTCTGTTTCCTTCAGCAGTTCTTGGCATTATTCCCTCAGATACGTCCTCTGTCCCTTGCTCTCTCTCTCCTTCCGTGGCCCAGGTGATGAACTCACTGTTATGCTCAATGATGTCCCAGAGGTCCCTTAAACTGTCCTCATTTTTTTGGATTTTTTCTTCTGTTCTGTTGGGGTAAGTGCCGTGCGTTTCAAATCACTGATTCCTCTGCTTCAGCTCGTCTGCTGTCGACTCCGTCTTGTATCTCTTCATTCCAGTTTCTGTGTTCTGTCATTTCCGCCTCCTTGTTCATGTTTCCTGTGCTTTGGTGAAGTTGTCGCTGAGGTCCCTGAGCATCCCCGTAACCCGCGTTTTCAACTCTGCATCCAGGAGATGGCTTGTCCCCGGTCTGTGTAGTTCCTTTTCTGGAGTTTTGTCCTTCCATCTGGACCCTATTGCTCTGTCCCCTCGTTTGGGCTGCACACCGCCCCCCCCCCCCCCCCCCCCCCCCCCCCCCCCGGGTGTTCTGTGCGTTACGCAGAGGTGCTGCGTCTCCCAGGCTTGCACACTGGCCTTCTGTAGCAGGTGTCCTGTGATGCAGCCTCCTTGTCACCTGAGCCAGGTGCTGCTGTTGAGCCCTGATTGCTGTTAGCATGTCAGTAGGGCAGAGGGACCCTCAGGCTGACCGGCTCTGAGCCTGGCCATGAGGCTGGCCGTGAGGAGTGGCCACCACGACGGCAGACAAGCTTTTGGGCAGGGGGTGACCCTGTGGAGCAGGACTCACTGTACCTGACCCTAGTGCCTGCGGCTCCCATTCCTGTGTGTCGTTTATGGTGCTGATTGGCTGGTGCCCTGGTGTGTGTGATGCTGATTGGCTGGTGCCCTGGTGTGGTCTGAAGCCAGGCCAGCTACCAGGTGTAGGTGTGTTGGTTCTGGGGGCAGGGGACTGGAGTCCTTGCCAGAGTCAGCTGCTCAGCCAGGGACCACCTGGTAGGAGCTGCCTGGGCCCAGCCTGGAGGGGCCTGGGGAAAGCTGTGCTGCAGACTGAGGCCGGCGGCCACCAGTGCCAGGCTTGGGGCCAGTGAGCAAGTGGGGCAGGGCACACAGAGGCCGCTGCTGCTGGTTTGTGTTTTGCGGACCTTTCAGAGATTTTAGGGAAGTCTCTGGCGTGGGTCAAGGCTGGCTGCTTGTGAGGAGCAGCTGCTGAAAGAGGTTCAGGAGGTGCAGGCGCTGGGTGGGGCAGGAAGGGTGTGACTCAGGTTAATGGGGACTCAGGTATGATGCCCACTGGGGTGGGGGGTCAGCAAAGGAACAGGGGTACCTGCCGGCGCTCTGTCTGGAAGAAAGCTGCCCCTTCAGCCCTCGCTCTGAAGCCAACACTTCAGTTCCTCCCCGTGTGTCCCTGGTGTCTCTTAAGTCGCTGTCCACTTGCTGGAGACCAGGGTGAGGGTTTGCGCCTGGGTCCGCAGCAGCCCTCTGTGTGCCCTGGATGCATCTGCACTGACGTGACGGTCATAGCCAGCTGTTGTGGGGCCCGCCTGTTCTGAGTCGCTGCCCCTCCTGATAGTCTCCACGTGGCTTCTTTCCATCCTCAGTGTCAGGAGTCCTGTTCAGTCAGGTGTCCGGCGGCTCACAGGGGTGGCTGTCTGTCTTTTAGCTGTGATTGGACGTGGTTGTGAGCAGAGGCCAGCACAGCGTTCCCCTGCCCCACCACTTGGACCAGAAGTGCAGTCACAGTATCGGGTGAGGATCAGCCACACACGAGCGACCCACCCACTGCAGCCTGTCACGTTCAAGGGTTAACTGTAGTTCCCTTCGATTTCAGTTTTGAAAGGCGTGTTCTGGTGTTCTCAGAAGCAGAATGCACTTCGAGTCCATGCCTACTGTTTCAGAGATCAAAGGTCACGGGAGCCGAGCTCCAGCTCAGTGAAGGTCGAGTCACGTCAACATGGGTGTGTGTCCGTGTGAGTGAGGTGGTGGGTGACCGCAGGCAGTGCTGGTGTTGGGTCTCTGGTACCAGTGCCCACGGCCCCGCAGAGGACAGCACGTCCTGCGTCCTGCGTTCGCAGAGAGGCGCCCGCGGAGGCCAGGTGCGGTGACCTTAGCTCCACTGCTTGCCCGTCTACTGGCAGGGTGAAGGGACCTTCCGTGCTCAGACCTGGGTCCCCGCCCCCGGCTCTAGGAGAGACGCTCACTTCTCTGTTGAGCTTGTCTTCTGGTTGCACGTTGCTTCCAGTTTGCTCTGCTGCCGCAGCTCCAGCTGTGAACAACCTTTGACCTGTCCTCACCCTTAAGTGTTCTTTCAGCAAGCATGTCCCACTAGAATGCCTTCAGTGTTGAGTGCAAAATAAAATCAGCAGTTAGCTTTCAGCAACGCAGAGCTGTTGAACTGGACTTGAGTTTTGTTAGTTGCCTTTAAAGTTATTTCTTGTATATAGGACTGCTCTCTTTTGTTCCATGTCTTTTGAAATTTGGTTTCGGTCACGTGCTGTGAACGAGGAACTCAGAGGTTTGGGCCCTGGTGATGAGATCACATAGCAGCGGCGGCCTTCACAGCGGGACTGTCAGCGGCATTGGGCTGGCGCGGTGCTAGGGTGCGAGGCACCGCCCTGCGGGGAGAGGCAGCTGGGGAGTCGAGTCTGGGCTAAGCTGAGTCCTCTGCCCTCTAGGCGAACTGGGACCGGGCGGAGGGAGAGGACCAGTTCCAGATCCCTGGCCGAGCCAGGGGCCCCGCCGACCCGCAGAAGGACACCAGTGGCCCCGATGGGAGACGCGCGGGCCCTTCGTTGGACCAAGGCGGCAAGGACGCGCAGCACAGAGGGAAGCGGGGTAAAAAGGTGAGCGCGTCCGGGAGGAGCAGTGGGGGAAGTGCATGCGCTGATCAGAGGTGCCTCTCACCCGTGTCAATGGCTTACGGGATCTTGTCCCCGTTACTGAACAGAGCACCCGCCTCACGGAGCGGGCACTGGCAGACGTGACCAGCAGCCTGAGTTCTTCCCTTTCCAAGCGTCTGTAACATGAAGTGTTTTGAAAGGTGCTCCATGTTTGGAGGGATGGAGTGAGTGTACCATGTTTAAGATTGGGGCACTACGTTAACGATGCGCGTATGTCCTCGTTTTGTGGTGTTCTCCACCGTCCCGTGCACACCGAGAGTTGGGCGCCTGGCAGCCTTTCCTCCAACTGCCGTTTTCGTTCAGGTCCTCGCTTCTTCGTGGGTGGTCACCGGGACAGACCGCGTTGCTCAAGATCAGCAGTTGTTTACTCCTTCCTTCTTTCACTTCTTAGATTCCGAGCATGTGATATGCCACAAACAGCAAATCTGGATTAGAGGCAGTGCGTGTACTAAGGGCTGGGACGCTGAGCGGAGCGGGGAGAGCGTGAATTCACTGTCTGCGTCAGGAGGGGCTGACGGCCTGGTGGGGCGGACGGGCAGAGTTTCTGTGCGATGCGATCACGGATGGAGGGGCACAGGTTGCGTGGAGAGCTGGGCTCTGGCGCACAGCCTGGCTCAGCACATGTGTGGGGGCCCGAGGGCTGAGATGAGTTCTGGCAGGTGGAGAAGGGCCGGCCGCACAGGTAGCAGGTGGAAGGGCCTCTCGGCAGGAGCGGCAACGTCAGCAAACGTGGAGAGGAAGAGAGTGCGTGTGTGAGTCCCGAGTGAGAGCCGTTTGGGTCCCCTGTTGCAGTGTTCCGTGGGGTGAGTGAGGTCGGTGAGTGTCCTGCGTCTGCTCGTGAAGGGTCGCTGCGGCTGATGTCAGACATCCTGGGCTGGCTTTTGAGCATTGGGAGTCCAGAATGGTTCCAAGAAATGTGTTTATTTACAAAATTTTTTTTTAAGTTAATGCACAGAAAAATACACCAACGTTACGAAAAGATATATATATAATGAAAAGTAAGCTTGTCTCCGACCCTGTCCTCAGCCTCCTAGCCCCAGCTCTGCTGCTGTTTGCTTCTTTCTGTTCTTCCAGGTAGGTTCACGCATACTCAAGGACGTAGTCACACACGCATTGTTTTGTGTGGGTGTCAATGTGCAGCCTGGGAATAATAGTATAAGCGCCAGCGCGTACGACACACTGTTCTGCTCCTTGGTTTTTACTCCACAGCATATTTGGAAATTTTTCCGTATCACTTAGAACTTCGTTTTTAAAAAATTTAATATCTTGGTTTAAAAAATGAAATTGTGTGCCCTCCCTGGCTGGCGTGGCTCAGTGGATGGAGCGCAGGCCTGAGAACCAAAGGGTTGCTGGTTCGATTCCCAGTCAGGGCATAGGCCTGGGTTGCAGGCCAGGTGCCCAGTGGGGAGCATGTAGGAGGCAACCACACACTGATGTTTCTCTCCCTCTCATTCTCCTTCCCATCTCTAAAAATAAATAAAAAAAATCTTTTTTAAAAGTTGAAAATGAAATTACGTAAAAAGATACGTCGGTTGGACAGCTGTGCTGCCCTCCCCCCTGCCGCCCACGTCCACAGCTTCCACGTCCATGGCACCGGCTGCCCGTGGGTTCGGGCCTCGTGGTCCTCGCTGGGCCCCGCGGCCACAGAGCCGCTGTTCTCCCCGCCCTCTCGTTCCGGAAGGCAGCGGTCTACGTTACCGCAGACTGTAAGCGTAGTCTAAGCAGTGCGGACACTGTGCCTTTGTCTCTCTATTGGATGCAAAGTCAAGGGGGTCTTTCCCTGTCAGTAAATAGAGAGTTTCCTCAATTTTTTTACAGCTACTATGGATTTCATTGTAGGAATACCTCAGTTTCTTTTATCGATTTGTTATTGATAGGTATTTGACCTGAGTCCATTTGTTCTTGCCATAAACACCACTTCAGTCAGTAACTTTGTAGATCCATCGATCATACGTTTGTTCATCAGACATGTCCTTAGAGGTGGGTCCCTGGGGCACAGGGTGCACGTGTTTGTAACTGGGAGAGATGCTGGCCGGCCGGCAGTGTGGGGGTACCTGGTCCTCTGAGCCCGACCTCCGCGAGGCCGGTGGGTGCTGCTCGCTGGGGCCCCCTGGTGGGCGAGAAGGGCTGCGTTGCAGCCTCTCAGTTTGCGATCATTTTATTTCGAGTGATGCTGAGCATGTGCCTGAGGGTCCCTTGAAGTTTGTTTTGTGAGTGGGGCCTGTGTTCGCGTGTGTCCTTTGACCGTGTTACTTCTGAGCTCTTCCTCTTGCGCGCCCGACTTCCGGGCACTCTGCACTCTTCAGCGATGCTGGCCTGTCGGCAGGTGCCCGGTAAATCGGTAGTGCGTTTAGTTTCTCCCTGTGAGCGGCTTCTCCCCTGTGCAGAGTGTGGGCTTCGTTTTCAGTGTTTTATACTTTAGCCCTCTCTGTGTTTCTGCCCGGCGCTCGATTTCCGAGTTAGTTTCTGTGACGAGGGCTGAGTCCGCCACCCCGAGTTCTTAGAGTGAGTGGGTTCGGCGGGGAGACTCTGAACGCTGGCCGTCGTCCTGGTGACACCTGCGGGTCAGCAGGTGCAGGTGCTTCTGTGTCCGTGTGTCTGTCCAAGCGGAAAGGCAGGGGTGCTGAGTGTACGGATTTTTGCTTTGACTTGATTTCTGTCAAAACCAGTTCATTTGGATACATCCTTCCTCACTGATTGAGCCACTCAGCAGGATCAGCAGGAAGCATCGGCCGTGGGGAGCGCCCCGTGTCCGGGGGGGACTAGCTGAGTGAGGGGCTCCTGGTCTGGTCAGGGAAGGGAAGACCTTGCCAGTGCGCACACCGTGTGATGAACGCTGCGTGGGAGGTGTGTGGCCACGTGAACCTCACTCGCCTGGGGGAGCAGGCGTGAGACAGGACACTGTCCGCCGGATGGCTCCGAGGTGCACACACAGTGTGCTGGCAACCAGGGTGGCTGGAGGTGTTTTCCTCTGTGATGTGATACTTCGTCGTGTAAGGCTTACGATTGTTCCCCCCCACCCTTAGTATTCTGCTGCTTCACGTTTTCAAATGTGTTTGCTCCGCAGGCCAGAGGAGCTTCCAGTGAGGAAGTCAATCTGAGCCACACGGTCCCCTGCCAGCCTGCCACAGAAGGAAAGACGAAGGAGCTGCCCGAGTGGAGCGAGAAGGTGGCTCAGAACATTCTGACAGGTACAGCAGCGACTGCGGAGGCTGCGTTCCCCAGCGTGGGACCTCGGGGACCGGGGGCGCGACCTAGGAAGATGGTACTTCACAGTTCGGTTCTCAGTGACCAGTTTAGAAACACTTAGACAGAAACGGGAGGAACTGGCTCTTGGAACATCACATGTCACACAGGAGCGGGTCTTCCTGGTCTTGGGACTTGGCAGGGCGACGCATCGTGAGTCCCCACTCTCACGGAGCCCTGAGCGTAAACCGCTTATTTTCCGTTTCCCTCTGAAATTCCCCTCAGTCCTTTTTGTCTCCCGCTGCCTCCCCCGCCACCAGCGGGGCTCTCCTCTGCGTGGAGGCAGCGTGGCCCTTGTGGACCACACAGCGGCTCGAGCATGTGCAGACCTGGGGTCCTTGCCAGGCCGCTGGGGCAGTGGCCCCCCGCGATGGCGGCTAGCCAGGGCTTCGGGTCCCGTGCCCTAGACCCAGAGCGGCCATTCCCGACAGACGTCTTCCTTTGGTTGGTTAGCGGGTCCCAGCTGCTCAGGTGCAGGAGCTCTCGGGGATAGACCCCTCGTCTCAGTTCAAAGCCATCGCTGGTCACTGCTCAGACAGCCAGGCGTTTGCAGGACGGCCAGGGCCGGCTTCCGTCCCGTAGGGGAAGTTTGCTAACATAACCGGTGTCCAAAGCAAAGGGCTCTTTGATGTGAAAGACCAGCAAACCACGAGTGAAAAATAACCAGTCAGCTAGGAGCTAGCAAACATTTCGGCCAGTATCCAGGTGCTGCTTGAGACAAGAGAAGATACAGCTTTCCAAAGTGAAATCGTAACGGTTAAAATGGACCCTGAACGGTTTCCGAAGGAGTCATAAAGACTTCCCTCACTGCTTGCCCCTGGACGCCGGAGCCGCCGAACCGATTTTCGGGCAGTGTCAGCTGTGCCTCTGTCCCCACCTGTGTGGGTGACGCCGTCGCCCTGTGCCCGGCCATCCGGGGTTCGTGGAACCACAGACACCTGTTTATGCTTAGGAGCCCTGTGGCCAGGCACCCAAAGTCCCCTGCAGGGCCGCCTGTGTCTGCTTCTAGAGGTCCGGCCCTCAGCAGGGGAGGCTGGGGCTGGCTGGCCACTCGCTGGCTGGGGGCCGGCGTTGCCTGAAGCTCCTGCCCGCACACGTCTGGCACCCGTGTCAGGAGGACTCAGCGTCCCGGGCTGCCACAGGGGGTGCCTGCAGCAGCCTCTTAGTGCGGCGCAGCCCCTTCAGCACGGTGGCAGCTCTGGGCTCCGGTTGAGCGGGTCTGCCCCAGCAGACAGGCAGAGGCGGCCTTGTCCTCTGTGGTGCGCGTGGGCAGTTTCGGTGCCATTCGTTACAAGCGAGTGACAAGTCTGCCTAGGTTGGAGGGCAGGTGACACAGACCCCACTCCTCAGTGGGAGGAACGTCGAGGTCACGTTGAGAGAACATGTGGCAGGAGAGACAATGTCTTTGGAGGTCTCTGGAGAATGTCACCTGCCAGGGACTCTGTGGCCTCCTGGGTGCCACCCAGGCTCTGCGCACTGGTCCTCCGGGAGCTGGAGCCAGCTCACCCTGCGGGAGCTCGTAGAGACTCCGGGAGGGCCCGCAGTGTCTGCTGGCTCCTCGCTCTGCACACTAATGGCTGGACTCCCAGAACACCCCGCGCAGCGGGTGGCGTGAGCCCACAGGACCTCCGATCAGAGCGACTGTCAGGTGGAGTGGAAGCCACTGGCTCCCCAGGTCCTCGGGGCAGCAGTCACAGAGGAGCGTGCGCAGAGTGCGGAGGAGGGGCTCCAGGGAGCTGGGTCCACTTTGTCCAGAGACTCTGGGCACCTGGCCTGTGCAGAGATGCGTGACCCCGCTCCGAGGGAGTCCTGCACCGGAACTGGTGGGCAGTTGCTCCCAGGCCACTTGCCCGAGGGCGGCTCCTGCGGGTGAGGGCTGCGGCCTTACTTTCTGAGTGGAAGGGCGAGAGGAGGCACGGTGACTGCTTCGAGATAAGCGGTGGCGAGTATTGGCCGGAGAGGCCCAGACCGGCGTTCCACGGAGGCAGCTGCAAACAGTTCCGATGCGTGGAGTCTGGACGCTGCTTTGCGGAGGGAAGCGGGTGGGTGACCAGGGACTGATGGGGTTGGCTCAGCCCATGGCTCGAGGTCACCTGGCAACCTGTTTACTCGGTACGCACCCGGCCCGCGTGTCTCAGTGTGGATGTGCGCAGGATGTGAACATGAACGTGTCTGGCGCCTCGTCGCCTGTGCCGGTCACCACTGCTCAGTCCCCTGGACTTCTCCTTCGTTCGCTCTCACTTGTCTCGTGGAAGCTCAGTCTGCCCCCTTCAAGTCCAGCTGGTTTTCACTTTTTACAACTTTTTAATCTGTAACTCAGCTAGTTGTTGTTTTGACTGGCACCTCCCACCCCTTCGTTGCAGGGGCTCGCGGCTGGACCTGCTGGCCTGGCTGTGGGGGGTGGGGTGCTGGGGCGGCGCAGGGCTGCAGGTGGACACACTGGCCCAGGGGGGGAGCGCGTCTGTTCTGACGGGTTTCAGTGGGTGCTCTGCGTTGCTTGCGTTTTCAAATCGATAGGTCAGGTGTCTCCTGGTCACTGGATTCCCGCTCACTCGCGGGCTGAAGCCGTGGTGTAAGAGCCCTACAGAGCGCACTTCAGGGTCTCACGTGTCCAGCTCTGAAATCGTGCGCTGGCCCCGGGGCAGGTGACACTGGCCTCCCCTGTAGGGGGAGCCTTTCTCCTCGGGGGTCTTTTCTTCTCCCATCTCCTTCTCGCTTCTGCCCCACGAGCCCCTGGGGCCCTCCCACTGGAGACGCCCGCCACCTGCTTTCCCTCCGTCAGCCCCTCTTCATTCCCGCGGCTAGCAGCCCAAGAGAAGCAGGGGCCAGCGTGACTAGGTGCGCCCTCTGGGCCTCTCACTGTCCTTCCCTCCGGACGTGCATCCCTTGGGTGCTCGTGCCTCTGCCGTGTGGGTTTCTGCTGCAGGCGAAGAGCTGCCGAGAGCCAGAGGCTAGGGTTCGGGATTGAGGGGGAACAGGGCCCCCGCCAAGTGCCTTGAGACGACGTGAGCAGGCACCTGCTCTGCCCTGTGCCCCCGCTGCAGACTCTGGGTGCCCTTCAGCGTCATCTGTGTTGCCCTGAAGGACTCCGGGGGCAGAACACGATGCCTGGCACAGGGCGGCAGGAGCACGGGCCCCTGGGCCCTCTAGCCAGAGGCCACTGTCACGCCCCCGCAGGCCTGGGTCTGTCTGGAGCGTAGCGCGTTGTGGGAAGCGGAGGTGCCTGCAAGTCTGGCAGCGAGGGGGACACAGTGCTCTCTCCTGAGCAGCCTGTGTTGTGTCAAAGGTGAAGTGCTCAGGAGACGCGAGTGTCCGGGCAGAAGACTCTGAGGGCAGAGTGGGCCCGAGAGTTTGTAGTGTCTTTGGGATCAGGTGTTTGAACAACCTGGGTTTTTTCCTTCTGATAGTTAGTTGTGAAAGGGTTTAAAGGTCAAATCAGCCTGTAATATTGTACCCTTTGACATTCTCTGTTAACAGGTGCTTCCTGGGTGAGCTGGGGCCTCGTCAAAGGTGCTGAATTTACGGGCAAAGCCATCCAGAAAGGCGCCTCCAAACTGCGGGAGCGGATTCAGCCAGAAGAAAAGCCGGTGGAAGTGAGCCCCGCTGTGAGCCGGGGCCTCCACATAGCCAAGCAGGCCACGGGCGGAGCGGCCAAAGTCAGCCAGTTCCTGGGTAAAGTACCTCCGGTGACTTTGCACCTCTTCGGGTAGAGGAAAAGTAGCCTCAGGTCAATCTAAAGTAGCGCTCCGTTTGCGAGGTGTGACTGTGAGAGTCAAGAATCAGACAGCGCAGCTTCTCTGCAGCTCACGGGAGGCTGTGCAGACCAGCAGCACCCGCCGACGGAGAGCCGGGGCCGGTCTCTGAGCCGGCACTCCTGCTGCCTCGGGCCCCGTGTGTGTGAGGCCCCGAGGGGCCCTGGCTGGCACGTGGAAGGTGGTTGGGTGGTGCTGGAGAGGAGGGCGGGCCCTGCACGTGTGTCTGCTGTCCTCAAATGTGACACGTGCTTTAAAGGACTGCTCACTGCCGGGTCGCTGAGGGTCAAGCTCAGGGACGTTCAAGTGGAGCTGTGGGAGTGGCCCTGCTGTCAGCCCTTGGAAAGGCGCTTGCATCCCTCCCACGCTCCTCCGGCAGCTCGGAAGCCGGGTGTTTTAAGATGGGCGGATAGCTCCTTCCCGGGTTATGTTCACATTTTGTAAGAGTATCTTTTTGGTATTCAGTTTTCTTTAGAGTCAGATTTTGGTCTGCTTACTTGTATGTAGACGTAAGTACCTCATTACCATTCCAGTGAGATATTTGCAGATGTGGAGAAAAAATACGCAGATAACACCTAGTCGGAAACCGGGGAAGGTGGACGTACCCATCTTACATCACGGCAGTCAGAAAGGGGGGGCCGTTTTCTCGTAAGCAAGTTGCCAAAAGAGCACATACCTAAGAGGCAGGTTAACAGCACCCGGAGGCTCTGCAGGCAGCCCCGTGAACCAGCAGGAGCCATGGCTTCAGAAGCAGCGGCCTTAGCTCTCGCCCTCACGCAGGGGTGGCAGTCGGCCACGCGGCAGCTCGGACGCGCGTGGGAGTGCCGCTGGTTCGGAGCGGGAAGTCGGCAGGGGTGCTCTCTTCAGTGTTGTTTTTGTCGTCCTTGTCTGTCATCCTCGTTCCTCGTGGCCGCTCTAGTCGACGGAGTGTGCACTGTGGCCACGTGCGTTGGAAAGGAGCTGGCCCCACACGTGAAGAAGCACGGGAGCAAGCTCGTTCCAGAGTCGCTCAAAAAGGACAGAGACGGGAAGTCTCCGCTGGACGGGGCCATGGTCGTGGCGGCCAGCAGCATCCAAGGTAATGTGGCAGCCGGCGGTCTCGCCGCCCGGGCCCACCTGCCTGGGCCACATGTACTCACTTCCCAACGTGTTTGCAGGGTTTTCAACGGTCTGGCAGGGCCTGGAGTGTGCCGCCAAGTGCATCGTTAGCAACGTGTCAGCAGAGACCGTGCAGACCGTCAGACACAAGTAAGGAGGACTTGGCCGTTTTAATGCCGAAGCCTTGTAAGCCCAGGACGGCTGAATTGGCCGCCTGGCGGTTTCTTTTAAAGATCTAATAGCTTGTTTTCGCTCGTTATTAAGTAAAGAGAACAGTGCTTTTAGCAAATTACTAGAATTACTGTGATTTTTGCCTTTTATTATTAGTTGTTATAAATCTATTTGACCTTAATGCAAAAAACAGGTTTATTTTTAAAAGCCTGCAGTTTTGGTATACTTTAGTAATTGCCTGTTCTTGTTGGGTGACGTTTGCCTGTAGTTTTGATGGGAAAACTTGAATTATAATTAAACTGCTGTACTTTATTAACATTAGCTGCCTCCGTATGCAGAGAATGTTAAATTTTGTCGCTGCTGCTTGAAACTGCCACCGGCTGTGCATGGGCCTGGACAGCAGGTGTGTCTCCCGTTTGACGCGCTAAACGGTGGCCAGAGAGAGCACTGGCCTGCCCGGGCCCGCTCGACGGTGTGGCCTGAAGAAGGGGCTGAAGCCGGACCTGCTGATGTTTCCTCTTCATCTGTCTCTAAGCACTAGAGCAAGCACGTTCCAAACGTTGAATCCAGTGTGAGGGACCTGAGTTGCTTTCTTAGCTTCAAATTACTTTAGATCTTAATGTTTAGTGTTTTTTAAGAAAGAAAACAGCAATATTAATGGTGTTCTCAATGCTTGGGTATTGGTGTTCGTTGTCCACCCACAGCGTGCGAGTCACATTTGTGCCTCGGACACCGTGCTGGGTGCTTCTTCCGGGTGTCACATACTGAGGAGACCACAGCATGGAGCCCCAGGTCCCGCTGCCCTGCTGGGGCACCTGCGGTCATTTCCCTCCACCACCGCAGGTCTTTGAGTCCCTCCCGCCCCACACCTGAGCCCCAGCTGCGGAAACTCCAGCTTAGTCTCCGAAGTTGGTTGGACGGCTCAGTCTGAGGCAGGCCTGCCGTGGAGCCAGAGCGGTGTGGCACGTCGTCTGGGAGCACCCGTTTTGCCAAGAGATTTGGAAAAGGAAAGAGCGCGTGGGTCTGAGGTTCTTTGTGAGGCTGCAGCCTCCGCTCCCTTCTTGCTCCTCACGGTGCTGCGTCCCGCCAGTCCCCACGCCCTGCGGTTGCTGGGATGGATGGGCTCTGGTTGGAAAAACAGCTGCTGCTTCTGTTGCAGGCGCAGGAGGTGGGCAGAGGTGCCTTTAGGCCTGAAGTGAGGCATTTTTAGGGCAGCAGCGTCGTTTGTTGGCGCAGATGATTAGGTAGTCACGTTGGAAAGTAGGATGTGCTTTGCTGGGGTCGTCCGTTTCCTGCCTCAACGGCACAGTGAGGCCAGCCTGCGCACCCGTGAGGAGGGCTTCACTGAAGGTGGGTTCACTAGCGAAGGCGGTGCGGGGTTTTGGTGTGGATTGTGCATTTCTGTCCTCGGTGAGGAGGGCTTAGCGTGAGCCCGAGGTGTTAACGGTGGTTCTGGGCGGGTTTGTTTTTGTCTAGATGCTTATCCCTCTTCATTTAGCCCCTCCTCCCAGAGACTCATGGGGTGGAGAGAGCAGGCAGTCGGGGCTTCGGGAGGTCGGGAGGTCGGGTTGTGTTTCTGACGATGGGGGTGCCTGAGCCTCAGCAGGGACTTGAACGGGAGCCTGGGGAGATGGGAGGGGCGGGGGGCAGAAGGGTCCTGTTCAGGCAGCGCTGGCATCACGCACGGCACCTGGCCCCAATGCGGACACCATCTTTAAGAGGAGACACTGCAGGTGTTAAATCAGATACTTGTCACGGGAGAAATGGACAAGCTAGCTGTTTTCCCACTTAGTTCTGCTCTTGTTTACTGACGTAAGTTTATATATGTTTGCGTGGACATAAATATACATAGATGTTATTTATATTTATGAGTTTTATTTACACTATGAAAAAACATTTACCACAGTGAGCATTTTTGTTTTCCTGCTGCAATCCAACTGATGATAGTATAAAAAAGAAAATTTGTATTCTTGTGACCTGTGATAAACTACTCTCTCAGTTAGTAATTTTAGAACTGCCTTAATTCTGTGCATTCTGCTTAGGACAGAAGCAAGTGTCTTCTGTAAGTGCCCTTATCTGATCGCTGGCAATGTCAGCCAGCACAGAGGACTGCCTTCGTCACTTAGACGTGGACATTCAGAAGCAGATCGTGTTAAGAGGAGCGTGTTCTCTGTCTTCATGCTTTTGATCGGGATTCGGGGCCATGTTCATCGGCTGTGAATGGTCTGCCTGAGGGCCTGGGTGATGGATCTCCTGGGGGACTTGTAGGTCAGCGTGCTGGCTTCATTCGGACTTTGTGTCTGTCATGTGAACTCTGTCCTCGTACTTCAGGCTCGGGAGCGAGAAGACCTGCGGGGCAGGGCAGAGCCTGAGTCCCCCGCACCCCGTGTGTCATGGCAGCGCTGCCTGCTAAATGATTCAGCACCTGGGCCGGCAGCTGCTCGGTGCCCTCGGAGGCCTTGTTTTCCAGCTCACGTTGTCAGGGAGAGCAGTTTCGGTCAGGTAGGCTTGTTTTCACTTTCCCTTCACGGTGTTATCTCAGAACACACTTTTGTGAAGAATAAGCTTAGCAAAAATATCTTCCTACGAGGAATTTACTCTTCCAACGTAGTGTTCTATTGGTTAGTTTAGTGAGTTTTAACTAAAATTCCCAGTAAACGTGCACTGGGTGAAGGGGCAAATTCAGGTCCACAGAGGGTAGCGCCGGGCAGAGGCCAGGGACCCGGAACCCATTCCGTGTGACACCATTCCGTGTGACATGCGTTGGACCCAGGGGTCACGTAGGAGCAGTCTTCTCTCGTCTGTTGGTGATGACACAAATGGTCCAGCACCATGACGTCTCCTCGATTGTTTTTCCCGTCTTCAGATGCTCTCAGCCCCTCCGACAACCTCAGATGCAGTGATTTCCAGACCCTGCACTAATCCGTGTTTCTCTCACAACACGGAGCCAGGGATGACGCTGACATCCCAGACGAGCAGTGACCCGATCGCACACAGCGGGGCGGGCCATCCCGGTTTGGTCGCAGTCACAGTGCTGGCTGGACGCAGCACACAGGGTGCTGAGGGCACCTTCGGTGGCTGCTGCTGGACGGACCCGCATCAGAGTTGGTGTTTCTTCACGAGCCTTTTATTCACAGTCCAAACTTCCCTCCTCTTTGTGGTCATTTGACATTTGTGCCCAAATGAAGAAGCTCACATTTACTCTGGCCTCGTCTCAGGGGTTGGCTCTGACTTGTGATGAAGCCTGTTCTCCGTCTTGGCCTCGGGCTCTGCAGCGTGTCCCGTCGCTGTCCTTTCCGTGTTGTCTGCAGACAGGAAGGACACGCCTTTCTCGCGTCTCAGGTTCCTCACGACTGTTGGTGGGTGGGCGAGGTCGGACCGCCTTCGCACGGCAGCCTCCCCTGATGGGGCCCCCCTCCCCCCTCCCCCCGGGGTCACGGCAGCGCTGTCCTGACAGCGTGTCTCTCAGCCCGCCCCTCAGGCTCCTCCGGTGGCACTGCCCCGCAGGGCTGCCGCCCCCCCCCTCCCCGTCAGACACCGGCGCCAGGCTTCAGTCTGCCCTGCACCCTTCCCCACTTGTCCCGCTGGTCCCAGTGCCCCCGATACCGGGGCTGCAGTTAGCGCCCAGGAGCCAGCTGCTCTCGGTTCTCTCTCCTGTTGGCTGCTCTCTCAGTCTTCGGGCCCTGTGTCCCCGCTGCGCAGCCACCGCCGCCTTTCCGCCCGCTCACCCTGCTTGTCGTCTTCGTCCTTTTCTCGGGCCTCACTGCCACCATGCAGCCTGCACCTTGCCGTCCCCGCCCCCTGCCCACAGCCGGCTTCCCGGGCGGCGGCTCCACGGTCAGCCTGCGGCTCACGGTGCGGCCCGCGTTCCGTCTTTCTGAGCCCCGAGCTTGTCGGGCCTTCCCGCTGATTCGCGGTCGCGTGTGAACTCAGCTTCGGGAGCGTGCAGCTTCCGGCACAGCTCTTCGTGAACTGGCCACAGCCCACCTGCCGCCAGTCTGTTTGGTGGGGAGGCTGATAAAAATCCCTTCCATTTTAAATACTTGAGGTTGGTATTTCTGAGCATAGTGTTGGAGTTTGTTTGCAAGTTGGGTTTTAGGCAGGTTCATTTGTGAGCCGCGGTGGTTGAAATTCGGTTGCACAGTAATTAGTGAAATTCAGAATTACTGCCGTGTGCTCTTTGTGGACATTACCGCATGCACTGGAGAAAGGTCTGAAAATTCTCATTCCAGTTACAGATCGAATCCCCTTGACTTACTTAGAGGGCACTTTATACTCATTTGCTTATCGTTCCTCAATTGGTGTCTAGTTACTCAGTATATAAAGTCGGTCTTAAAAGCTTTAATGAAAACTAACTTCTAAAAATGACCAAAAATAAGCTTTATCTTTTAGGCTTTCTGGGCCAGTCATTCACAGTGGAAGAGCAGGGCAGGCGCTGGCCCGGTGGGGTGGGGGGCAGGCGTGCTGGGCGGGGGCGCGTCAGAAACCCCGTGCACGGCCGAGCCGCTCCACGGGGTCTTCAGGGGGAAGGAGCGTATGGGCCACGGAGGTGTCCTGGGCTTTGATGTGCCCCCTGGTGAGAGGAGAGGAAGCGACGGGGAGCCTGGGAGTTGCGGCCGCTCGCAGGCCCTCGGTCAGTAGCTGTCACAGCCGGTGTGGAGGCTGCTGTCAGGGCCTGCTGGGGACGTGGAGCGAGCACAGGAGGAGGGACAGGCACAGGCGCCGGACTCCCCTTCGAATACTCATCGAAAGCCCTGCCGCTGCGCGTCTGCGTTCTGTGCGGAAGTGTCGGGAGAGCGTGCAGAGGGGTCTGCCCGTGTGTGGGGGGAATGGGGCGTCCGTAGTGGTCCCAAGCGGATGTAGATGGGTCCGGAGAGGGTGCCCTGTTCTCAGTCACACTCGTGTGGCCACTTTGCTGCTGCTCGCGGCCCAGAGGCAGGGCCCTGGAGGAAGCCGCGTCCCCAGGGGGCGACACAGTCACCCCTCCGTTGCTGAGCCTGCGTGAACGCTGGGCATGGACAGAAGGAGTCGCCGTTTGGGAGTGTGGTGCGATGGTGTCACTTTCCAGCCCTGAGGTTGGACAAAGTCACCACGCACCCGGTCCAGGCCAGGTGAGGAGAAGGATTTACATAGAGGACGGGCCCAGGGTCCAGACACAAGTCAGGAAGCTCCTAGGAGGCCCCAGTGTGCCTGGAGAGAATGGTGCGGTTTGGCCTTTGTCACTCCGTGTTGATGCAGTCCTTCCCTTGGGGACCCTGTGACCGAGAGCAGCTGTGGAAGTCCGGGCCGGAAAAACGCTTACCCCGTTTTGGGACCCTCATTTAGGGTCCCACATTCCACATTTGCATAGAAATGGCGTCGGACACAGGTCCTGTTCCTGTTCCTGTTGGCAGGAAGTGCCCGTGTGGGTGGCGTGCTGCCCCTGAGCCCCTGTGAACGGGGGCAGGGCGGGTTCGCTCAGTCTGCTCAGCGAATGCGGGTCACTGCCAGCCCCCACCGTGTGTGTGCAGGGCCTCAGAGAATGAAGCGGAGTCTGTGTGAACGGGCGTTTGTCCCAGTGAGAGGAGAAGCCGAGCCCAGGCAGCGGGCACGGGCGAGCTCTGCCGCGGGCCTCGGGTGGAGCATGTGCCGTGAGGCCACAGAATCACTTGGGTCCCGGGAAGGCTGTGGTTGGCTGGCTTGGTCGTAGGTGAGCGCCAGGATGAGAAGTCCGGCATTACCAGCCAGGACAAAGGTCCTAGGGCAGGACAGGTGTGCTTGGTGGGGTCAGAGAACAGCAGGGGCGATGCGTCTGCAGTGGCATGAGCGGGGACAGTGTTGAGGACTCTCTGCCCAGTGGCACATTTGGATACTGAGCCCTTGACAGGCACAGCCAGTGTGGTCGTGGCAGGACTCGGAGGTGCGTCCCGACTCTGGACCTGGTGTCCTGCAGCAGCTCCCGCAGATGCTCGGTCCTGTGTTTCCGGAGGGGTGGGCAAGGGGAGCCGTGACCGGTGAACTGCCTCTCCCGCAGACCACCCCCCGTTCCCAGCACAGTCTCTGCCTCACGGACCTCAGCCGCCCGAGCTGGCTTCCCACGCAGCTTCGGCTGAAGGAGAAAGTGCAGGCTCAGTGCAGTGCGATTTTGTTCTTTCCTGTGTTTTCAGTTGTTCGTCGAGGTGAAACCTGACCTTTGATTTCGCTTCCAGGGATAACATGCTGATCGCGTGACCCCACACAAGTTCAGAGACCTCAGTGTGTGCGCTTTCACTGAGCTTGCGCTGACCTTCCCTTCACAGGTACGGGTACACCGCGGGAGAGGCCACGCACGACGCCGTGGATTCCGCCATCAACGTGGGCGTGGCCGCCTACAACCTGGATAACATCGGCCTCAAAGCCATGGTGAAGAAGACCACCAAGGAGACCGGGCAGACCATCCTGGAGGACTACAGGGTGGTCGAGCCCTCCAAGGGCGGCCCCGGAGGGGGAGCACCGGTGGACGCGAAAGGGGGGACGGACACGCCGGCAGACGAAGGAGAGAGGAGCGAGGCCAAGAAGAAGGGCCCTTGACGGCGGCCGCGTGCGCAGGAGGCGAGAGTGGGCGCCCGGGACGAGCCGGTGTTTCCCGAGCGGCTGTTTAATGAGCTTTACGGCCGCGCTGTGCCTACAGGGAGAGGGGTCGGTGTTCTTTCGTGTGGCCTTTAGAAATACGCACGTACGTTCTCAGCGAGTTTATTTTTCCCCAATGTGGCTGACATTTTGCAGTTAAAACAAGGCTTATAATAACGTGTGCCCTCATTAAACCTAAAGTTAAACTATTTTTGTATTTGCTGTCTTTCGGAAAGCAAAGTAGTAAGTCATATATTTACATAGAATTTAGCATTTAGTAACCTTAGTTTTACTTGTGCTGGGAAGGAGTAACTTAAGATATTGTTCCCTTTTTTTGCGCTAATTGTGGGTTTTTTGGGTGCTTGTCAGGATTTACAGTCACGTAAGCTAAATAAAAACTATATTCCTAAACTAAAAGAATTCTCGGATAACATTTAAAAGATTTTTCCAACAGGGAATGGACTAATCATGAAAAATAAGATGAGGCTCTATAAAATTACTTAGTAGCTTATCTCTTCTTTGGAAATGAGGTATAGATGGTCTTTTCGTTTAAAATGAACACAGACAGAAGTTTAAGTCTTCTGGGTTTAGAATGGTTTCGATGGAGGAGGAGCCTGGGAAGTGTGGGGGTTTGATTGGCATTGTATTAAAGTGCAGAGTGATTATTTATTAGTTTAATTGGACAGAAAGTACTGGGAGAAGTCATTTACCGTATCTGCTGCTGTATGCTTTCCAAAAGGCTGAAGTTTTGTAAGAACCAGTATTAACAGTATTAAGTTCATGGGTGGTAAATATATTTTTATTGTGGAATTCAGTCATTGGAATTTTACATATTAAAAAGCTAATAAATTAAATTATTGGAAAGAGAAGCTTTTATTCAACGTCAACGTAAAGAACGAGAAGGCCGGGTGCTCACAGGCCCGCAGACCGGCAGCAGCACCAGGTAAGCGCCTGTGCTTTCGTTTCTGGGTGTTAAGAGCTTGCTGAGGTTTCCCCGGTTAAGTGCTGATGTGTTTCTGAGCCTGTAACGGCTTCTTGGAGTGTATTTGGAGCTGCCTCGGTAATGCACTCTGCGAGCGAATCGTCCAAGCTGCTGGGCCTCGGGTACACTCACGGGCCTGCCCGGTATTTCAGGAATGCACAGGATGGGTGGGGTCCTTCCTTAAGGCCGAGGGTGCTGTCCTAGTTAAGACAGAAATGAAATCGGCAAGTAGCTCCCACCACTCTCTGCTCTGGCTGAGAAATGGAATGACAAGTGGTAGAGCTAGGGTTTGGAAAGTACCGTGGGCCAGAGCCCGGCGAGACTGGGTGTCGCCAGGTGTCGGGGTGACTGCTTCACTCTGCTCTGTTCGCTTGGTTGTGTGCCCCGTCAGCTTTAGCAGCCAGGCTGTGTCTCGGTGACACCCGTGTTAGAATCCAGCTGTTCGTACGTGTTTTGTGAAGGAAGCAGGGACCACCCACTCAGCCTGACCAGCCTGGGGGAGGCCTGCGTGGTGGGACCTACAAACCCAGAGACCGCAGTGACCACACGGGCGGGTCCAAGCAGGAAGGGCCCTCACTGAGGGCACGTCCTGGTGGCTGTCCTGCCCTCGGCCCGGGCTGTGTCTTCTTGTCGAAGGTCCACCTTCACCCTCACAGAGCCACTCTGTCACCTTTTTGCCTCCAAGATAATGCCCCTTTGGAATGTCAGAGTGGCCCCTTCTTGCCAGAGCCCTGAGGGCACAAGCGCCCACGAGCGCAGGCCACAGACCCTGGCCGTCGTCTGTCCCCACTCACCCGTCCCCACTCGCCCGCTCTCGGTGCTGGGAGTGGGCGTTGTCGACACCCCTGTCCCGCCTGTGGAACAGGATGCAGCTCCTGTCACTTGTTGCCAGTCTCGGAGGTTTCCTGGCTGTGTCTTCCCCTCCCCAACCTGCCAGCTGTGGGTTTCACACGCCCCTGCTGCATTGTCCGCTCGGAGGCCGATGCATTACACGAGCAGGGAAACCACCGTTTTCCGGAGCATGCTCTCCGTCTGTTGAGGTTTTGCTTCCTGGCCGTTGTCAGTTTGGCTCCAGTGAACTTGTAAACAGTGCAGGTGTTTCTTATGCCGACACACGGACACGCACACATACACGGGTCGGTTTGCTGTGACTCACCCAGGAGTCGTGGAGGCTGAGTGGCCCACGGACCTGCGGCCTGGGCTGGGGATGGCAGAGCCAGCACCATGGGTCAGTCCCGGAAGCCGCAGGCCCGAGGCCCGGGATGAGTGCCTGGTGGGCCACATCGAGGCCAGAGGAGACCGCATCCTCATGGAAGCGGGCAGGCAGAGTCCCTGATCCAGGCCTCCACTTGCCTGAGCGAGGGCTACCACCCCAGGGAGCACCGTCGGCTCCCCTCCGTCTACTGAGTGAAACGCTGATGTTCCTTTCCCCCAGAGACAGCCACCCAGGCACACCCCAAGTGACACGTAGCCAGAAGCCTGGGCTTCCTGGAGCCCAGCCACGCGGACCGTATTGGCCACCACCACTCCTTCACTCCCTTGTCATGGTTCAGAGGCCTTTTCCCAGCTCCACTGGGCCCTGAGACTCAGCAGGTGACACCTCTCCAAACGGACCACCACCAGGCCTGCCCTCAGTTCTTTCTGCAGACAGCCGTGCCCCGTGCGGCACGGGGCGGATTTCGGGCCTGCCACCAGGCCTGCCCTCAGTTCCCTCTGCAGAGCAGACAGCCGTGCCCCGTGCGGCACGGGGCGGATTTTGGGCCTGCCGCTGGGGCCTGACTAGCTGAGTGGCAACAGCTGCTGTTCTGTGTTTCCCGTGGGCCCTGGGTGTTGCGAGTTCTCCGTGGGCGAACTCGTTTTAACCTCAGCATCCCTAACAGGTACACTGCTTACTGTGAGTCTTCACTTTGCAGAACAGGAAACTGAGGGACGGGCCAGCACCGCCCAAGTCGGGGAGAGCAGTGTGGAAGGGGTCGCACGTGTAGGAGGGACCCTACTCGGGAGAGAGGGCCGGACACTGCCTGGTCCTTCCTGAGCAGGAGGGTGGAAGGGTCGACAGTCTTTGTAGGTTTCCTCCGATTCCAGCCACTTAACACTGAGCATTTTTTAACATTCCAGTGGCTTAGTGATGGAGAATTCCCACAAAATTAGCCAAAAGATCATCGGTCCTAGGTTTTGGTGATATTATGAGCTTTTGTCTTTGTCTTTGAAGGTTTAGTGTAAGATTTAAAAAAAGATAGCCAGCCTTAGCGCTTGTTAGCGAGAAACCAGCAACTGGTTTTCTGGTCCGTTCTTGCCAAACCCAGGAATAGGTTTTTGTGGATGGACTTCCCAAATGGATGTTTCCACTTTGTATTTCACTGTAGCAACAAGTGCTTGAAAGACATTTCATTGTTTCTGAATAGCTTGTGGTCTTCAAAAATTTTTCTCTATTCACAACACATTTTACAGATCCAGAAAGATGAATGAGAGAATCTTTTAAAACAGATTAAAAAAAAAACAAACCCAAATAATGTCTTTGAAGGCGTTCTTACGCAGAAACTCCTGTGAGGAAGCGGATCGATTGCCCTGGAGGTGAGCCACGGGAGTGCAGGGGGGACAGCACCCTCCCCAGCCCCGTCCCAGGCCGCTCTGTTCAGACTCGGCTGGAAGATCTGGAAGCTGGCCAGAGAGCCCGCTGCTGGTGCGCCGTTGAAGAGGCAGCACCTTGGCGGTGAGGGGTGGGGTCCCAGCCGGTGTCTGCCTGCTGCCCACATGGCACCCCTCGTGAACAAAGCCTGGCTTTGGTAGGTAATTGTGTGTAAATGGAGGTGTCCAAGCTAAAGCCTGAGGGAACTTCAGAGTGTGTGGGGCGGCGGGACGGAGCGGAGGGGTGGGGCGAGAGGATGCGGGGGAAGCCACGTTCTGTCCTGGCTGGTGGACGCAGGGCTGCTGCGCACTCTGGATGAAGTGGGCGAGTGGTGGCACCACACGGAAGGCATATGGATCAGCTGGTGGGGCGGGGGGCTGTCTGTCTGGGCTGTGGAGGAGGAGGAGGCCCACCAGGGCCGAGAATGGGGGGGTGGCTCCCTGCTCCCCATGCCCTGCCTCCGGCTGAGCACAGAAGTGGAAGCGCAGGACTTGCCTGGGCACCTGACTTACACACTGACAGGAATTCTGCCTTCTTTGAAAGCAGCGAATGTACTTAGCGTCCCTTACACATCACTCTGTACACAGTACGTCTTCGATTGCTATTCGTTGAACCGGTCCCTCAAAATGCCAGAAATGGTCTTGCCTCCAGATGTGAGTGGCTCTTGGACCTGAAACCCACCGCCAGCCAGAAGTGCACCTGTGTGTGTTCTCTGTCCAAACGATTCGGTTCTACACCACTCTCTGGAGAGAGAGAGTCCCCAGGTTTCCAGACCCTCCCTCCTGTCTTTCAAAACCCGCTTTCTAGAACGAAGACTTTCCGTAGTTCCAGCGTTTCTCTGGTGAGCCATTCCATAGTTTATTACTCACTTTTGCTTCCTCTTTCTAGTATTTTTTCCGTAAATTACCAGCTTTCCAAAAATGTGTTGGTAAACAGAAACCAAATGAAGCAGTCATCCATCAAATGTGCCTTTTGTGCTGCTTTTTTCTGATCTTTGAGAGCCTCATCTGATAGCTGTGCGTCTCCAGCACCTACGCACTGAGCACAAAGGGCCGCTTCCCAGCACCAAGTCGAAGCAGGGAACAGTAAGGTTTCTCCCCAGACCGGCCGCGGCATCCGCTCCGCCTCTGGCATTGAGAGCAAGAACGGGAGATGCACCGGGGAGGCAGAGATGCCAGCGGCACATCTTGCCGCTCGGAAGTGGATGGGGGCCAGGGTGGCACTTTTCGTCACAGCGGGGGGCTTTGGGCTGTGTCTGGACGGTCCTCAGAGCGACCCAAACTCCAAGGACAGCCAGGGCTGGAAACGGAATTGCCCCTGTGGTCGTGGTGGGTTACTCTGTGTTGTCCTCATGCTATTTTTTAATTGAATCACGATTAACAAGACACTGTTGGTAACAGACTATCGTGCGGCTCGAATGAGGCAACGAACAGAGGAACCGGCAGCCCCGCTGTGTCGGTGAATGTTTTTACGTGAGACTCCTGTGTGATGCTGACTCCGCCTGGGGCATCCAGTGCCTTAAATTACATCCGAGGGATAGTCACACCGAGCACAGTATTGCTTTCTGGCGGCCTTAGGAATAATTTATGACAGAGGCGTGTAAGTGGCTATGTCAGAGACTCACACCTGTCCCCGTGTGTACTCTGCTCACAAGTGCAACACGCCCATCCTTGGGAGAGCCTCTGCTGCAGGACGACACACTCTTAGTAGATGACAAAACAGTACAAGTTTTCCACTCAAGTCACAGCCTTCGTGTCTTAACTTCTGGGTGAGGGGTGCCACTCTGACGTGCCTATATTCAGGTTTTGGCTGTTGTGTCGGAAGAATGGGGGCGATGAGTTGCACCCACACGTGCACACGTATCCGGGTACCCTTAGATTTGTAATGCACATGAGACGTGAGTCACTGCACAGATGTGGAAGCTCTCCCCTTTGCCTGCTGTAGACAGGTTGGCTGTCACTGAGAGACCGTGTCAGACTCTAACACCAACACGGGAAGCCGTGGTGGGCGTGCTGCACGTGAAGGAAACGCAGGCAGGCGGGACCCCGGCTCGGACGAGGACAGAAAGACAACCTTTCCCGGGGAGGCAGTGCTCGGCCTAAGTGCTGAGGCCCAGTAAGAGGGTTTGAGGGTGTGGGGTTGGGCTCTGGCCCTTCAGCCCATTTACTCTCCTTTTATCCATGAAGCCGTGAACAAGAAAGATCAGCAGCTTTATGAGAAAGAAAATGCTACTTCTCTTTCCGTGCTTGGCGAGGGCTGGGTAAGGGAACGCTGCTCTGTCTCAAGGCTGTGAGGGAGCTTCCTCTGTCTCCCTGCCATGTCTTAGATGGACCTGAGTCTCTGGGATGGGGGGTGGGGGGCCCATCTGCGAGCACCCCCACCGCACGGCCAGCCACACTGGTGAGGTGAGCCGGGATTGCCTGTCCCTTCAGTTACAGAGAGAATGGCCACGGTCCCAGGGACCTATGCCCCGCAGGGAGTACACCCCCTGGTGAGAACATGCAGGCCCCATGGGGCTGTCATCAACTGCCCCTCTTGTGGGGACAGCAGGATGTGGCTATGAAGGGAGAAGGTGACATGGTCCGTGGTGGAGAAAGCTCTCTTCAGTGAGCCGATGCCAGAGCCTGAGGTGATGGACGGAAACAGGCCCCCCTCTAACATGGGCCAAGGCCAGGAAGGGTGTCAGCCAAGGCGAGGGTGAGGATGATGATGGTTCTCGTCTGCGCTTATGCTCAGGTACCCAGGGAGTGGCAGAGCTACGCTGTCACCCTGATTGGCTCCCTGTCAGCCCCTCCCACTGTCCCTGGGATGCCAGCACTGTGCAGTCCTGGTCACCCATGGCCCCGCACGCCCTATGGCTCAGGGGCTGTAGTAACAGCATCTCCTACGGCACTGTGGGCTGGCTGGGTGCGCCTGGGTGCTTTTACCTGGGCCTGCCAGGTGAGCATCTCCCCTCGGAGGCCGGTTGGGCCTCAGTCATCTGCAGGTGCCAAGGTGACTCATACACCTGCTGGCGTCGGAAGCTGGCTGCCAGCTGGTAGCCCACAGGGACTGCCAGTCACAGTGCCCATCCGCGGCTCCTGTGGCTCCCCAGCTGCCAAGAGGACATGTCCCCAGAGCAAGAATTCCAAAAGGCACAAGTGACAGGAAGGGCCAGGCCAGGGAAAGGCCCCCGCAGAGTTGGCAGTGTCACTGCTGCTGTCTTCTCAAAACAGTCGCCACGTCAAGGCCGGGGACATGGACCCCAGCGGCGAAGGTCTCGTTACTGCAGGACATGTCAGAGGGTCTTCGTTGAAGTCGTGTGTCACCAGAAATGAGGTTGGCCACAGGGAGCCTCAAACGCACCCTTTGAGGGCCTGGAGTGGCTGACAGAGAGGGTCGTGATGAGCGTGGGGCAGGAGCGCTGTCAAGGCTGCAGGAGACTCTCGGGGGCGTCTTTAGCACGGTGCTGATGGACTCATGGCTACCCTGAGGGCGGTGGGGTGATGGCAAGGGGGCTTGAAATGACCTTTTTGTTTTAACCTCATCAAAGAAATGCGGGCACCATGGCGACGAGAGGTGCCTCGGTGTGACCACCACTTCCACCTCCTGCTCCTCCCGAAACTGCTGCCGTCCGCTCCCGCTTCCCGCCCAGGAGCTTCGCTTCCTACTTCAAAAAGGAAAGGGGGGCCATCGGGAGCGGGTGTCTGTGTGTTGCCACCAAGACGGACCCCTTCTCCCTGTCGTCTGGGCGTGTGGTTCGCCCTCGTTCTGATCTGAGGCTCATCCCTTCCCCCTACAGCCCATCTTGTCCCCTACCCCCTGCCCCAGGTGTCTCCAGCCGTCGTCCCCTCTCTTGCTGCCTCTGGTTTCCCACCATGTACAAACCCAAAGAGCTGGTTTCATCCAGAACCAGCCGACGGCCCCCACCGTCACCCCCTTGCCCTGCTCCATGTATGGCGAAGCCTTCAGAAAAGCAGCGTTGTCTCTACTCTCACAAGCGTTTCCCCTCTGAGAGTTCACTGTAATCCCTGATGAATGACTTAATTCTGTATGTTTTATGCTCTACGAAGCTCATTCACTTGTTTTTAGTCATTCAAATATTCTTTAAAAATGTAGAGGCTCAAAGGATGACTCATGTTGAATTCAGAGCATGCTTAGAAGTAGCCTTTTCCTCAGAATTCTTGCTGAATTTTTATTTCAAGAATACTCAGAAAAAAACAGAAATCATAAAAAGTCAAGAATGCTTTATATGAGAAATGAAAATGCAGTGCTAAGCTAAATCGGCAGGATGTAACATTATAGTATAACAGAAACAACTTGTTCTCAATCGAGCACAAATAACATGCAAATCAACGTAACGCACTCCTTTGTCGTGGACTGGTCCCGCGAGATGAAATTCAGTACCGTTCCCCTTAATGCACGGGACACCGAGCTTGCAGAGACGGACTTGCTCAGGGCCACACGTTCTGGAGACGGCGAGCCAGACTCCCCCTCCGACACACCCACGGCCCCCTCTCCACCCCGATTCTTAGCAGGGCCAGGCCTGCTGTCAGTCCAGGCGGGACCCTAAGGTGCCCGCCGCTTTCACCGGCCAGGTTCAGGAGCATCTCTGGAGACTGCTCTCTGAGAACTGCAGCCTTTAGGGAAAGATAGCAACACCTTGTGATTTTGTTAATAATGACTTGGGGGGGGGGACGTTTTTGCACACCTCTCTGTTATTTTCAACCCAGAAATATCCTTGTTTCTATTTTGGAAAGTCAGGAAAATAGTATTTGTTTTGCTCTTCTTAACGAAAGAGGTGGTCTTTTCTTTTACCCCCTGCCATGGAGTTACGTCGCCACCTTGTGGTACTTAACCATTGCTGCAAGCAGTGTTAAGCTTCGCGATTCTTAACTGTAGATAGAATTTTTTTAAATGTAAAGTGTATTTATTTTAAGAAGACACCACAGACTACAAGTCTGTCCTTGCGTACGGCCTCTCCCTGTCTTCCTTCACCGAACTGGGGTCTGTCCCCTGCCTCACAGCGCAGGCCAGCAGCGACGTTGCCTTCCGAGCCGCAGCGCAGGGTGGGGACACCTTCGGCCCAAAAAGGTGCCTGGGAGAAAGGGCACCTTGTCCCAGGGCCCGCCCCTGGTCTGCAGCTGTCTGCCACCCGGGAAGTAGAACATATCAAGCACGACCTTCAAAGCAGACAACACTCTGGCTCCCCGGTTCTCGGTAACAGCCCCCCACCCCCAGGCCCACTCATGAAATGGGGCTCCAGCCTCATGTTGTGGGGGTTCTGGAGTGACCAGTGGTGGGGCACATCGATGCATATGGAAGACGAATTTGATGGCTTTTCCAGCTGCTCCTTCGGCCTCTGTCATATGTTTGGGGGGAAGATAAATGCATCTACTTCCCTTGATGAGGCTGTGTGGAAGAAAACGTGGTCCTCTGGGAGGTTTTGGTCTGGTGGCGGTAGAGCGTTCTGATTCTCTTCGGCAGAGGGACAGAAATGCTGGGCAGGCTGGGAGTGGGGCCGCGGGCGGTAGGACTGTGAGGTCATGGAGGGTCAGCGGCGTGTCCTCCCCCAAAGGGCCCGTGCGCCCAGGGTGCAGGCGCAGGCTCCCGTCGGAGAATTTGACCACAAATCTAGTCACCACGTTGGCCACACGGGGGCGCAGCGCAGAGGGCCGCGTTCCTGCAGCAACTGCCTGGAGAACGGCCCAGCGCCGGGCTGTGATGGATTGCCTTGTCTTGCGTGGCCCCTGGAAGCTTTCACGGAGGGGTTTCTTCTCGTCGCTTTGGTGGGCTCTGTAGTGAAGCAGATACCGCTGTTTCAAATACGCAATGGAGGGCTGATGGAGTTTCCTTTCTGTTTTTGATCAAGGAAGAAACCTTTTTTAAGGACCCAAGCTTATTTGATTTCGGATATGTAGGTGGTATCCTGAAGTTTCTTACTCTGTTGTTTCAACCTAGTGTTAGAAAGTGACCCTTTCCAGGCAAATTCAGCCCGAAACCAACATGACACTGCTTGGGATGCCGGGGACTGACGTGTGTCAAAAACTAAGCAGAACAGAAAGCTCTTCCATAGCAGTAGGAGAGTAATCTCTGGTGTGGGGTTTTTTTGGGGGAGGGGGGGTGGTCAGGTAGCTTCTAGTAGAATCTTCAGTTTAGCTGCAGTTTTAGAATGTCATTCTGGGCTAGAGTTTTCCAGTGTGTGATCATCGATGATATAATCAGATAAAATGAAACCAGCCCCTTGGAAAGATCAAGAACATTGGGTGTCTTTCAAAAAATTGTGATGGGGTGAGAGAGCAGATACCACGGAGAAAATCATTTTTAAAATAATCAGTTCATTTTGGAGTCAGTAAAATAATCAAAATCTAGAATGAAGCTTAAAGTTATTGTCATATAATTTCTTAATTTTTAAAGAACTTTTAATACATACAGCAGTTTTATAAATGGATAATCACAATGATTTATTTTGCTTTTACTACTTCAGAGTATTTAATGACTAATAGTAGATTTTACAAAATCCAGAATGTATTTTCATTTTTTTCTCCAAGGTACTCTTAAAAAATAATTAATACGTACTTAATGTTTTTTTAGATCAGTTTTAGGGTCACAACAAAATTGAGGGGGAAGATACAGAGATTTTTCCCATATACCATATTTTGCCATGTATCATGTGCACTTTTTCGCCCAAATTTTTGAGGGAAAAATAAGGATGTGCAGTGTACGTGGGCAGCGCTAAAACGTGGGTGCACATCATACGCGGTGAAATACGGTAGCCCCTGCACCCCACACAGGCACAGCCCCTCTACCATCAGCGCACTCACCAGATCAAACCTAGGCCGACACGCGACCGTCACCCAGAGGCCTCCGTCGGCCTCAGGGTCACTCTCGGCGCAGTGCGTTCTGTGGGTTGGGACACACGTGCCCCATAGCCATCCTTGCAGTGTTGTGCAGGGTGTTCTCACTGCCCTCAAACCCTCCGTGCCCCGCCTGTTCACTCCTTCCCGGCTCCCTCCCCAGGCCCACCGCGCGGTCCTTGCTGTCTCCACGGGCTGCCTGTGCCAGGGTGTCGCCCTTTGGGACTGGCTTGTCGCCCTGAGCGCGTGCGCGCAAGCTTCCTGCGTCTCGGCCGCGGTGGGCAGTGAGCGCAGAGCGCGGAGACCCACGACGGCACTGAGACCCACGACGCGCCTCCTTCTTGTTCGCCCAGATCCCTCCCACCCGGGACCCCGAACGCCCCGGCCCACGCTGACTGGCATCTGCTGAGAACTTGTGGGACAGCCGCTGTGTTTCACGCGCTGGTGCTCGATCACATTGTGCCTTGAAGCTTAGCCGTTTCGTGCGCACGTTTCTTGTATGACCTTCTAGAGTCTTGGATCACCGCTCATTAAGGTCAACTCTAATGTAAAAATAATTTTTTTTCTAGTATTTTGTTGGTGAGCGAATTTCTTTGAGAACTTAGAGCGCATGCTCCCACTGAAATCGTATCAACAAGTATTGGATTCGATTTTACAGCGACACAAACGCAGCTAAGAAGTGACCTAACGGAACTGTGTCCCTGTCGTTGGCTCCGCTTGACGTCCTTGGAGCACTGGGCCACGCGACAGCGCTCTGAACGACGTCTGTCCCTGCCTGACCCCCCCACCCCCCCCAAGGTTCTCCCTGCTGGGGCCTGGTCCATCCCAGAGGACTTGACTTCCCATAAAGGCACGCTGTGCGGCCTCTTCCACCTGGGGGGCTTTCCCTGATTTCCTTCTGGGGCAAGTTCGTCCTTGGGGGAGGGGGGCTGACAGCCACTCATGACACTAGCCCATGGTTTTCCAAGACCAGGAGCGGCTGATGGAGACACCGCCCGTGATGTTTTAGCAGGGAGGTCCGTCCAACATGCCGGGCGTGGAACTGTCGCTTCCAAGGGGTTCGTTGTTTGTATGCTGGTGTTATTTTTAGAGGCCCGAACTTGCTCTGTTTCAGCTGACCTGATTGTCCTATCCATACAGTTCTTAAAAGTCTAAAGATTATTAACAAGTACCTAAGAGAACAAGGGAAGTTTTCAGAGAAACAGCTGTTTCAGGAGAAGGCTGTGAGCTCTAGGACGTCTTGACCTTTTGCTTTGCAGAGACTTAAATCAGCTGCTTTCATTTTTTCTTTCTTTCTGGTAGTAGGTTCCGTGGCCTACCCCCCTCACCCAGAAGAGCTGTGCAGAATGCGGCTTGGAGGTTTTTAAATTTCAGGCGGAAGAATGTGAGAAATAATGGCAGTTGCTGAAAATGATGTGACTAGTTGTGGGACTGAAATTTTAAACCAAACTGGTGTGAAGCCTCGTTGCCCTGGCACGTGGCTGACCCCCTGGTCTCCGCTCAGCTCCTGCTGCTGGTGGTCACAGGATCTCCGGATCGAGGTCGGAGTTTCCAGAACGGGCCTTCGCCGAGGCCTCACGATTGCCCTGGCCACCAGCGTTGTGGCTTGCTCCACCACCTACTGTGTGACACGGGTCCTGACCATGGGGATACATGCAGTGTAATCATTCAGCACGTGTGGCCTTTGGCGTTGGTTCGCCTGGGTTCTAATTCCAGCCACGCCAGGGATTAGCTCCGTGTCTTCGGCTCCTCTTCCAAAGTTGTTCCTTTGTGTGAAAAATCACCTTCCTTGGTTAACATTAAGAAAATGGCCTTGTTTATTTTAGTTTTTTAAAAGATTTTATTTATTTATTTTTAGAGAGAGGAGAAGGGAGGGAGAAAGAGAGGGAGAGAAACATCGATGTGCGAGAGATACATTGGTTAGTTGCCTCTTGCCTGCTCACAACTGGGGACCTGGTCTGCAACCCAGGCACGTGCCCCAACCGGGAATCGAACCGGCGACCTTTTGGTTCACAGGCTGGCACTCAATCCACTGAGCCACCCCAGCCAGGGCGAGAAAATGTCCTTGTTTATAATTCTGTAATACAACTTAACAGTTAGTCAAGTTATGGCAGACTGTTGGATTTAATATTCCCAACACAGTTCAGACGTGATGTTTCAAAGCGTATGTATTGGGATACAGAGTTTAGCACACTGTGAAACGTGAAAGTGACTGGGGTGCGTTAATCATTTCAGCCTCTGCGGTTATGAGAAGCCTCTCGGAGCCTTTGAAAGGGGAGGGTAGGCAGGCCATCTCTAGGGTCCCATCGAATTCCAAATGTCTGTAACTCTGAGAACAAGCCAGGTAAGCAGCAATGTGGACACAGCGCAGATATAAAGTTCTTTAAAACACCCGCTGGGAAGTTTCCGAACATTTCAAGCACAGGTTCCTGATAAGGCTTCATCTGAACAGACCACGTATATACAATGTGTTATGTTATAGCACTATTCAGGGTGTAGGAATAGTGTGAAAAAGACATAATGCTTTTTAAAATTTTTTTGGAAAATAATGTACAGCATTATCATTTTAGATGATCCAGGAATTCTTTTCCAAGAGACGATTTGAATTGTTAATTTCGAGTGCAAGTTTTTGAGTGCATTTCTCTACGTAGAAGGTTCTTGTCGTATTTAATAATTCACAGCATTCAGGTTTCCGTCAAGAGTGTAAGTAGCATATTTTCAGTCTTGGGACCCAGAAAGGAAATCCATCTGCCCGCTGGTCTCTGATAATACAAATGAAGATGATTCGAGAACATTCACGGTGCCAAAGCGGGAAACCACTGAGGGACTGCACTTGATTCTTGATGAAGCTACAGAGGAGCGTTATTCTTCCCTTTTTCCCCCACTTCCTGCAACACAGGCATGGCTACTGCCCGTCAGTCAAGGTTAAAGGCAGGAGCCTGTGCCTGTTCAACAACGTCTTAGGCACCATTGGTGCAGACCTGCTCTGAGCAAAGCGGACCCGGTTGCCCCGGGAACACTCACAGCGCCGCCCTTCCCACTTCGCCCTGGGCCTGGGCGTGCCTTCTCCCGTGTCCTGTGTTGGTGAGCAAACTCCCTGCCGCACATCTACGTGGTTACTCTCAGTTCCTGATCAACTGAAAAAGCCATAAATAGCCCAAGTCCATATTATTAAAACTTCCAAAGATAATGCAGAATGACCTCATCAGAAATTTATCTGCGCCGTTTCTTCCCATTGGAGCCATACAGAGCCACAAGGATAATTTTGCATGCTCTCGGGGTGGACATCAGCCCCCAGAACACAGAGCCACCTGCTCAGGAAATAGGGGTTTTGCCCTGAGATGAGGGGTGTGGGAGGTTCGAGTGAGACCGAGAGCCATCCAGGGGTGTCCAACCTATGGCCCAGGCTGGTTAGGAAGGCGGCCCAACACAAAATTGTCAATTTACGTAAAACCTTCTTTTTGCTCATCAGGCTTTGTTAGTGTTTGTGTATTTAATGTAGGATCCAAGACAGCTCTTCTTCCCAGTGTGGCCCAGGGATGCCAGAAGGTTGGACACCCCTGGAAGCAACCCAGAGGGACAAACACTAACAGATACGACACTGTCTCTACCCCACCCCTGATTCCATTGGGGGAGCAATCAGGCCCAGCCGGGGAGGGGTCCCCCTGCAGGGCCTGACACCCCACGGACTTCAGCAAAATGTCCAGTGAAGGCTGAGTCCAGGGGGCCACAGTGCAGCAGCCTCCAGGGGACCTCTCACTGGCTCACTGGCTCACTTGAGAAAAGGGGGACATGTTGGGAATATTTGCGGAATCTCAGGGCAGAATGAAATGCTTCTACAAATTTTAATTTCTCAGAGGTTTGGGAAGAATGCACCAGAACAGCACCCGCCTTCCCTGTCTAGGGAACAAGACGTCGGTTTGCTGATTCCTACCCTTTAAAGTGGAAAAGAGAAGAGACTCTTAGGGTGTCTAGAGCAGCCTGGGCAGGGCAGCCGCGGTTCTAGGTGCGGTGTGATCCGTCTCCCAGGGACGCGGCCAGTCCACAGGGTCGGGTCCCCTAGGGACCTCCGGGACCCATGGGGCAGCCCCGCCCCCTGCCCCCCACCACAGAGCCTCCTGCTCCCCTGCGCCCAGGACAGGGCTGCAGGTCACTTTAAGGGCGGCGGGCGCACGCCGGCCCCAGGTGCGCGCCCCCAGCCATCAGCGAGGTCGGCGGCGGCCCGAGCTCCTCCTGCGGGGAGGCTGCCCGGCACCGGGCACGTGGGCAGCGGGCATGGCCGCCTCAATTAGCGGCCAGGAGCCAGGCCAAGTCTCCGGGCAGGTAAGAGGCAAAGGCGGAGGAGCAGGAAGGGGAGGCAGCTGCGCTTATAACGCCCGCGGGCCTGGGCGTCTCTTGTTCCGGGGATGGGCCCGAGGTCTGAGCGCGAGCGGGCCCTGGGCAGGTGCCAGAGGGACAGGGCTCCCCACACTGCCGGGCTGGGCCCCTGGCCGCCTGTGGGGGGGCAGGGCTGGATTCTGCCAGGGAAGAGGCCTCGGGGCGGGTGGGGGCAGAAATGAAGGCTTTAGTGGGAAACCCCTCTAGCCTGCCACCTGCCACACTCACATCCCTGCAGGCAGGAGGCCGTTGGTAGTCACTAACTCAGGGGCAAAAGTTAGGTGTTTGGGGCTGGTGACCGGAAAAAAAGTGAATGCCAATTTTTAGCTCGAATATAGGACCGCGTATGTGATGTAGGAAAGTGTGTTTTCAGCCTCCCTGTCGCCTTCAGCCCGCTTCCCCGTGTGGTCCTGAAGTGCCTTTGCACCTTTGCCCCAGGCGCACAATGCAAGGGCAGGTGTGTGTGGAAACTGCCCTGCCATGAAGTCCAAAAGCCCGAGGCCCTCTCGGAAAGCCGCTTGTTTCTCATCCCCGCAGCAGAAGCACCGAGCCCCCCGTGAGGCTGGTTTAGATAAACATGAAAGGCAGTTAGTTATTAGCGGCTCGAAACGTCACCCGCCTCAGGAAGCCAGGCGCACCCTGTCCGCCTGCTCATTCCTCGTGTCCCGATGGATGTGTGTGACGGGGAAAGCTCAGGGGCTGTGGGAGGCTTCAGCCCCCCACTCTCTAGGAACAAGCTTTCTGAACGGAATTAGCACCTTTTGGAAATGGACCAGTTTAATGGGTTTTCTTAATTATTTCAAAGGGAGGCACCTGTTTAAACTCAGAGGCAACAGTGATGTGGTGCAGGATTAGGCAAAGCTGCCTAGAATGGAGCTCTGAGTCAAGTGGCAGCTTATCTAGCAGGGGATAAATAATTGTGGTTTCCTACTCTTAAAACAGCCTGGAGCCCCAAAGGAGCCCTTTGTTCGCATTTGAGGAGCAGCTTGCGCCAGCTCTCTCTTCGCCCAGAGCCGCGAAAGCCCCTAGACTCCTGGGGACACAGGGAGGTCCATGGTGGCCCTGGGGGAGCATCAGCCCCTGCAGCTGCTCCTGCTGCGCAGTGATAAGAGTGACGTAAATAACAGCTCACTAAAGCGTGGGAGTGATTGGCTGGAAGCAGGTCCGCACCTGCTGTTACTAATTAGGGGCTTAGCCCCGGGTGGGGGGGGGGGGGGGGGGGGCAGACTGCCCATGGAAACCCGGGTGTGTGTGATTTCTGAAATCCAAGGGAGTGGACGCAGGGCTTTGGTGACATGGATGTCACACGAGAAAAGCCGCCTAAACCGAGGTGTCGGTAGGGTTGATTCCCGCGTGGCGGGAATTACAGTTTTTAATGCTCTCGTTTGGCTTTTTTGAATTTTCTAGCATTTCCCAATAAATGCATACTGCTTTTATGTATTTATTTTTAAAAGCTGCAGTAAGCAATTCCAACAGAAAACCATTCTCTGTCAAAGGAAGCCCTGCACTAGGGCCAGCTGTGCTCAGGGGTGGCTTTCCAGGGCGGCCCTCCGTGGGAGGTCTCGTCCGTTATGCTCATCAGTGGAGGCTTCTCATCACCTGTGCTCACAGGGCGCCGCCCACAACCTACCTGTAACTGAACCGACACTCCGCTTTGAGTGGGCTGGAAGGCGACTGTTAGGTTGATGGTTTCCCCAGTGAAGAGGACGCCCTGGAGGAGGCTGTTCCGCTCATCGGGGTCCTGATGTTCGCTTCCTTCGAAACCCCAGACTTCAAAGCTCATGGGACAGGGTCATGCTCTCGTCTCAGAACAAGGGGTGTCTGAGGGAAGTGGAAGGGACTGGCAAAAGGCCATCTGAAGGAGTGTGAATTTTTATCCTGTTTTAAACAGGGTGGGGCGGGCAGCTGAGATCACTCAGGAAGGTGAACACATGCACGGCAGCGTGTCCGTCCGGCCGGACTCTGTGGAAGGACATCTTAAAACATGTAAATACCGTGGGAGGAAAAGGGAGGCGTATTCCCAATTAAAAGCCCAAGAACACAGAGCAACCAAATGCAATGCATAGTCCTCAGTGGGCTCTTGATTTGAACACTAAAATAAATGAATAAATAAACAAAATAGAACCCACAGGAAAACTTGAAAATGAGAAAGCAGATAGGATCAAGTTGCTACTAAAACAAAAGCAGAAAAACCACGGCTTATGCTACGTGGAGGAAATGAGGTGAACCAATTCCAGTGACACTTCGGGGGGAAAGCCAGCCGAAACCGAGCTGCGAGGGGCCCGAAGGCGCTCACCTGGCGAGGAGGCAGCTGCAGGCTGGACCCCTGGGGGGGCCAGGCGTCTCCCAGCTCACCCCTGACGCCGCAGGAGCCCCGGCCCTTCCACGTCCGAGCTGGAACCCAGAAGCTGCTGGTTACCTCATGTCCTGCATCCACACGTGGGTCGCTTGCTTATTCCGCGCCCACGTGGTCATCCTGGGCTGCTCTGCCTTTTTCCTTC
This sequence comes from Macrotus californicus, assembly GCA_007922815.1. Classification (NCBI taxonomy): domain Eukaryota; kingdom Metazoa; phylum Chordata; class Mammalia; order Chiroptera; family Phyllostomidae; genus Macrotus; species Macrotus californicus. Next base: position 49,121 of record VMDR010000602.1, read on the forward strand.
TCTTTCAGGCGAAAATAGACGTCTTGCTAGTAGGAGATGCGACTGTTCAGTCCCTGGCCGACACGGTGCAGAAGTTCTTTTCCAACCTAGCGGAAGTCACTGTGACTGTGGGTGATATGCAGGCGGCAGCGGCACTCCTGGCTGAGCGGGAGTTCCACCTGGTGTTCCTGAGGATGACGTCACCAGTGGCTGGGGAGCGGGAGGCGGCCTGGTCCCTCAGGTGAGCTCCCCACACCTGGAGGACAGCTTTGAGTGAAACCTGTTTCTGTGAGCACCTTAAAAGATGACACTGTTTCTACTTCAGGGTCTCAGATGGAGGACAGCTTTGCGGGCAGGTCCCCATGCCTGTTGCTTTTATTGCCACTTTGACACATCAGAAGAACGATCGTTGTCACTTATAAAGTAATAGGTGTGGGCGAGAACATCTGAGTGTGCTACTGTTCATAGACGTGCATTTGGGGTAGAACGCCGAGCTTCCTCCCGGCGGGTCTCCCTTCTAGTAGCTGTGTCCTTGAAACGCTGGTCTTTTCGGAGTTCGCTCCTCGTTAGGGCAGGTATGGGAGCAGGTGGGCACTGGCGGCGTGGGAGAGCCCTGCACTCTTGGCTCGGTGGTGTGGGGGTGGAGGGTGGTACTCAAGTCCGGACGCACAGCACCTGGCGTTGCTCTTGCATCTCACAGCTCCGTGGGGGTTTTGCTTCTGAGGGCCCCCCTCGGGCTGGGGAGACCTGGAGGCTGCTCATGTGAGTTAGGGTCTCCTTTGCCTGACTCCTCGGGTTCCGAGCCATTTAGGATGTTTTAAAAGAGGGTGAGGTCAGAACAAGTTTGCTCACGTTTACGAGAAAACTCGATAAAGAAAGTGTTGTTGGAGGCAATATTCAGATACGTAAGGGCTTCTCAGAATTGTAGGACAGGCCCTTGCGGACCAAAGGCCAAAGTTCAGAGATGCTGTGTTCAGCCAGCCCGTTCTGGGAGCGGGAGAGACAGCGGGGAGGAAAAGAAGCCCAAGGCACTGAGTTACTTGGTAAGGACAGACGGACACTACTCCGCCTTTTTGTTCGTTTGTTTGTTTTTGGATTTTTTTTTAGAGCAGCTGGTCTTCTGTATTTCTTTAGACTTTCTGTGGGGAATAACAACTCTGGACAAACCAGGCAAATTACCTCAAAGTGGATTTCACTTCCAAAACACGTTGTGAATGGTCCTCCTTCTGAAGATACGCCTATTTTGTCACAGGCCTTTAAAAAAGCCTATAGACAGAGTTCCCCTGGCTGGGGGCTGATATGACATCTCATTTATATAGTATTTAAAAAGTTTTTTGGTAACAGCTTCATGAAGGAGGTGGAGCAGGACTTCCTCACTCCTACGTGACAGGTTAGGAAGCTGAAGTGGAGGTGACTTGCCTGTGACCAGCCGGGCCTATTTTCACACAGCCCACACTGGGACGCTTCATTTCTTCCTTCTTGTGCTTCCTAAGGGTCTGTAATTAGCCGTCTTCTGCATGGGAGCCCCTTCACTTGTACCTGGAGACTCACGCGTGCCGGCCGTGTGTGACCCGCACACACACGTGGTCCGGAGGAGCTGGGCGAGCGGCACAGGTGCAGGACGGGAGCTTCGCCTGTCTCATCACAGGTGCCCTTTGGTGGCAGATGAACTCAGTGTCTGCAAATCTAGAGTAAACTCTCGATTTTCTAACTGGAAATGTTTGTTTCAACGAAGTCAGTAATTAACAAAGAGCTTTATTTGTTCTGTACCCCATTGGCCCTACCGGGTCAGCTTGGCTGCCTTGGGCCATGGAGAGAGGCATCATGGGTAACGGTACTCCAGAAGGCTCCAGCCTGAAGGTGACACTGGCTTTGTCGCTTGAAGTTCTTGTGGCTCTGAAGGAAGGAGGTTCAGCAGCTTTCCAGCTTCGTGGGGACTTACCTGACCCTTTGATCCTCTGAGCAGATGATAGGTCTCAGTGCTTCTTGGGTGAGCAGCGTGCACAACGGAGCTTGGGAGACTTTGTATGACCTTTTCTTCTCTAGCTACCAGGGAGGGACCAGGCTTGGCGAGGGGGGTGACATAGGGGTGGGACTGCTGTAGTGTCTACTGCTTCCGGTTCCTGAGGGTCCTGGAGACAGGCACAGGTGTGGACCTGGGACATCAGTATCCAACGCCATGTGTGACTGGGACATAGGAGGAACATTTAAACGGCGTGCTCTGTGAACATGAGCAGAGACAAATGACACATCCTTAAAACCCAAGAGATGCCCATGGAGAAGGTTCTCGTGAGATGTCCACACTGGCACTTTGGCTTCGGTGCACGGAAGAAGGGTTACTTGGGAAGCGTAAAGGACATTCATCCATTAGAAAAATGACCTTTAAACAATTTTTTTTTTGGTGATCCTGGAAACTAGAAACTCTATTGATTCGTAGAGAATGTGAATGAGCAGCTGAGCCTGGGACCAGAGCGCTGGATTCTGGGAGCTCTATTGATTGACGGAGTTCTGCACGGCTGCCAGGAGTGCTTCCCCCAGGCCAGGGGAAGCGTTTGGGCTGGTAATCGATTCTGTGCCAATGGCAGAAATCTAGAAATTCCAATTCTGCCTGATGTAAGGCTTGGAGTCGGAAAGGCATCAGGGCATATAAATCTACATATCCAAATCTAACCTATTTTTTTATGTCAGTGAAATCAATTTATAAAATTAAAAAAAATAGATGCAACATTATTAAAAAAAGCAAAATATCTGTTTTTAAAAGTCTTGTAATTCTAGTGTATTTTAACTTATGATCATTTACTTTTTATTGTGAATCTGAAAAGCACTTTTTATTTGAAACGTTGAACGCAACCACTCGACGTGTTTCTCTCAGTGGTCTTATTTCCCTCCTCCTGAGTCCATTTTCCCTCTGCCTCTCTTTCCTCATTCTGTTGTGCATACCTTCATTATACCCTACACTTTTTGTTGCTTAAAATACATATTCGAGTCCTGGCTGGTGTGGCTCAGTGGGTTGAGCTCCAACTTGTAAACCAAAGAGTTGCTGGTTCGATTCCCGGTCAGGGCACATGCTTAGGTTGCAGGCCAGGTCCCCAGTAAGGGGCGCAGGAGAGGCAACCACACAGGGATGTTTCTCTCCCTCCCTTTCTCCCTCCCTTCCCCTCTCTCTAAAAATAAACAAAATCTTTAAAAAAATAGAAGCATCCACATTGAAAAAATATATTTGAAATGCTTGCCCTGGGGCCAGCATCATCCCCATCACTCTGTCCCCATCCTGCCACCGTGCCTGTCACGTCTGCTACTCCTGTGCGATTCTGACCACCGTGTGCACCTGCGGGTCCAGTCCCAGCCCCCACCCACACGTGCCTGTTTGATGGGGGTGCCTCTCTCTGAGCTCCTCTTTCCCTCACACACTCCCTCCTTTCTGCTCTTCCAGCCCAAGCTCAGAACTCGTAGAATAGAATGAAGTTTGAATTGACCTCAAGGGGGTGAATTTTAGACCTGTTTATTTGAAGTAGTTAACTTGGTAAATATTAAGAATTATTTATTTTTTAAAGAAAGCTCTCAGGCACGTCTCCTTTGGTCCACCATCAGCTCTTGCCTGGGCACCTGTGACATTGTCTCTCATCGCCCCACGCCGCCCTCCGCCAGCCCATCCCACCACCAGCAGAGTGGTCTTTCTAACATGCAAACATAATCAGGTGGCTCCCAAGCTGAACAGTTTCCCGTGGCCCATTTTAATGAAATGCCAAATCTGCACTTCAGCCTAAAAGGCCTGCTGTGAGCAGACTCCAGCCCCACCTGCCTCTCTGGTCGCATGTCCGTCCACCCAGCAGGTGCTCTGTGCTCGAGTCATCTTGGTCTCTTTCACTGTCTCAGACTCACCTGTTTTCCACCTCCCAGGGCCAGTGCACCTGCGGGTGCCTTTGCCCAGAATGCACTTTGTGGCATATCTGTTTCCCGCCTCCCCAGCCCCTGCCTTTCAGGCGGCTGGCCCCTAGCTGGCCCGGAGGCCCTTCTGCCAGGACGCCTCCCTGAGGCCGCAGAGCAGGCTGGTGCCCAGGTGTGGGCTCCCCCGGTGACTGTGGCTGGCCTTCCCACCACTGGGCACACACATGGCCCCTTGCTTACTTATCTGAAGTATTTGTTCAATGTCTGTTGTTCCCAAGAAACCATTAATGCCACCAGAGCAGGGACCATGTCTGTCTGTCCGTGCACGTGTCCCCCAGAGCCCAGCCCAGAGTCTGGTGCGGGGCAGCTTCTCAACACTTTCTGTGTGGCCCAGTTATGGAAGTTAGTGTCAATGTAACTTAGACTACAGAGTAATGTCTATTTACCTTCAAATGGGTGCATACGATTATGCATTTGGGGCTCTCCAGGCCTTGTTTGAAGGAATAAATAACAACTAGTTCTAACCATGTGCTAATAAACGAAGTTTCACGTTTTTGAGAGCAGTTTTTCTGAGGCAGTTCTAGCTGTTCTCTTCAAAGTCGGGTGCACAGTGCTATTCTCCTCGGGGAATCATTTTCTTTCAGTGAATGTCGGTGCTCCGTTTCCATCAAATTATCAGAAAGTCCAATGTACTGACTGCCAAGGTATAGCTGGTAATAATGCCACAATTCAAGTCTTATCTCAGGAGTTTTCAAGCGTAGAAAAGTGGAAAGAGCAGCGCAGTGAGCGTCCACGTTTCCGTAGTGTAGCTATAACAGGTCTTGTGTCTCCCCTTTCCGACATGTCTTTGCCCCAACCGCCATCCTGCTCACTGGTGGGTTATTTTAAAGCAAACCTAAGACGTCATGTCCTTTTATCCGTAAATACTTTAATAAATACCCGAGATAAGGGGTCTTAAAAATACCCGCAGTACCACCATCACCCCTAAAAATTAATGACAACTCCTTAATATTTTCAAACACCCACTTGAAATTTCTCTTGTTTATCTTACGATTTCTTTTTTAAACTGTGAGTTTGTGCAGATCAGGATTCAATTTTTTCTTCCTCGTTTTCTTTCTTTCTTTCTTTTTGTCTTGCTCTTTAGGTATGTTTTTCAAAAGGTCATTTTTCTTACAGACTTACCCACATTCTGGCTTTGGCTTACTTCATCCTGAGAGCATTCTTCAAAATATTCCTCTTTTCCTTAAAGTTCTTGTAAACTGGTGGTTAGGTCAAGAATGTGGATAACATTTAGGCTCCTTTTTTTTTTTTTTAAAGCAAGAATAAAAGTGGTTCCTCTGACATTCTACCCGGACCTGAGTAGCTTTCTCTAAACTGTCAAGATCATTAAAAAAAAAAAGCAGAGGTGTCACAATCTAGAAGGAGACTCAGGAAACACGGTGACTAAATGTATAGAGGCCTGGAACAGGGAAAAGTAGAATAAGTGAAAACTAAGGGCATTTGAATAAAGTATGAACTTAATAATAATGTGTCAGTATCGGCTCGTTAACTGTGAGAAATAATACAGGAAATCGGGTTTGGGGTCGATGGGAATTCCACTGTATATTTTTTCTGTGAATGTAAAATTATTCCACAATTAAAGGTTTATGCCTGTGAAGTCACCCACTCACCCTTTCCCCGGTTGTGGTTGCCATAGCTACGAACCATAAAAAGAGGACTCTTATTAACAGCGGGAATGCCTGCTGAGAGAGGCCAGGGGCTTGACCAATGGCTCAGAATTTGGATCTCCGTGCCCACTAAGCTGAAACAGAGAACTTTAAGCATCTCATAAGTAAAGCACGAAATGGAGGAAATATTAGTTTTAGCAAAGTGTCTCTTTCCCTCGTATTTCTCAAACAATCTGTGCTGTGCGCCCTGGTGACATGCTTCGGAACGGGCCACGTGCAAGCTGTAATAATGAAATAAAGATATGTTCCCTTTCCTCATAAGTCGTTTGAAAAACCGTCCATCTTTCCCTTCCCTGATTTGAAGGGCGACTTGTAGTGAATCTCTATGTTCATGCCACCATTTTAAATGCTAAAGAAAGAAAGAAAATTATTCTAGTCCAGTTCCTAATAAGCTGCACTCTTGAATCCCAACATTCCGAATGATGATTCTGCCTCACTTTACCATCCGTTTTTCTTCTCAGATTTGGCCAGAAGAAAAACACACATTTTCTGTTTGTTTTTATAATCCCTGAAAATTTTAAAGGTATGTGCCTACTGGATATATTATTTGTTTTTTTTTTTCCCAAATAGAAACCATGGGTCAATATTTAATACAAATATTCTTAGGTTGTATTTCAGGGCACGGAGCTGATATTACTATAACTGAGCCAGTGACGATGGAGAAACTCAGTATTGTGGGGAAATACTGGAAAACGTACTTCTCAAATACTGGTGAGTGAGAAACAAATTTCCAAAGTCTTGACCATGTCTCATTAGAACACTACAAAAATTACATTTACACCTTTCAAAGTTGGCTTTCCGTGTACGCCCTTCGTTTGCTGACGATGGACTGGGCCGTGTGCTGGGAAGACAATGTGATCCTTGTCAATCGAGGGCCGAAGAAAACATGTGCAGATAAAATGAAGGGAAGTGCGTGCTCCCTGTGAAGCGAAGACTCACATCTCCCAGGACTGGACGTGTGTGCTGCTCAGGGGCTATCTGTGACTGCCCAGCCACCACTGTCGTTTCCAAGCCGTTAACATGGGATTAATCGGGCTGTGGCCTTGTGCGACCGGCAGAAGCCAGGGCCACTACCTGGAGCTGCGTCAGAACACCTGCATAGAACTTATTCTGGGTCTGTAAGTTGAGGCAGTGACTCTGCTCTAGACGGACGGTGTCGGCACTTCAGCAGGACCCACAGCTGCTGGACCTTCACTGCTGTCGTGTTAGTGCGGCGCACCCCAGCCTCTGACCACGAAGCTGATTCAGTGCTTCCGTCTGGCTTACAGACGGACACACCCCGCTGTCTGAGACTAAATTCTGCTAGAATCGCTGTCGGTCAATGACTGCTGGTGGTTTTTCGGGGTCTAGGACGTGAGCTGGGAAGTCTTTTAAAATTGAGATGATGTTTTTCTTCAAGTGGGCCCTTGAAGACCCTTGCAGAGGGCCCTGTGTGAGCTCCTCCTCAGCTGACCCAGGGCTCGATTCACTCCTTTCTCACTGTCTTTCGTTAGCACCAGGGACGGCCAGTCAGTCTCTTTCGTGGCCCTGTGGTGGCTCCCAGGTCTTCCTGGAGCGGCGTCCCTGGCGACCACAGCCCTGGCTGCCGCTCCACCGAGGCGATTCTCAGTGGAACCCGCGCAGCTGCCTGTCACCACCTGTCTAGCACCCTTCCGATGGGTCATAGCCACGCCCGCTTCCAGGCGACTCATCTCGGCTCTGAGGACGAGCAGCTGCAGAAACAAAGCAAAACAAAAGCAGCCAAAACCGCACACACACCCCCCAAACTCAGTGAGACCATCAGATGCCACAGTCGGACCAGGTGGCCGCTTCCTGGAGGCTCACCCATGGTTCCTGCCTCCGCCATCCGGCTGTCAACGAGACCGTAATGAGCCACCCAGCTGGATGCGCTATAAACAAGCCTGACTCCAAGGTCCCAGAGTCTGGTGGAAAAAGGGGGCCTTGGGGTAAACAGTATGTCGTATTTTAATCTTTGCTTTCCAGCCTGGCTGGTTTCATGGTTCATCCCTGAAGTCCATAAATTGCTGTTTTTGTTTTTTTTTTTTTTAAAAACACTGCTTTGTGCCCTGGCTGGGCAGGTCAGTTGGTTGGAGTGTTGTGTCCCAGAGCAAACGTTTGCAGGTTTGACCCCGGTGGGGTGCTGGTGGGAGGCAACTGATCGACGTGTCTTTCTCACATCAGTGTTTCTCTCTCTCTCCCCCTCCCTTCCTGTTGCTCTCTAAAAAAAAAATCAATAAACCTGTCCTCGGGTGAGGATTTCAAAAACACTGCTTTATAAAACCTACTGGGTAAAAAGTGACATCTGCTGTCGATGAGGGTGTGTGCGTGTGAGTGTGTGTGTGTGTGTGTGTGTGTAGCATCAGTGACTGCAGTGGTCTTGGAATCACAGTGCTCCCCCTTTTACTATTTCAGTGAAGAGTGAGAACCCCGTGACGGAGGAAGACTCCAGGCCGCCCCTGCAGGAATCCTGCACCAAACCCCAGGGGCGCTTCGCCGCCGACCTATTTGCTGGGTTTGTGTTTTTTTTTGTTTTCCACTTTCTTAAAATAGCAGTTTCACTGTGTGCATGTCATTGAAAACTGGAGGGGAACTTGTTGACGTGGGACACTTTGACGGTGGAGCACTAGTGTGGGGCCGGGGGAGATGAGAGCGAGGGAAGAGGCTGTTTTGTAGAAGAGGGACATCAATGCCCTGCATTTCCGAATCCTAAGTGTGGACGGGCACACATTCCAGAGCGTCCAACTAAGTGTACGGGGACACCTCGTGACAGTGGCAGTGACCACAGGGGAGCGGGCGAATCATACGGTCCGAAGTTCCCCCACACTGGGCGGGTGAAAGCGGGGTCCGCATTCATGCCGATCAAAATTAAATAGTGCCAGTGGTGTCCAACCTGTTTCCAAACAGTAGAATCTTGTTTCCAGACAGAAATTTTACATAAACGCCAATAAGTAAATAGACAAGAGCAGCCTCAGGGGTCACCCACCTGTCACTAATCTCCTGGATGCCTTTGGGAACTCTTTAACCTGCACCCCCCAGTTACCTCTGTCTCTGGTTCTCTACCTGAGAGGCATCAGAACCGGCATCCAAACCCGTGTGGTACAGGGAGGTCAGACCCTTCTAATGCTAGCAGGATAGTAAGCTTCTGAAAATTCAGTTTTTATGAATTTCTTTCCTTCTCTTGAAGCCGATGGCCAAGGGGGTTTTAAATGGAGTGAAGGTCGCAGGCGACAGACATAATCGCTGACGACACGGGTGGTGATGGCAGGAATTCTGAGTCAGTCACTTCCGGAATGTGTAGAATGGGATGATCCTCTCTTTGTAGAATGTGGCTGTGTACTATTTGGATCAGGGAAGAGACTTGGCAAGAGCCAATAACTGTGGTTAAACCCAAAACGCTCTCACTTAAGTAATACAGAGATATCAATAGCTCTCTTGGTCTTATTGAACACTTTAACCTCAGAGAGATTTCCTGTCTTAAACCTCGTCTGGAATGTGCGTTTGGGAAAGGTTTTGGAAGGCTTTGTGATGTTCTCGAATTAATTGCCGCTGCTTTCTGAGCCTCCCTCATCTGGAGTCTTTGTCCCCAGAATCCCACGACTGAAAGGGCAAGTCATTTTCCAAATCAAGTTATGCCCCTTGGGATAAAGGAGCTGATATTAGTTTTCAAGTTTCTTAGGAAAGTTTAAAAAAAAAATCAAATCAGTTAATCAAAATGCCCAGAGAAGTTCTAGAAAAATGGTAGAGCTAGGAAATGTCCAGTAACTGACCGACTTTTACATGGAGGGAAGCCGCCCTCGCCGGTCAGTCCGGAATGGTCACCTTGGCCCTCCCACCCTCTTCCCTCTGCTGCACCTTGAGATACAGCTCTGTCGTTTGGGACGGTTGTAATCAGTGAGGTCAGGTTATCATTTTAATCCTGCATATAGCTCTTACTCTTTATCAATGTATTTTAGAATTTATGAACTTGATAATAAGCCCTTTTGAAATACATATTCTGCACCAAATAAGTAAGGCCAAGGCCTTTGCTATTCACTGCACCTTTGTGTGAGGCAGGAGACCTGGGGAAGCACCCTCCGATGGGTGTGTGGGTGCTTATTGTTCACCGTTGCGTGACGGGCTTCCTCTCAAATGTGTGCCACGATTTTCCCTTGTTTCTAGTTCTGGGTCTCTAAGAAAGGACATTGGACTTGAATTAAAGGCTCCGCTGTCTGATGTTGAAAGAAGCAGAAGGATTTCTCTTCTTCATTCAAGCAAGGAAAAGCTGAGAAGGTGAATTTTGATACAGCCCTTTTAGCATTATTTGCTTGTAGGAAAAAATGCTTTCATGAATTTTATTACCTTTTGTAATATTGTTAGAAGCCTACGGGAAACTAGTAAATCTGGCAACTAAATACATGCCACTCATTCGTTCATTTAGTCATTCAACAAACAGCTATGAGTGACCTACTGTGTGCCAGAATATGATTGGAAAACTGAGATAAAAAATGAATGCTCCCCTTCGTGTGGTGCTCAGGCAGACCTCCCAAGAAGCAGCTATTAAACAGAAAACTAGGCTTTCACACCTGTCACGGTGGAGGTGGGCGCACAGTAGGTGCCTAGCATGGTTGTGTCAGACGGAATGAGGGGTGAGGAGGGTTTTCTTGACAAGATGAGAGCTACATGAAGCCTTAAACCAAGAGTTACCATTGACTTGGTTCAGACATCAGGGAGGGACCCCAGTGGGGCAGGCGGAGAGGATGGCAGTGTGAGAAAGGACAGCGAGTTGAGGGCATTACAAGCACGTTCATGAGTTGACTAAGGGGCACACGTGCAGACAAGGGAGACGAGAGGGAACAGGTAAGGGCTGCGTGTGCTGTTGAAGCATTTGCAGTTAACCTGGGAGCACTGAAGGATGCTGGCAGAGATGTGGCACGGTCACAGGTGTACCTTAGGCTGGGCCTCCACCGGGACATCAGAGAATGAGTTGAGTCTGGTGGCCAGAGCGTCTGTGATAAGACATGACAAGACCGTGCACTATGGTGTTGACATGGGACAGTGAGGAGTAAGTCCCTGTTAGATACACTGAGTAGGTAGAATCAGCGTGAGCATGGCTGAAGGGGAGGGGTCAAGCGTAACCTCCGAGTAGGCGGCGGGACCGTTAACCGAGCAGGAAGTGCAGTGGAAGGGCAGTCTGCGTGGGAGGTGATTTTCGCTTTTGTTGAATTCGAACACCTGTAGGGTCTGGTGGAGCCGTGCAGTAAGGAGTTGGCCCTGATGGTCTAGAGAAAGGTCTAGGCCGTGGATGCAGGCTGAGCGCTCTCCAGGTACAGCGTCTGCCTGAAGCGGGCATGTGGGGTGGGTGTGATTCCGGACAAGACAAGTAGGGACGAGAGCTGGGGGCAGGGGAATCGCCGCAATCGTTGGGGCCCAAGCAGCTGAAAAGAGATGGGGGGGAGGGTCACCAGGGGTACAGAAGGGAGAGAACGGTACGGAGATGGGGAGAAGAGAGCTCCCTAGCGTCAGGAGTGTTCGGGAGCATCGTGTGATGCAGTAGAGTCAGGTGAGGAGGGACAGCTCACTGCTTGTGTTTGGCAAACGCTAAACATCAGAGATCTTGGTGGACCTGATTTTGTTGGAAGGTGGGGGGAAGATGTGGCATCGCAGGTAGACGGAGCAGAAAGGTGGGAGCATAGATGAAAGGAAGGAGAAGATGGCAGGTGGACGGGGTATCAAAGGGGACTCCGGGTAAACGGAGGCCTTCTGAAGGCTGGGCCAGGCTAGAGTAGGTCCATGTCTCCGTTCCGAAGGAAAGCAGCTGGCAGAGGCAGAGGTCTTGCAGGTACAGCTGCGGCACATGGAAAAGGGAAACCAGAATTCACTGGCCTGGTGTGTGGCTTTGTGGGTTAACAGTCTGAGAAGGGCCCAGCCAGTCAATTCTCCTGCCTACCTGACTCAACTGGGGTCACTCGTGAGCATCAGCTGGCGGGAGTCTGGTCGGGAGGGTCCATCCACGGAGCTTCTGCAGCAGCCCAGGGCACCTAGAGAGGAGAGTGCTCCAGGTGGCTCGGAGAGGAAGCTGCCAATCCCTTAAGTCCTGGGACCAGAAAGTGGACTGGTGCCACTTCTGCCTTTGCGATTGGTCCGAGCAGCCACAGAGCCCACCCAGGTCTAGGGGAGGGGTCAAGAGACCCTACCTCTCAGTGGGAGGGATGTCCGAGAACTTGAATCCCTACCACTGGTGAGGGTGAGGCGATGATGGAGTTGGCACCCCTGAGGAGTCAGAGGCGAGGCAGCCAGGTGCAGAAAGCTCTTCTCCGGAAAATGCAGGGGGCGCTGAAACTAGGTGTGTGTAGAGATGATCTCGATGGGGGTCAGGACGGGGAAGGAGGCTGAGGGATTTCTGCCAAATGGCTTCCATCATCTGCCGAGGTTTCATGGGAAGATGGCGGGGTTTTGAGCTCGATAAAATGGGCCGGAGGCTGGGTCAGTCTGTTCCAAAAGGCCTTCGCCCGCACCTCCATTCCTCTGAGCGAGTGATAAAGAAGTAGGGCCACTGCTGTCCTGTAGCGCACGGGTCTGCGTGAACTGGCGTGTCACTTAGGGTCCGCCGTGACACCTGGCTTTGTGCCTTTGTCAGAACTTACAGAACCGCACCCTGAGGATCTGTGATTTTGTGTAACTTTCACCTAAAAACAGACACTGTGAGCTCTACCTAATGATATGTTTAAGGGCTTCGTAGCTGAAATCTACAATTACTTAGAAATGCTTTGGTGTGACACAGTGGATGGACAGACGGACGGAGAGTGATTTACACGTGACAAACGAGAGCAGGGAGTGTTCCCTGCAGACCCTGGTGGTGAGCACGTCAGCACACCCTGCACAGACTCCTAGTTCTTTCAACTTCTAAGCACTGAGAATTTTAGATTCTTTCAATCTTTCTGTATGTTTGAACATTTTCCCGATAAACACTGGGGAAAACTTTAATATGATTTTTCATCATAAAGGTAGCATATGCCTAGTGAAAACATTGGGAAAACATGGAAAATAAAAAGAAGAAATAGTACTTTCCATAGTCCAGTCACCCAGAGACAACTGATACTCGATGATTTTCCTTTTAGTCTTTTTTTTTCTTTGCTGAATGGCTATGCTCATCCTGTAAGTGTTCTCTCGTGTCTTGTGCTTGTGTCCCGTGGGAACGCCCTCTTTTCCCTGGTAAGCTTCGTCACGTGCTTCCACGGCCCGCTTCCACCCGCTGAGTTGGCGTGTTTAGATGGTTTCCATGGTTCACTGACACACTGCTGTGATGGACAACAAAGTTTGTTCTGTGTTTTAGACCCTTACACGTGGAAGCACCATGTGAAAATGCATGAACAGTGTGAAAGCCCTTCCGTAATACGTTGTCAAATTGTTGGCGTTTCCGCCCCTGTCTTTCCAGAACAGCCTCCCCCCCACAGAACCCTCAGAGCCCATTTAAAGCACCTCTAGTTTAGAAAAGTTTAGTTATTCACTGGCCATACATCAAACTAGGTTTTTCATCACATTTCTTTGCCATTCGGAGGTTCAGAGAGATTTAGTAACTTGCCGACGGCCCCAGCCATCAAGGTGATATTCGGCACAGAACAGGTGCTTCCTTGTGTGTGTGAGGTGAACCTTTGGAAAAATGAAGGTATCCTAGGCTTAGGTGGATTTAGATTTTTATTTCTATGCATTTCCCTTCGGAATGATGGGGCCCTTAGGTTAGTTTTGTTCTGATTCCAGCCTGGCCGTTCTCCCCTGCACGGGGTTTATCGGGCTGTCCTCACCCGCCCCCTCTGATGCTCCCTGGACTCAGAGCCCAGCTCACAGCAAAGCCCGTGCTCACAAAAGGCTCACAGATCTGCTGTTGGAAAGGGGGTCCATGCCCCAGTGGTGTGGATATTCTGACCTCTCTTTGTCTCTAGGCCTCCAGTGGGAATGGCCGAAGGACTCGCGTTACAGAGCGTGCGATTCCCTTTTCTGCGGGAAGAGTGGTCTGCAGGCTTCCGTGCGTGGATGTGTGCAGTGGTCCCCCCTTCTGGGGGAGATATTCCAAGACCCCCCCAGCGGGTGCCTGAAACCACAAATAGAGCCAAACCCTCTGTCTACCGGTTTTTCTCTCTGTATGCATGCTTACGATAAACTAGTTCATAAAGTAGGTGCAATAAGAGATGAACAGCAAAGGCTGCTGGTAAAATAGAACAATTACAGTAATGTACTGTCGTGAAAGTCATGTGTACCTGGCCCCTCTCTCATAAGTGATGGGAAACAACCACTAACTCACTAACGGCAGGTGGCACACCCAGCGAGGACACATGTGACGAAGGGATGATTCCCGATATTCTAGACTGGGCCAGAGCCGGACGGTGTGAGACCTCATCACATGGCTCACAATTGCAAACTCACACACTGTTTAATTCTGGACTTTCCCACTTGATATTTTTGGCCCACAGTTGACTGCAGGTAACTGGCCCCGTGGAAAGTGGAACTGCAGAGAAGGGGACCCCTGTGTCCCCCACGTCGGGGCCTGGGCTGTGTGAGCACCTGCTGTCCACCTGGGTGTCCAGGGCTTGAGAGGCTGCCGGCTTTGGGGGACACGGCCGTCATCCGACAGGGAGACTAGACGGCAGGGGGCGGGCAGCTCCTTCTGATGGCCCCCCTTTGCCTCCCCCTCCCCACCCCCGTGCAGGGAGCGCATCAAGCACAGCTGCGAGCAGCTGCGTGCCCTGGTGCCGGGAGGCACGGGCAGGAAGAGTGACACGGCGTCCGTCCTCGAGGCCACGGTGGAGCACGTGAAGCGCGTGCGGGACCGAATCCCTCCCGCTGTCCTGGGCCAGGTACTGACCCCAAGCCCTGGCATTTCCCCTCCCAGACCAGGCTGTGACGCTGCAGTGTCCCTTCTTTCTGTTTTTCTATTGGCAGCCGGCATGTGCGTGCGTGCGTGAGAAGTCCCGCTGAGCGGAGTCGCCCTCTCTCTGTTTCAGATCGCAGAGGTGCTGCAGAGCAACAGGAGGTTCTGTAAGAAGCAAGCGCCCTTCCAGCTGCCCCTGCCCGGCCCGGCCGTGGTGCCAAGGTGTGCTCAGGTGCCCCTGGGAGACGTGAGCCCTCGGGCATTTATTAGGGCTCAGGGAACTACCCTGGCTGGGTGGCTCTGTGGGTTGGAGCATCACCCCATGCATCCAAAGGTGGCGGGTTCGATCCCCATACAGGGAGCGTGCCTCGGCTGTGGGTCCAATCCCTGGTTGGGGTGCAAACGGGAAGCAACCCATCAACGTCTGTCTCTCACGTGGTGCTTCTCTCTCTCTGAGACCAGTGAACGTACCCTGGGGTGAGGCTGAAAGAAGAAATCCCATCGTTTCATTACAGTGATAAAACATGTGGTGTTCTCAGGCCCCTGATTCTGTTGCCATTTGCCTCCATCTCCTTTTACCGCTTCCAAGGACCCTAAGAGGGGGCTTCCCCGCTGCTGGTGGTTGTGACTGTGGCCAGGAGTAGGGACACGGTGGATTCTGGCGTTCCTTTGTCACGGGAAGTCTCAGGCTTTGGAGCAGTGCAGCCCTCCTCGTGGGGAGCCCTTTGGGAAACCGCTAGCATGCACTGACGAGGGTGTTGAAGCAGGCACACGGAGGAAGACGAGAGAGGAAAGAGCCTCATTCCGTCGATCCTGAAGAGTCATCCCGGGTCCTGCTCCACACCCGCATGGCCCGCCCTTTGGCTCTGTCTGCACCTGGACTGGTAGAACAGTTGCACCCAGCCATGTTCCTATGGTCTTCCTTGAGAAATGTGTGTGTGTTTTTCTCTCTCTTCAAGGGAAAGCGGTGTATCGGCCAGCACGCACCCACCAGGGAGAGAAGTCAGTTTCCTAGCTAATAGGTGCTTGAATGTGTACCCCGCCCCAGCCTCTGGGGGCCCCTCGGATGGCGCTGTGAGAGGTGAGCTCCACCGTCTGGCCCTGGGGGCTCCAACATGCCCAGACTGTGTACACCCCTGGGCTCTTCTGCACTGCACCCCGCTGCCCTGTAACGGGGGGATGGATCCAGGCTGGGAGATTCCACCGTCAGGCACTCTGGGGTCGTCCGCTGGAAGTACACGAGCTGGCCCCAGGCACCCGAATGGTGCTGTTCTAAAAGCAGCTCGACCTTGACCTTCGTGACCAGAAAGCATGTCTTCCTGATGGGTGATAAGCACATGGGCAGCTTTATTTACGCCAGCGGAACCCGCAGGGAGGGAAGTAGCTGTGTTTTTAAAATATTTTCCTGCCTTCCAGGGGCTGTCCAGAGCACAGAACTATAACGATGTAGCCCACCTCGCTGGAAGGGGCTGGAGCAAACTTCAGCCGTGGCTGGAGGGAGCTCTTCCTCCAGAGGGAGGCTCACGGCTTTGGTTCTGACAGCAGCAGCGCAAACACACGCGTGCGCGCGCACACAGCGGACGTGTCTTATTAAATGTGGCCACTAACACGTCCACTTGGCTTTGCCCACAGCATTCAAGTACAGCCCTTGGTCAGTGTGCGACGTGGGGAAGGACACCGAGGACAGGTCACTTTGAGTACAGCAGCTCGGTGACGGAGCTGCGTGCACTGACGGGTGTGTGCTTTCCCTGTCTTTGAAGGTTCGTCTAGCTCCACCCCAGAGCAGGCTGTTGGTGACGCGCATGGGGGTCGAACTCCCAGCCCAGCGCCGGCCTTCAGCTCCTTCCATGCCATCAGGTACTGTCCCACAGTTGTCCCTGCCTGGGACGCGGCCGCTACAACCAATCAGAGCGTCTTGGGGCCCCTGCCGGTGCCTGGGCCCAGAGCCTCCAAGTGCCGTCCTCCGCACTGCAGCTCCGTGCTGGACCAGGCGTGCCCGGTGCATCCCCACTGTCTGGTGAGTCCTCTGTGCTCTTGGGTCTGTTTGGCCTCTGTCCCTCCAGCCAGCAAAGTCCCCTGATGTGCACTTGGCTGTGAATGCTCTGGTCAGAAACCTCTTAGACGTGGAACCGGGCACAGTTAGCCCTGCTGTCACCCTGCATACCACAGGACGGGTGTCTAGACATCCAGAACCAGGGAGTACGGATGGGGCTCTGCTGGCGGGACCCTCAGGGACCAGATGCAGCCCGGGTTCCTCTAGAGCCCCTCCCTCTGCCCCTCTGCTTCCACAATGACACACCCTCTTTCCCAGCCTCGCCCTCGGTGGGCCCTGCCCCCGTGGCAGCTGCCCTGTCTCTCAGGCCACCAGCTGTCACGCTAGATGAAGCCTGTCCTTCCAACACCAAGGCAACAGATTTCAGATCCCAGGTGACTTCCTGGCACAGACTCTCGTGGAGCCCATGCTGTGTTCTGGCCTTGCACAGCCACTGAGAATGTGGCGTGAGTGTGCACAGTCCCTGTCCTTGTGGCGCATCACCGGGTCACCCTGGTACCTGTAACCTGACCCTGACTTGGGAGATGTCAGGGCTGCTTACACCTGCAGGAAGGGCTGTCCAAGCGGAGACATGAAGCCTGAGAACGTGCCGTGAAGAGATGGGAAGCATGGCTGGGAGCTGGGGATGAGGGACGGGGAGGGCCCTTCAGCAGGTGGATCAGCACCTGTACACAGCGGCGTCTCCACCTGGGGGGAGCTGTCCCATTCTAGAGGAAGGCCTGGACCAGGTGGGCCTGCTCAGCTGAGCTTCCTATGGTCTTGAACTTTTGCACAATAATCATAGCCAACCCGTTCTGAGCACTCAGTCACTAAAGAAGGTGCCAAATGCTTGATGTCCTTGGTGCAGATGAGCATGTGAGTCTCTGAAACAGTCCTGGGGGGTAGCTGCTCTTATTATTTCCAGGTGACATCTGTGAAACGGGAAAAGTAGTGACCTTGCCAGATAGTGTACGGGAAGACTCTTCTAGAGAAATACAAAGAAATTTAACATATGACATACGTATGGACAAGTATGACAGCATTGCTAATAACCATCAGAGGAGCAGCAGGAAAAGCAGAGCCAATAAATAAAAAAAGGAATGCACCATTGTTGTTCCGTGCTGACCGGTACTAGTCCGTAGTTCTTGCTGTAAGAAAAACATGGCTTTTGGTAACAGTCCATAATGTGTATTTTAAAACCTGTAGGTTGAACTCACCTGAACGCTTCACAGGGTATTACAGATCCTGTCATGTTGCTTCAGGACACAGGAGACATGCTTTTGGTGCTGTGAGTAGGAGTGGGCCAGGGTCTGATTAACGTGGTTTTTTCCGCTTCGCAGCAACCATTTTGGGCCTATCAGTAGCTCGGCTGAAACCCACACTGCAGACCCCCCTCGTGGGCGCAGTGTGACAGCACAGGACATGTGAGTGGCACAGAGGACCACCGTGACGGCTGCACCCAGAGACCTGATGTCAAAAGAGTTTGCATTGCGTGGCTTCCCATAAACGTGCTGGGAGCCTCAGGGGACGGAGGACAGGCCCCCTTCCTCACACTTGGGGCTCCCCCACGACGCTTTCTTCCTCAAAAACAACTGCATGGTCGCTGAGAAAGGCGCACTGCGCAGAGGACCCACCTGGCTGGGGAAAGCGACGTGGTCGGGGAGGTGTGTGGACCCCCGGTGTCGCCAAGGGCGGACGCTGCATCCTGATCACCTGTAGTTTCGCTGTGACTTGCTGCCTCTTCTTTTAAAAAAATTTTTTTTTATTGTTGTTCAAGTACAGTTGTCTCCGCTCCCCCCACCCAGCCATATCACTTATTTCTAGGTGTTTCCCCCTAGATTTGACATTTTAGACAGCTGCCTTTGCCCTTCACCGTTCAAGTAAGGCATGTTAGTTTGAGGGAGGTGTAAGCCTTCCACTTGGCAACGAATGAGTAAATCGATGTGTTTGTTTCCACATTTCATAATCTGTTGAATGAAATGATAGCTAACAAGTAAATTTTCCTTAGAATCTTTTGTTATAGACTAGAAGGTTTTATTTTTTGTTTTTCATCTCCCCTGTAAAGGTAGGAGAAAATGTCTATTGAAAATAAGGGGAGACAAATTTTTGTTTTGTATTTCCTTGAAATGTTCTTATGCACAATGTGTTTTATAATGAAATATTCAGTTTTTTTCCCCCCAAATGGTAACCCACTTTTGTTTCATAAGTGTATATTCCCACTTTTAGTAGCCCTTGGGGCGGGGAATTTTAATTGTACTAGGTTTTTGGAGAAGTTT
Organism: Macrotus californicus; assembly: GCA_007922815.1. Taxonomy (NCBI): domain Eukaryota; kingdom Metazoa; phylum Chordata; class Mammalia; order Chiroptera; family Phyllostomidae; genus Macrotus; species Macrotus californicus. Next base: position 67,868 of record VMDR010000602.1, read on the forward strand.
AAAATTTGCTTTAGAAACCTGATTTTTCACACTCAGTTGTATAACTTCCCTTCGAGGAAGCCAGGATGCTGGGATCTATAGCTGTCTGACAAACTTTATAAAGAAATGAGAAGTTTTCAACTAAGATTCTGTGCTTATTGCTACCAGTGTGTGCTGCTGATGCTTCGAACTCGTGTTCCCTGTACGAGTAATCGCTTCGATGTTGTCCGAGAACCTGCTCAGGTGTTTGGGGCGCTGGGTGACTTTCTACACGCCTGGTCTTGTTGCTGCTGGGACTTCCGTTTGGCAGCAGGTTTCCCTCGGTCCCCATGGGGACCGTGAGAGACAGCCTGTGTCTGGTAATTGAACAGAAGGTCTGTGGGGCGCAGCCCTCGACCCCGTCTGCAGCTAGTCTTGGTCCCCTCTCTCCTCTGGACACGAAGAATGGGCTACCAGTGCCATCGTGAACGCTCCGTGTCTTCTTTCCAAGCCGGTCCCGGTGACCCCGAATGCCATGCAGTGTCCAAATTCATTCCTGACACTAAAATTCCATGTTGAACAAATCCTACTGTTCCAAGAAGTTCAAGTTTCAGCCAAATAGGAGAGGTTAGTTGGGCCTGAGCCCACAGAAGAATAGCGGGATCCTCCTGTAGGAAATCCAGTTGACTGGGTATGACAAGGTCGCAGTTACGTCACAAAGGAGAAGCTGTCAGGAGTTTGTCTAGAAAACAGGACAGCCGGCAGGTCGCACACAGGTGGTACAGCAGCCCCTGTCCCCATCGGAGCAGGGAGCAGGGCAGAAGCAGACACTGAGCCCTTCCCGCAGCCCCGGAAAATTGTTAGACATTTCCTCAAGGAGAAGGACTTGGCCTTACCCATTTCTCCATCCTCAGCGTCAGCCTTCTTGCTGGCGGGATGGATGGATGCACAGATCCTTGGGAGGGTGCCTGGGTGAATGAGGAGCCAAGGGGAGGGCAGGGTGGGGACTCGGGTACGATGGTGAGTAAGGAAAGCAGCAGTCAGAGTCAGGCACGTGGACGTTGAAACAGAGGGGAGAGTGAAAGCGGATGTTTTTATTAAGGTGTATCAGTCTGTTTATGCCTGTTTCTTGCCCCTTACCGCAAGGCAGAAATGGCAGAAATTGGTAGTGTTTGTACATGAAATGTTCTGTGTACGAAGGAGAACACTCCCAGACCATGCAGTAGCTCATTAGTTCAGTGGCCACCTCTCTGGCCAGCGTTAGCTGGCGTGCTGGGGGTACAGCTGTGTACAAGGCAGGGTCTTTTTAACTCTGTCGAGGAGTGAGTCTCCTGGAGAGGCACGTAGAGCGGAAGTATAAGAGAATGTTTTGAGTGCTGTGAGAGGGGAGAGCATGAAATAGTGCTAGGGCCCTTCGGAGCATCCCCCACACCACTCTAGGAATTCACGCGAGGCTTCAGGGGACGTGACAAGCCAGCCTCATCTCTAAGAGCACTTGCCTCTCCAGATTGCTGGGAAGATTACGTGAAATGGGTGTGCAAGGCTTTGGAATGGTGCCTGGCACATGGTGGCCATTGAATACGGGTTAGTTGTGGTTGTGTGATGATGGCCCCCAAGGACTTCCAGCCCTGCAGCTGAGCTGTGCTTCCCCCGAGGCCATTTGGCCAGGCCCCAGTGCCACGTGCTGTGACCCGCTACCAGAGAGTTCAGGCAGGGAAAGAGCACAGCTTGCCCATGGCAGCTGTGTGTGTTGACTGGTGGTTTCTGGGGTTCTGAGAAATCGGATACTCTGAATTTCTAGCTCACGAAAAATTGAGAACTCGGGCCATGCTGGATTTGTTTCTACTATGGCAGAGTAGCAACAGGCAGGGACATGGTACCCAGCTTTTCACACAGCGGGCCGCTTCCCTCGGTCACCCCCACCCAGCCAGTCTGCTCCCTGCAGGTGTCCTAGCAAGGCTCCTGTACAGGGAGTCACTTGGGGACAGGGGGGGAGAGGTGACAGCATGCTCACATGCAGACTCCCAGGTCCGTCCCCACGGGGTCAGCTGGGCAGACTCAGCCTGGCTGGAGCCAGCATTTTAACAAACACTGCCAGATATGTTTCAAATAGCTGATTATCCCACTTGAAAACGCCCAGTGCACATAAACGGGCACAGGCACCCGTAAGGGACACACGCAGGACACACACAAACGAAGATCACAGTCATCAACTGCTCGGCCTGGCAGCACGTCTGAGGCACGTGGAGCTTCATGAGAATGGCGCACCTGTGGACCCCCCTGGAGACACGGCTCTCACAGTTCTAGAAGGAGCCTGGCACTCTGCATGGGGCGGGGCTGGTGTGGGGCTGGGGCGAGCCCCGGTCAGGTTAATAAGATGCTGATTGCGGGCACACGGAGGGCTGCCATCGGGAGGCGAGCGCCGGGATCAGAGACTCCTCGGTCCCACAGCTCGGTGTGGGGACGGTTGTCAGTCCTCACTGCTGGGCCCAGGACGGTTTCGCCGAGATGTTTCAGAAACTGCCTTGGTAAGTTAGAAGGGCGATTAGGTAAAAGCGTCCCATGCCCAGATTAGAGCTGAGGGAAGTTCAAAGGTGGGAGTGGACCCAGGGGGTTGGAAGGAGGCAGGGCCTCTCTCCCTCCGGTCCATCTGGATGCAACAGAAATGGCTTCTGGGAGGGGAGGTCTTTCTCCTTTTTGTTAAACCTTCCGTGTTTTATAAAATTACTCTCAAGGTTTGTTTGAAAGCAGAATGTCGCTTTTGCAAAATGCCGAGCACTGACAGAACACGGCATTTCTCCGAATGCTTGGCATCGACGTGCCCTAATAAACCTTTGAAACCGGACCCGAAGCCTCTTGGCAGTCGTCTGGGCTCTCGGTTTCCCCTGGCCCCCCACTGGCTCCCTGGGGGGTGGAACGAGGAAGCAGGAAGCCCACCATCACCTGCATTAATCCTCATCAAGGGCTGGTTTCACCCCAAAAGGGAACATGACACCCCCGTGCAGGAGAGAGGCCTCTCCTCTGCGCACAGTCCTGGGTGGTTTCCACAGCCAGGGATAGAGCTCCTTCTGGAAACAGAAAACAGGAAGGTGCGCACACAATGACCTCACACAGTTTGTTGTCCACACCTGAATTCCACTCATCAGATCCGAGTAGTCTTCAAAGTCACTCAAAGGTTCCGAGGGGTCAGATTGTGCGCTCGATGGGCTGGGACGCTGCTCTGAGAAACGTCCAGTCTGGCCCCAGACAGGGCCCAGTGCCGCCTGTCCTTGCCCCTTTCACTGGGCCCGCCTCCTCCCCATCGGGGCCTGCAACCTGCTTGCTTGGGCTCCCTACACGGGGCGTCTGTGCCACCTGTAGGCACAGCATGGTGTCCTGAAGACAGTATGAGCTCAAATCAGAATGGTACTCTGGGAACTCGGTGCCATCTCATTCGCTGCACATTGCTGGGTGAATTATTAGTCTCCTTGCACCTGTTTCCTCTTCTGTAAAGTGGAGGTCACTCTCTTCCTTTCCTTACTCAGATTCTAAAGGCTGAGATAATGGTTTGAAAGTTCCTGGCGTGCAGCAGATCCCCACAAAAGTAGCCTCTATTGTCCCCCTGCCTTTCCTTGCGGTGGCCTCCCTGCTGTGAGGACGTCCAGGGAGGGAGTCCAGGCGCTCAGTGTCACTTGCCGCTGCTCTTCCCAGCCTCGCAGGATCCTGAACGGTAGGTGGCTTGGCTCCTAGTTGCTGCTGGGATTCTCGGACCCTTCACCAACGGTGAGCTGTAGGTCTACACGAGCTGACTCCCTTCTCCTGTGACTGTCCATCTGATGCCCTCATCCTCCCCCCTACCCCACCCCGCCATGCTGCATGCCCCCCGCAGAGCCGGGCAGAAGCATCTTTTTGCAGCAGCAGAGAGGGAAGGAGAGGTGTGTGTCACCCAGGGCTCAGGGCCGTGGGTCTCTCATCCACAGAGCCACGACCTACCTGGCAAGCCTGTTCTGAGGACGAGAGACAATGTGAGCACCCTGGCATTGAAGGAGGTGCCTTTCCCGCGGAAGGGGCTCGGTACACACACTGCTCCCCACACGTGCTGCCTGCACGGGGCGCCAGCTGCGCTGGGTCTCTCCCCCAGGAGCGCGCCTTGCCCATGCATTTCCCCTGCACCTCCGCAGTCCTGCCTCCCTCCTCAGGCCCATAGACACATTCCACAGGCAATGGTAATCTTTGGCACCATTCATAGCTACTGAAAGGCATTTTAGTTTGTGTTATAAAGTAGTATGGGTTTATGACATTTAGACAAAACCAAAGGACATAAAATAGAGTAAAAAAAACACCCTTTCTTCTGCTGAAATCCTGCTCTTTGGAGGTTTTAACTGAAGTGGTGTGCTTCCTTCTTATGCATGTGAAAACATATCGAATGCAAACAGAGAGACATCGAGATTTATCACAAAACCTGAAACCATATTCTATTGTTCTGCCCTCCCTGTTTCCCCACTGATTCGTGGACATGCTCACTCTCTTTAATAACTGGCATTGTGTTCTATTTTAAGACTGTCTTAAAACATATTTATCTAGTTTCCAAATGCCAGAGATTTAGATTTTTTCCATTTTTAAAATTTTTACAAACAATATCACACGAACATCATAATTATATCTCTGCTCAGTTATAAAATATATCTGCGTGGTACGTTTGGCCAACGGGTACTTATTGAGTGTTCTCTCTGTAACAGGCACTATTCGGGCAAGCCCCCTCCCTTCAAGGAACTTGGGCGAGTAAATACGAAGTGCCGGTGGAGGTCAGGAGCCGTGGTGGGTGCCTTGAGGAAGGAAGGAAGGAAGCAGGCACAGGGCACAGCTGGGTGCCGTTTCAGACCAGGAGGCCAGGGAGGTCTGAGTCCCGCGTGATGGGAAAATCGTTGGCATCAAAGCGCCAGGGAGAGGGGTGAGATGCAAGGATCAGGTGGAGGGAGGGCTGAGGGCAAGGGCAGCAAGTGGGGTGCTCAGCATTGTGGGCCTGAGGGCACTGCTGTTATTGGAGTAACCTGGCCATTGTTCTTTCTTGTTTGTGCAAAAGGGAAGTGTGACCAGGCAGGGACCCGGACAGAAGCCACACTGGTGGTCCCCTGTCCCCAGCATTGCCAGGAATTCACAATCCCATTCATGTGAATGTTCCAGAAAACACTTCACGTACATATATCTGAACGATTTGAATAGAATTCTTTCTCACGGCCAGTTCACTGAGCAGCTTCAGTCACATTAGTATGAAAGATGGTTCTTGAACAGAACGTGTACGCAGAGCGAGAAAGAGCACAGGAGAGTGGGAGAGAAGGAGCGAGAACTTCAGGGAAGAACATACCCCCTCCGCCAACATGGAGTTCACGAAGTACCTATAGGGTAATGCATTTCCATTTCTGTAACAGATACAGGAAGGGGACTCTAATGAACTACTTGCTGATAATTCATTTATTGTCAATCAGTGGCAATAAGTGGGAAACGAGTGTATTAAAGACAGAAACACAGCGAGAGACTCAGTGGAACGTGGCCCCAGATACAGAGTTCAGAACTCCGGTGTGAGCGCCACGCACGCGGAGTGCTCAGAGGGCAGGGGGTGCCGGGCTGGATGGATGGTGACCGGACGCAGACGAGCCTTCCTCTCGAGCTGAATAGCAGGCCCCTTTCAAACCGGGGAGGGTAGAGTCAGCATTTCAAACAGATTGTTCCAGAAACAGTGATAGGACTATTTGGAAGACAGAAAAAAAAAAATAGAAGCAATAAAGCTGCATTCCTAACTGGAATTCCAACAAAATTAATTCCTGACATATGAAAGATTTCGGAATTTAAAAGATCATCCAAGAAACCTGAAGGATATTTTTATAAACTTAAAGTAATGACCGCTTTTAAAGAATGCCAACGGGACACACACACACCATATTTTCAGTTTATGGGACTGGCTGATGGCCTGCTTCTTGGGATACAACGAGCTCCTTAAATTCCTGAGGAGAAGTCAACCAGAGAGAAAAACGGGCAAAGGTCGTGAGCAGCATTCCTTAAAGAAGAAACGTGAGAAGATGTTTATATTAATCATCGATAAAACAAAGCAAAACAATTAGTTATTCTCCCCTGCTCAGTTTGTCAAAGATTATAACCTCACACGGCATCGGCAGGAGGGAGGGACAAGGTGAGTTCTCTGTGGGTAGGGGATTCAGTCGGCACCACCCCTTGGGCAGCGTCCACCACGCTCTTAAATGCACGTGATTTTAACCCCACAATTCCATGTCCAGAAATTCACAGGAAGTTGAAGACCTCGTTGTCCTCCAGAGGTGACATGGGGTCCTCTGGTCACAGCCCCGTGGGCCCCACTACTCTACGTTGAAAACAGTCCCCGGAGAGGCTACAGTTAGAAGTGAGCGCCGGATTTCCCCTCAAAGGCCACAGAGACTAACTGGTCCCCTCGCTGTCCCTGTGCCTGTTCATTCTGACACTGCCAGAGTCCAATCGCAAGTCCGCCTTCCGCCCTCACAGCTGCTGACGTCTCCTCCTTGGACCCGACCCCCAGGCCCGAGACCACCCAGCTCCCCTGCTGGGACTCAGCCCTGATCAGCCGAACCCTTCAAACCACACTCCTGGCCTGGGCCCCCTCCCCTCTTCACTACTCCAGGGCCCTCCTCCAGCGACGGTCTCCCCTCCTCTAGAACGTGGAGTAGGCCCTCTGTACAGGGCCCAGCCCATCGCACAACCAACTGCCTTCAACACCCCCCACTGTAAAGACCAAACTGAAACCTCTTTCTGTGGCTCCGGCGCCCCCCCTTTCCAGTGGCCGCCCGTTTCTCTGTGCTCCTTTCCAGTCCGTCTCCTTGAAGGACTCCTTCCTCACTCCTCGCCTCCCGCTCTCTCTCGGGCAAGCATCTTTACTGCCCTGGGTGTAAAACGCTCAATGAATTGTCACAAAGTGAACAAACTATGTGCCAGCACCCAGGCCGAGAAACAGAACACCGTCCACACCCCAAAACCTGTGGTGCCTCTTCTACTTACCTCCTGCTGGGCGAGCTGCTCCCTCTGCGCCCAGGTCTCTGGCTTTCTCCCTAGTGGGCTGGCACCGGCGCGGAACATGGGGATCCATTGCTCCGGTGAGACCCCTGTTTCTCCAGCGTAAAAGAACAATCTCAGCATCTTTTTGTTACCAACTTCTGAAAACAACATTCGGCGAATGTTTCCTGCGTGATGGGCACGAGAAGAAGGGCCAAAATAACTGTGACACGGGCAGGGAGTGGTGACAGGAGAAGGTGACCAAGGTGCTGGGGACTGAGTCACAGGCTATGTGGAAGACCCTGGGTACGGAGGCAGCTGGGGGTCAAAGCAAAGCAGAAGTGGAAGTCTTGGTCACCTTTCCCTGGTCATGCCTCTTCCTCTCTCTTAGTAAATGACAAATCCATTCCTCACCGGGCCAGGAAACCCTGACCCCCCCATCTGATGGCTGAGAAACGCTGTCAAAATGTGACTGGAACCTGAGCCCTTGGCCCCGGCTCCACAGTGAACATCCTGGTCAAAGCCACGGATCCCCCACCAGGACCACGGCAACCGCCTCCGGACTCACCCCCTGCCTCCACCCTTGCCCCTCAGCAATCTGCTCTTCCCCCCACACAGCAGCCAGAGTGACCTGTCAAATGTGTACATCAGATGTCATTCCTTTGCTCACCCACAAGGGCCTCTCATTTCATTCCGAGAAAACCCAGGGCTTTACCTCGGGTCTGAGAGACCCCGTCTGACCTTTTTCTCTCCACCTCTGACGAGTCTTCTTGCCCCCTCCCTCTGCTCTGACCTGGAGGGCCACCTGCGTGTTCCCGAAGAGCTGACCTCTGGGACTTTGCATCTGCGTGTTTTCTTCCGGAAGTTGGCTCGGCTCACTAATTCATCCAGGTAGCTGCTCCGAGGGCTCGTTACCTGCTGCAGTGGTCCCTGTCTGTGAGCAGAAGGGCGAGGGCGAGCTCGGTCCACGTTTGGAAGGTTTTTTTTTTAAAGGACCTAAAAGAGGAAGCTTAGGTCTTGGAGATTAAAGTCCAATATTTTTTTGTCCATTATACTTGGCACATTGCTGCTTTTCCATTTCAGACTCCTCTTGTTCTGAAGAATAGTGGTTCGGGGAGTTTGGGAACTTAAATCCATCTTTTATCGTGGGTTCTTGTAACTGTTGATTTCCACACTGGCACTGATTGTGTCATACCCACTCTCCCTCCCGGAGACCCATCCTTACTTACGGAACGAGACCCAGGGAGGCACTGATGAGGCCCGTTGCACTGATGATCGAGGAAAGAGCAAATCAACAGACCTAACTACGTGGAGTCTGAGATGGTCAGGAGGGGCACCCCCTCCCCCACTTCTTCAAACCACAGGTGGGGTTAGTGTTGTGTGGCATCAGGAAACTCCTAACTCACTTTGCCAACTTAAACCCCCAGAGCTATTTCTTTCTAAGTCTTTGGGTATTTTGTAATCACCTAATTCAGTCCTGGGGTGCAAGTTACGGAGCGGCTGGCCCAGTGGAATTCCGAGGGAAATATTCATCCTCTGTCGGGTACACACTGACTTTTTGCACTTCCGGGGCATGGGCAACTGCCATGGGGTCTGATGGCCCAAATCTGCCGAGGCCCTGCCGGGGTGACTGGAAGGCACCCGGGAGGGAGGGAGGTTTCCATTTGGGGAGCCTGGGTAAGTGCCACCTGTGGTCATTGCTGCCACTCTCACCCCCAGCAGCCTGCTCTCTCCTGCCCTGGGGAGACTCTGTCACCACCCTTGCCCTTGGCCTGACAGCGGGGTGCCCAGCCCCCTCCTCACCCTGTTTTCACTTCCAAGTGGCCAGTGATTAGTAAGTAGGCAGCTCTATCACACGTGACAGGTGGGTGACCCAGCTCTACATGCCCCTTGTGGGCCGATGCCTGGACATTCCCTTCAAGTCTGCCTTTGCGTCTGGAAACTAAAGGGGTGTAGAAATTCAAGGAACATGTTCAACTCCTTCCCCTGGGGCTGGGGGGCGTGTCATAGCTCCATGAGCCTCTGCTGCTTCTAGGATGAGCCGTTTCTGTCTCTGCCCCTGGCCGGAGGGTCATTGTCCCAGTCCCTGGCGTTTTCCCAAGGGAGTCGAGGACAGAAGGACAGCAGACAGGTGGGCCATAGGCTGCCCCAGGCAGACAGACGGCTGCACTGGCTTCCGCGGACACACAAACACCTGCGCCAGGAGCCCTCGGCTCCCGCAGCTGTGAAACATGGTGTCTCAACCCATTGTCTCCATCTGAGCTGCTTCTGGGGCGCAGCCACCAGACCCAGACCCTGAGGCAGTCTCAGGCTCCTCCCGTTCGCTGGTTCCTGTGGCAAGAGCGTCCTCTCCTTCAACGCAAGTGAGAATGAAGGGTGATCTGTTCATTCGCCAGGTAGCAACTCTGGTGAAATTTTCACTACTCCTCTGTGTGTTTGTTTTGCTCTATTGAGGTCTAATTGACAAATAAAGATGAAATATTTTTACAGTGCGCGACATGATGATTTATGTGCATGTACAGGGAGAGAGGATTCCCATCTGGAGTTCACGCAGCCGTCCCTGACGTTGCTACCTCTGTGTGCACGAGTGTGAGGACACGGCAGTGTCAGCAAATTGCAGTGATAAAATGCAGCGCTATCAGCTAGAGTTACCGTGTTACATGTGTGGTCCCCAGATCTTACCCATCTTAAAACTGAAGGTTTGTACCCTTTTTCCAACCGTTCTCCATTCCCTCACTCTGTCTGCCCTGGGGAGAGAGCCTCTACTCCATTTCTATGAGCCTGACTTTTTTTTAGTTTCCGCACAGGACACCAGGAGGTATCCGTCTCTTCCGTGCGGCTTATTTCAGTTCACATGATACCCTCCAGCTTTATCCATGTTGTTGAAAATTGCAGAATTTCCTTTCTTTTTTCTATGTTAAAGATTTTATTTATTCATTTTTAGAGAGGGGGAAGGGAAGAAGGAATAGAAGGAGAGAAGCATCCATGTGTGGTTGCCTCTCATGCGCCCCCTACTGGGGACCTGACCCACAACCCAGGCATGTGCCCTGACTGGGAATCAAACTGGTGACCCTTTGGTTTGCAGCCTGTGCTCAATCCACTGAGCTATACCAACCAGGGCACAGGATTTCCTTTCTTAAAAAAAAACTGAGTAATATTGAATTATACATGCTTTATTCGTTCATCTGTTAACAGACATGTAGGGTGTTTCCCTAACCTCAGCTCTCACAAATAACACCGCAAAGAACCCGGCAGTGTAGGTATTTCTTTGATAGGGTGGTTTTGTTTCCTTTGGGTGTGTGCCCAGACGTGGGTTTGCTGGGTCACATGGTAGTTCTACTTTTTTTTATCCTCACCCGAGGACATGTTTTCATTGCTTTTAGAGGGAGAAACATCGATGCTCGTGAGAGAGCATCGATCGGTTGCCTAGTGCAAGTGCCCGGACAGGGGTTGCCTGAACTCACAACTGACACAGTTTGCTGTCTTTTCACTGCACAATATTTTTGGGTGAACAGAAATCCTTAATGTAATAAGTTATTATTTTTCTCAGCACTTTTTGTCTGTTTAAGAAATGTTCTCGTGTCCTGATGTCAAAAATGCATTTCTCTACAAATTTGCTTCTTGTTTTCCTGTGGACATGAAAGACTTTAATGCACCTGGAATTGCTTCTTGAGCATCATATGCTCGGGGGCTTGATTTTATTTATGTTTTCCCCATCAGGAGAGTCGATGATCTGAAACGTCCTCACTGCACATTCTCTCCCCCTTTGGTCCGCAGTGCGCACCGGCCATAGAGCAACCTTCTGTACCCACGGGGTTCTGTTCCTGACTCTCTGTTCTGCTTCTCTTTTTGTGCGCTGCTGTATCGGTATCGCGGTGTCTCCCACAATATCACTTTTCTGGTGAGGCAAGTGCCCCCACCTGGCTCTTCGTCTCTAGTAGAGTCTTGGCTATTTATTCTTCACTGGTTATGTTTCCAAAGAAATTTCCTATTATTAGCTTGTCACGTTTCACAAGTGTGATAACAAAGACAAAAAGATGGCTGGCATTTTTACAGGAATCAGATTAAATCAATAGATTAATTTGGGGAAAAAATTACATTTGTATTACGTAATTCATCTAATACATGAGCATGATATATCTGCCCATTTATTGGTCTTCTATGTCTTTCAACATAACTTTATAATTTTTATATAGTACTTATGCATCTTTTCTAATGTTTCTTCCTGAGTTTTATATTTTTAATGCTATTTAAAATAATATCATATAATTATATTTATTAGCTATTTTGCTGGTATATAGAAATGTAACTGATTTTTGTACATTCATTCTGTATTAGCTTTGCTAAATTATTTTATTAATTCTGATAATTTGTCAGCAGGTTTATGCATGTTTTCTATTCAGATGGTCATATTATCTAAGAATGCTGATGATATTGCTTCTTCCCTTCTAGTCTTTATAGTTTTTATTTCTTTATCTTACCTTATCGTGTTTGGATAGTAATGTAACATCCCTGGTTTTGTCGTGTCCCTGATTTTAAAGAATGTTTTCAACATTTCCTTATTTGGTATGATGATTGCTGCAGAGTTTTGAGACTTTTTAATTAGAACATCCCTTCTATTGCCAAAATATTTTTAATTATGAATTAATCTTGAGTTTTTAAAATAGTTTTTACATTTTTTGAGATTTTCATATGATTTTTCTCCCTTAAGCTATTTTGGTCATGAATAACATTGACTTTTTTCTCGCTAAGCCAATCTTGTGTTCTGTGAGTCAAACCTCCTCGGTCAGGATGCGCTTCATATTTTGTGTTGCTGAGTTTGTTTTGGTGATTTTTGTACCTGTTTTTACAGGTGAGTGAAATTATAATTGCCTTTTTAAAAACTGCTCTTAGGTTTTGATATCGTGGTTTTGCTAGTCCCGTTACAATGAATTGAGAGCCTCCTTGTTTTCTGAGGGGTAAATGATCTATCTGTTCCTTGTCTCTTTGGTGGAGCCTGCCTGTTTCTGTGGGCCTGTTGTTTTCCTTGTGGGGAGATTTTAATCCTGATGCAGTTTCTATTCCTTCTAGAGTCAGATTTGGTAAATTACATTTCCTAAGAATTTCTTTTATCTAAGCTTTAATGAGTGCCGGATGACGTTATGTGTGATGTCCTTTTGTTACCTTTTAAATGACTCTAGAAACTGCAGTTACACCCACTTCCTTATTTCTCACGCTGCGCCCATTCTCACCTTTACTTACTCTCGCCCGACGCCGCCACAGGTCATCAGTTCTGCTCACATTTTTAGGGCTCGTCCGGGAGGACTCTCCGCACCGTGTCTCTGTGTCCTGTCCTGTTCGGTCAGCTCTGTGACCGTTCCACTGCTGTGTGACACAGCCAATGGCACACCCAGCAGCTTCGGCGACACCCCCTCCTCATCCCAGTCCACCTATGGGTAGGGGTGGTGGTGGGCGGGGCGCCCCTCGGGGCTGCAATTGAGATGCTGGCTGGCGCTCTGGTTCTCATCGAGGTGTGGGACCCCCTTCCTAGCACTCAGTGGCTGGTGGTTACAGGAGGCCCCCGTTCTTTTGCTGGATGGTGACTGGGGACCACCCTCAGCTATGAGCAAGCAGATAGAGTTCTTGGCTGTGTGGCCCCCCAGAGCCGGTTCACACACAGCATGGCTCTTTGTGTTGTCCCCACCAGTAGGGGAGCCTGGCTGAAGCTTGGAATCTCCTAGTTTCAGCCTCTCACCCCCATCTGGGGCATCCAACCTGCGGCCCAGGATGGCTGTGAATGCGGCCCAACACAAAATTGTAAATTTACTTAACACATTATGAGATTTTGTTTTGTTTTTGTTAGTGTTTGTGTATTTAACGTGTGGTCCAAGACAACTCTTCCTCCAGTGTGGCCGGGAGGTGCCACAAGGTTGGACACCCCGGCTAGACCCTCTTCCAAAGGCAGGGGCCAGGTAGGTCAGGTCTGACCGCACTCAGCAGGCGGGGGTTACATCAGGTCTGCGTGCACAGAGGCAGAAATTTCGAGAGCCGTCTTTGAATTTTTCCTACCAGAAGTTCTTCTACTTACCTCTTTAAATAACGTGTCTTTTTGTTATTTTCTTTCTAACTTCTGAAATTAGATGCTTAGTTCATTGGTGTTCTAATGCATTTTCTAAAATCCATGATCATTTCTTCTGGTGGCCATGGGTTAGTGAAAGTACATTTGAAAATGTTTAAATCTATGGGTTTTTAAAATTAGTTTTCCTTTAATCACTCATTTCTTTTTTTTTGGTACTGCATTGTAAGAGGGACTCTTGACTGTATGATATCAATACTTGGAACTTGGTTTGAATTTTTTTCCATTTTCTTGTTATAATTCTGTCAACCCTGCCTTATATTACTGAGGTCATATTATCTTGTGCCCAACAACTAATAACCGTTGTATGTTCTCGATCGATTACATGAAACAGGAATCACAGCAGACATAAGCCTCTCTATGCTCCTCTCCCCGGCCACCCTCTCCAGGCAGCCCCTCTGCAGTGAAACTGTCCCTCCATCCCTGTCCGTCAGGACGCTCCAAGAGCAGCCAGAAAAGCTAGAGGAGGTTTTAAATGTGCATTATCTGACATTGCCCCTTTTCCACTAAACACCCATCCATGGTTTGTTCTTCCTTTTAGGACAAAATCCACATTCTTTCAGGTGGCCAGGCCTTGCCCTGGTGTGCGCTCCTGTCCGCAGTGCAGCCTGCTGTGCCCGGCGCTCAGCCACCTCCTGCCCCCTGGACGAGTGGCTCCCTGCTCAGTCTCCGCAGGGCGGTGTCATCTGCTCAGAGTCAGACTCTCCCACCCCGGTGCCTGGGTAGCGGGCTTCCCGTCTCTTAAATGTCGCTTCCTCAGAGGGAGGAAGCTTTGCTATTTTCCTTCACTGTCCTTCGTGGTATTGAAATTCAGTAATGGCTTGTGTAAGTATGCACCCAGCATGTGTCAATGCTGTGATACTTGGAATCCCAGGGAATACCTGTAATCCCACCTCACGGTGGTGGTCCTCGGACCCAGCACAGTGCCTGGCGCGTGGGAGACGCCCCCAAACTATTGGCTCAATGGATGAATGAATGAACACTCCTGTGGTCCATCAAGTACCATGACTTCAAAATGGCATCAAAGTCAAGGCTGTAACCCTAGATGTGAAAATGTGAATTGCAGTTATCAGTGGATCTCTAGATGTTTATTTGCTGTAGAGAGCAGCTAACCTCTAATTGCCTGAGTGCACTGAGAGAGTCATTTGCCATCAGCTGTCACCCCGGAGAGAGATCCTGGGCGGTGAGCCCAGGGAGCCGGCTGTGCCCCTGCTCCCGTTGAAAGCTGCGGTCAGCAGCAAAGATGAGGATGTTGACATGGTGGTAATCAGACCTCGGGAAGCCGGAGGGGTTGTGCCTGCGGAAGGTGGCAACCTGTCCGAAAGGATCTCATGCAGCAGGTCAGAGAGTTGTATCAAAGAGCAACACACGATTTAGTGAGGAAAACAACAACATCGAACCTGGGTGCCCCACATGCCATTGAACACATTGAACAGAGTGAGGGACCAGAATGAGCAGACAACGTGACCCATGTGGAGGCTTTAATTGAGCGGATGAGTCAGTGGTGGACGTGCCTGGGGAGACTCGATTTAGTGTTAGTTTGTCTCCTCGAATAGAAGCAGTGTGTCCAGATCCACTGAGTCACCGAGTGTCCCTTGCTGGGCCGGGGCCAGCTGTGACAGACGGCGGTTGAAGGGGGTGCTGAGAGCCGTGTGTCACTGACACGGGCAATAGAATCTTCGATTCTATTTCTCTTCTCTGGTTTGCGCCTGGTTTACTTCCATGGGAGAAAAAAGGGCAAAAGATTAAATTGTCCTTCCACTTTGTGACAGAGCGTGACGTGCAAGCGCTCTCACGAAAACCTTCACTCGGAGTGGACACCTCTGATGGTCCCCAGTCCTTCAGGAGGCTGTGTTCACAACAGCAAGGCTTGTCCTCTGTCAGGAAGCAATAAATTCATTGATCGAAAGAGTGCATTTTCCTAAAGAGATTAAACGTCAACCAGAATTTGGTATTGCTGATGAGCACATGGCCGTAGCATTGAAAAACTGACTTGAACTTTAAAACACTAGGACTTTAAAAAAATGGAGCTGGGCTCTACATTTAGTTTGACCACAGGCCAACGAGGTGAACTTCCTGTGCCTACTTCCTGCCTGGCAGATGCGGACAGGCAGGCCTACTTGGAATGGTTCTGGTGGGAACAAAATAAGAAAAAATATAAAACCCCCTGTGCAGCCAAAAGCAAGCTAACAGGAGCCACCGAAAGAACTGTGGCCCAGCCAACTGTCACCTTGCAGGACGCAGAGCTGTGGCTGCTCGGAACAGCAGCTGGGGTCCCCGGCTTAAATAGCCTCGGCCTTGCGGTTAGAATAAGATCTCTGTTACCTTCGGGTTTTCGTGGGAAAAGGATGCGCTCCTTCCAGTCACTTCTTTGATCGCTATCGTGGCGATGAAAAGGAAGTAACATCAGTTTTTGAAAATTACTTGAACTGGAGTTTCCCGGGAACCTTCATTTCAGGCAGGGGCTATTATTGAACAGGAGTTAGATGGTCCAAAGGCTACCCTGGAAGTAACCTTAGCAGTTCCGTAGGGACCTCGGTCGGACCACCAAGTGCCATTTAGCACCAGCCTGCTGTCCTTGCCTCAATGATAGGACCACAGTGCAGCGGCCAGTGGGCACTACTTAGTGTGCTCATCGACTTAATGACTAGTTACGCAACAATTAGGTGCCCCGAATGGCTAATGACACCCAACTGTTTCTAGTGAGAACAGCCGAGGGAGTCCACTCAGAGGAGTTTCTCCGAACACGTTAGCAGCACGTCCCAGGTGGGAAAGCCAAGAGAGAGGTAAGATACAGTTGGGTTACTTAAAGTGCTTAAGAAATGAATGACCCTGATAGACCACCCACAGGGGTTAGATTAGAAGATGGAATGGATTTCCCGGTTTAGCATTTGGCAGGAACTGCTCAGCATGTGTCACTGGCAAGATAAACAGGTCTGATTTCTTTTCTCAAGAAAATGCACTTACCCCCTGGCCCTCATTTTGCATTAGAACTTGAAGGCATCGGCTCCATACTCTGCGTTTTGTTAATTTGGTGAGTTCATTGGACCCTCCGCCCTGGGCTATTCAACAGTTCGAAAAAGACAACATTATGGCGCTTGTTGAATGTGTGGCGCGCATGAGCTGCGTTGATCACAAATGACAATTATTTAGCATTTCCATAACACTTTGAAATTATTTCAGGATAGTTCCCAATCATATAAGTAGTCAAATACATAACTGGGCTCAAGATGAAGAGAAACATAAAATTCTGATTTTTCGTCAAAGGGTGCAAGCTCAGGAAGAGAAACACACGAGTGTGTGTTTTCTTGGAGAAACATCATAGCGGGACGACTTCGTGCCTGACAGCCGGGAGGCCAGGGGAACAACCTTCGGGCTGCCCCCTGCGGCGGGGAAAGTTCGCAGAAGTCCGCACCTGCTCCCCCTCCCCGGACTGGAGGGCCAAGCCTGGTGGCAGCTGTGAGCGGCCTGGGCTCCCAGCACATTCCTGCCTCGGGAGAGAGCGCGCGCGGGGCTTTCCAGCGCCGACCAGCAGGGCGGGCGGCCACGAGGGGGCCCACAGTGAAACCTGGCTCTGTAGTGAGCAAGAGCCTATTGTGACATATTTGGCTCTAAGCAGAGGTCGCTTGAGTTTCAAGGGTGACTCAAGTCTTGGGCTCAATCGGAAATGATGGGTGGGGTCTATGTGCAGACCTGCCCCTTCCCAAGGAGGGGGTGCCGGGGGTGACACTAGAGTGCATAGGTGGGCGCTGTCAGGAGGGGCGCTGTCAGGGTAGTATCCGGAGCACAGTGCGCTCCTGGTCTCCATGGTCCTGGGAAAGGTGTTGTCAGGCCAGGGGCGTTCCATCAGGGTGAGTGTGTGTGAGGAATCGTTCACCTAGCTAGCTGCCCCCTAGGGAGGGGACCTCTCGGCTGAGCCACCCTCACCTCTCCGCCTTGCACATGGCTTGTCTCAGACCCAGCCAGTCCACGTTCCCTTCCGTTGGGCCCAGGTCCACTCTCTGATCTGCCCCTGTCTCCAGACCACCAACCGCTCCTGGGGACCGGGGAGGTGTAGGGGGTTGCTCAGGCCACATGCACGGAGGTCGCCGCGTCCCGAGCGGGTGATGGGGGGGGGAGGGAGGCAGGCCGGGCGCAGCCGCGGTGGGTGCGCCCTGCCGAGCAGGGCGGGGGCGGGGGGCGCGCACGCGGAGGCGGAGAAGGAGGGAGCGGGGCGGGCGTGAGGGCGGGAGCGCTACAAGAGAAGGGAGCGCGCCCGGCGCCGCCGCCCTGCGCGGAGTGAGGCTGCAGCGAGGCTGTGCGGAGCGCCGCGTGTCAGTGAGGACGGGCCCGGGCGCGCCCCTGCACTAGCGGCCGAAGCACAGACGCCCGCACTCCCGCTCCCGCAGCCCAGCCAGCCCAGCCAGCCCAGCCCCGGCCTTCGCCGCCCCGGCCGCGCCCAGCCCGGCAAGGACAGCACCAGGAGGCGGCCACAAAGAGCCCCGCGGCGTCTCTCGGCGGACCGGTGCGTGGTTTGCCGTTGCTGGGGAGGGGAGCTGCGGGGAGGCGGGCCGCAGGGCGCCGGGGATCGCGGGGCTCTGAGAGCAGGGCGGACGCCCCGCTCGGCCCGCCGCCCCCCCCGCCCCCGCCCGCGGTTCCTCGAAAGGCGCTACCGGCCTGGCCAGCCCGGCCCGGGCCGCGGGCGGTGTGTGCGGGCGGCCCCGGGGCTGCTGGCACCTGCCTCTTTTGTCTGGTGCCACCGGGCTTAAAATGGGGAGTCGGGCGAGCGCCACCCACCCACGCCTCCGCCCCAGCTTTTCGCCCCGTTGTTCGTGGAGAAGGAGAGCCAGGGCGGAGGGGCTGGGCGCGGGGTTGGTCATTGTCAGTACTCGCCGCGGAACGAGGACCAAGTCTGCGCCTAGGAGTGGCCGGGCCAGGCCTCTTATTGTGTTCTCTCCCGCGAGGGTGGCGTGCGCTGGAGGATGGGGTGGTCTGTGCGTGGTGGGCGGCTGCAGTGTGGGTGTTGCAAGTGCCTTTTCAGTGCCTGAAGTTCCTTCGGGGACAGCGAGGCTGCTCCTGTACCAATTAGTGCCTGCAGTGCTCAAAGCACGCGGAGAGGGGCCGGCATTTTCCTCCTGGTGGGAGCGCACGCACAGCCCTGCACTGCCCACAAAAGAGGCTGCGTTTGCAAGCCGGGGGTTGCTAGGAATCGGGGCTGGATGTGGCCAGGAGATGCTGGTAGGAGACGGAGCAGGTGAAAGGCATCCTGAAATAAATCCCCTACTTTGCCTTTCATTCCAACCGGCTCCCTCTCTCCGCACCTGTGAGTGGCTGTGTGTCCAGATTAGGGCACACACGCGTACCGCGGCCGCGCTGCAGGCAGTTCCCTGAATACGTTTTTATGAGTGTTCCCAAAGAAATCGCCTGTGGCAGGGCCAGGAAAATAGGACAGCGTTTTAAGTATGAACTGTCACATGGCTGCGGGTCAGGAGGGATTTTTAAGAGAGGTTCTGTGCAGAAACAGTGGAAAGGATTCACACACCTCCCACGAGGTCTACATCCTGTGGGGCGCACGCACGGCCCGCTGCGTGCGCCTCTCGTTCTAGCTGTCTGTCCACCTGCATTGTGACCCACCGCGGAACTATGCCCCGGGACTTCCAGGCCCCGCACTGATTTAGATGTGGTCGTGTTTGTGCCACGTTCTGTCTTGGTGCGTGTTGGGTGTGTTGGGTGGAGGGAAACAGCTCAGGAACTCATCTGGAGCAGGAGGACCGCAGGCTCCTCAGAATGGTGAACAGTCCCCAGGGAACAATGGAGGGCGCTGATTTCTTGGCCTGGCAGTGTTTATAGGAACATCTGGGATGGGAGCCGGCCCTCCCCTCGCCCGCTGGACTTCTTCCCCACCCCAGGTGTCTGTGATCTCTGTGGCTTAGGCTGCGTGGTTACTTTCTTGGTGCTACCACACATGTGGCCCCGGCCCTTAGCCCCCCAGGGTCTGTGAGCGTGTGGCTGGGTGCGTTCACGGGCTTCCTGTGCAGAAGCAGCAGCAGGTAGAGGCCTGGTGAGTCCACGTGGGTCAAGTATGTGACGGAGACAGCCAAGGCCAGGGACACCCGCCCAGTTTGATGCCTCAGGTAATCACTGGATGTGTTGTGTGGTGGGTGACGTTCCTTTAGTGGTGGCTGCAGTCTTGACTGATTTCACTTGGAGAGTGGCTTTTCTTTGTTGCCAACATCGGGGCCTACTTTGGGGCAGGCTCAGCGAAGGGAAGTGGAGGGTGCAGTTGGTCCCAGCCCTGGCTGGCTGATGGTGTGATCCAGTATGAGGAAATAGGCAAATAAAATAAAACAAAATCAGCTTTTCTCTCTTCATTGATTTTCTTTTTTCCACTTGCTGTGGAATTCTTGGTCCTAAAAGCCTGTTCAATCTAAGGAATTCCAGCAGCTGCTCGATTTTTTGGACTTTGCAAATTGTGACTCAACAAGAGCGCTTTCGAAGTAAGATCTGCACTGTCTCGTGGTGCCGTGGTGCCGTCCTCGGCTAGGGCCCTGCTGGCTTCCTTGGGGTTTGTGCAGATTTGGGGAGGAGATCCTGGGGTCGGAAGAGTGATCCCTGGCTTTAAAAACAAAACATCGTCTTCAGGAGCCAATCTGGACTTTCTGATTTACAAGTTTGAAGAGTTTAGTGAGTTGATGTGAGTGCTGGTGGTATCATCTCCCCAGTCCCCTTCTGGAAGACAAAGCGCTCCTTTTAATAACAAATTTTAAAAAGTAGGAGTGGTTATGGTATCGTGGGCAAAATATTGGTTCTGTTACTCAATTAATAGCAGCCTGAAGGATGGGATATCAACTGATAATTGTTTCCAAATTATCTAACTTCGAAATCAGTGTAACCAATTTATGCCAACCTATACATGCTATAACTTTTCCTGGAAAATGCAAATGAAGAGGCATGAAGTAGTTTTTGTATTAGGAGAAAAAATACACCGAACTAATAATCACTTCAGATTTAATTTTTTTAAATCCTCACCCAAGGATATTTTTCTAAAAGTTGATTTTGAGAGAGAGGGAGGGGTGAGGGGAGAGAGAGACATTGATGTGAGAGAGAAACATCAGTTGGTCACCTTCCATACACGCCCCGACCAGGAATCGAACCGGCAGCCCAGGTATGTGCCCTGACTAGGGCTGAGCCCACAACCTTTCTGCTTACCGGAGGTGCTCCAGCCAAGGGAGCCACCGGCCAGGGCCTACTCATACCCGATTGAAATCACATGTGCCCGCCCTCACCCCCACCCCAGCTGGGGTCAGCAGCAGACTGGGCAGGTGAAGGAGACATCAGAGGCCAGCTGACCACTACCTCCTCTGCAGACTCCTCAACAGATCAGTGGCTGCCCACGGTCACAGAGCGAGTTAGGAGTGCGGGCCTCAGCCAGGCCCTACTTGACTGGGGGGAGGGTCCAATCTCAGGGGTCTAGGCCTCTGGGCCACAGCTCATGGTGGGGCATGGAGGGTGTGCCAGCTTCGGAGTCAGGCAGAGGAAGCCTGGGTTCAAATCCCACCTCCCTCAGTTCGGACTCTGGGACCGTGGACATAGCCCACTGTCACCCTCAGTCCAAGCATTCCCAACCTTGTTGGCTTGTCATGAGATTTCGAGGAGAATGTTTGGCCTATTACCCATCAGTGGGCGGCAGAGTAAAGTGTGGGGCGCCTCACAGACATTCAGTAAACATTAGCTTTTTCCACTTGGTCCATCTCAGGAGGACACGTGCTTCCCGGCACGAAGCTTTACCCACGCTGGACAGGCCGGAGCTCACGGAAAGGTTGGGGAGCCTTGGTGGTGGTTTGGGTTGGTTTGGACCGACCTTCGGAAGGACATCACCGCTGTGGCAGGAGTTCAGGAGCACGCGGACGCTGTTGCTCTGTACTTTCCATTTCCCTTTTCTCTTAGTGCAACGTTCCTGAAAGGCTGTCATTAGAACTTCCTTTCTTTGAAGTCTAGCTGTTTCCACTTGCTAGATTAACATGATAAAACACAGATACCCCCTTAAAGGGGTGACCCCACCAGCCTTTATCAGCTGACTCCTCAGCAAGGACGACCTGATCCCTGGGACAGCTCGCTGCCGGCAGGCTCCGCAGAAAGTGAACGGGGACCTTGGAGCGCGGGCCTCGCTTTCTGGAGGTCACGGGTGGAAGCCCTGACTCGCCAGGAGCCTCCCCTATGAGAACGGGGAGAGTCTGGTCCCACTAGTTCTGTCTTGGACAGAGTCGAGAACAGAAAGGCAGAGTTTGTTAATAAAAATATTAATACTTATGCTAGACCCCATGCTAAGTGCTTTACATGTATTAACGTATTCGATGATGACCGCTCACTCGGGGGTGATTGCTCTTCACTGTGATCGTTAAGGAAGGTTACGGAAGGATGTCGACCAGGCAGATAGCTCAAGGTCACACAGCTCGTACAGGGTCAGGTCCGGATCCACATCTCCAAGACTTGAGTTCCTCCACCACAAAGACAGACAGCTTAGTGGAGGGCAAGCGAAGCCCT
This sequence comes from Macrotus californicus, assembly GCA_007922815.1. Classification (NCBI taxonomy): domain Eukaryota; kingdom Metazoa; phylum Chordata; class Mammalia; order Chiroptera; family Phyllostomidae; genus Macrotus; species Macrotus californicus. The sequence goes on from VMDR010000602.1 coordinate 89,478, forward strand.
TTATCTTATTACTGTTGTTTTTGTGGTTCTTCTCCCCAGCTTCCCCCTCTTCCCCATCTTCTTCCTCTACTTCCTCTTCCTCCAGTCCAGTTTCTCTGAAGCACTGAATGGAAGTAGATGAGTTATGGTGAATTCTCTGTTTAAAACAACGTCTGTTGCATGTGTGAGCGTGTGTTGGAAAATCTCCCCTGAGCTGGTAGAACTTGCAGATGGATTCCATCTGGCTGTGGGGAGCACAGACACTAAGGCATGGTGACACCCGATGATGAAATGCTGCCCGCGCCTTTATTTCTTGCCCCCCTCCATACCTTTAGCCGGATGGTGACGTGGAAGTTTCCTTTCTGCCTGCCCCTAGGGCTGCCCTCCCTGCCAGCCGCCTGGAGCTCTGGAGCCACAGTTCTTGGTTCAGGCATTTCTCAGCTGTGTTACTTGGAGGATTTTTTCCCTGTGACTTGGTTTTTTCGTCTGTAAATAGGTTTGCTGTGACTGTTGGAAATCACAGCTGTTCAAAGCCCCAGGCGTTGTTAGGAGGTCCGTGCAGGGGAGTTGTTTCTAATCAAACTAGGGTTGATGAATAAGCTGTTTCCACGGGCCCGCCCCCAACCTGATAGCTCCCATTAAATATATCTTCGGCTACAGTGCCGTGCCCACCAGCTGCTCTCAAGCTGAGCCTCTCCCATCGTGATCCTAAAATAACCTAACTGTGCCTCTCTGCTTTTGTCGCTGTGCCTCCCAGGTCGAACTTGAACGGCGTGCGCCATGTCCCTGGGCAGAGACATGGAGCTGGAGCACTTTGATGAGCGGGACAAGGCGCAGAGGTACAGCCGGGGCTCGCGGGCCAACGGGCTGCCCAGTCCCACGCACAGCGCCCACTGCAGCTTCTACCGGACGCGCACGCTGCAGACACTCAGCTCCGAGAAGAAGGCCAAGAAGGTGCGCTTCTACCGCAACGGGGACCGCTACTTCAAGGGCATCGTGTACGCCATCTCCCCGGACCGCTTCCGGTCCTTTGAGGCCCTGCTGGCGGATCTGACCCGAACTCTGTCGGATAACGTGAACTTGCCGCAGGGAGTGAGAACGATCTACACCATCGACGGGCTAAAGAAGGTTTCCAGCTTGGACCAGCTGGTGGAAGGTGAGCGCCCAGAGGTCACCCCCAGGGGCTGGGCCGGGTCGGGGAACCCACGTTTCAACAGTCCCCCAGCCAGCGCCCACCCGCTCTGGGAGGGGCAGCCTTCCGCCCCAGGGAGCTGATCCTATTGCTCCACACAGTCAACAGTGCGTGTTGCTATGCCTACCAACCACAGTGTAAAACCCCCCCCAAATCTAGCGGTGTTAGGTCGGCTAGCTCATAGTAACAAACTGCGAGAACTCTCTTTTCTTTCTCACCCCCATGCTGCATTAATTTTAAAAGTCCATTTTTATATCTTTAATCACATAGTGCTTCATATTCATTTCTAGATGAAAATCGAGCTTTTGCTATCACGACATCTGAAAGTACTTGGACTGAAAATAATGAATGGATCGTGAAATTTTAGAGTTGAAAGGAACTTTCGATAGATAGCGAACCCATTAGGTTTCTCACAGGAGACTGAGGTCCCAAAAATTCGAGTGACAGAGTGGTAACCTATGGTTACAAGGTGGTTGGTGGTGATGCTGGACCCCAGTTTAGGTTTTCTGCCAGTTCTTCCCTGTGCGATGCTTCCTTTTAAGCTTCATAGGGTTGTTATCTTTCTGTGATATCTGAGGGTATAAAGGACTCAGTCTGTCCAGTTTATTTTTTAAGTCCGATTCAGGTTCACAGTCACGGTCTGGTTTAGAGGTTCCATGTGGAGGTGGCGCTCTTTGGGTTCACCCGCGAGGCTCCGTGGCTCGTGCGAGCAGCGTGTGCTTCCTGCCTTGGCTGTTCTCGCCTCAGCAGCCACCCCCTTGGAGCAGGGCACAAAGCCTCCAATCACCTTAGACAATTCGTGAACAGAGGAAAACGACTTGGAGAGAAGTGATGGGGATGAAGTTCACGCTCAGGTGTGAAACGAGAGAGCGAGCTGGTGCTCTCTGGAGAGTGGGTTTTTCCGAGATCAAGGCCTCAAGGTCCTGATGGAGGAATACGTGGCACAAGGGAAGTTTGGAGGTTGGAGCGGCTGGATTTGCCCCTGAGTTTGTCTTTCCTCCAGATGCAGTTGCCCAGGCCCAGCTGTCCTGCTGGGTCCCGGAGGAGCCCCTTGCATGTAAAGTATAGTCTTTCTCCTGTGTAGGTAACGGGAAGCCTGTCTTCCAGCGCCCCACCCCCACCCTAATCCGGTGGCGTTTTGGATTGCTGTGCCCTGACCACACACGGGCAAGCCCTCCTGTCCTCCTCTGGAGGCAGAGTTTGTTTGTGATTGAGGCCGAAGGCTTCCATGTCTTCCTCCCCTTTTCCTTCCCTTTGTCCTTGGCCGGTGTGCCAGGGCAGGCTCGGTGTGGCTGGAGTGGGGAGCGTGTGGGGGAGCCTGGCCCTGGCGTGTTTATTTGGTGGGAATTCACATCTCTTTCTGATGACTCGTCACCCTGCCAAGATGCCTGTAGACTTGGCCTTTTTCCTTCTGTTCAGATGCTGGAACTTCCAGTAAATTAAAGGGGAAGAATGCACATGAAATCTTTCTGCATCAGCTTTGTGCTCTGTCCTTTTCATGACCTGGGAGAATACAGGGATAAAGAAAACATTTGGTGGGTTATTCCAAGGGATCTGGATAAAGATCAAATGCAAAGTCAGGTGCATGGCTAGTCCCCAGACCGTCCCTTTGAGGGCTGGTGGTATAATATCAGGAAAAGATGCCAAGATCTCCAAGCACACGCTCAGAGAGCTGGGCCTGACTCCTTCTAGAGCTGCATGTGCAGCATCTGCGGTGGGAGGGGCACTTCAATCAGACCCGGAGATGTTCCCATGATTCCATCCATCTAGCACAGGGTGGGAGAGATGGGAAATGGCAGTACTTTACATTCAGATCCAACCCAATACTCACGGCGTGCTTCCCACAGTCTCCTTCCTCCGTTTTTAACACAAAAGAACGCCTGCTCCGAGAGACGCAGGCGTGACTGAGGCCGTGAGATCTCGTTGTGGGTGTGCGTCTTGCCCAGGTGAACACATCTGAGTCTCACTGTGGTTGTAGGGCGCCTGTTGTCATCCCAACCCTGAGCAGAGGAAAGGGGGGCGCGGGGTGGTTAGTCGATCGGCTCCCAGTCACACCGCAAGAAGTGGGAGCGTTGGGGTTTCAACCCAGGAAGCCTGGTGCTGGGGCTGAAGCTCACAGCTGCCGCTCACAGGGCACTGCAGGAGGTGGCCTTAGTGGCTTTTAGATAGAATTTTATGTTATTTTTTAAAAAGATTTTATGTACTTTTAGAGAGGGGAAGGGAGGGGGAAAAGAGAGGGAGAGGAACATCAGTGTGTGGTTGCCTCTTGAGCACCCCCTACTGGGGACCTGGCCTGCAACCCAGGCATATGCCCTGACTGGGAATCGAACCAGCGACCCTGTGGTTCTCAGGCTGGCACTCAATCCACTGAGCCACACCAGTTGGGGCTCAACAGAATTTTATTTTACTTTCTGAAAATATATTTTATTGATTATGCTATTACAGTTGTCCCATTTTTTCCCCTTTATTCCCCTCCACCCTGCACCCCCCCTCCCACCAGCATTCTCCCCTGTAGTTCATGTCCATGGGTCATACATATGAGTTCTTTGGCTTCTACATTTCCTACACTATTCTTAACCTCCCCCTGTCTATCTTCTACCTGCCATTTATTCTACTTGTTCCCTGTACCTTTCCCTCATTACCTCTCTTCCCACTCCCAACAGATAACCCTCCAAGTGATTCTCAGCAAACAGAATTTTATTCTATTAGCTTCTACATGAAAACAAATGTTTTTAACCTTGACTTAATTCCAAGAATCCTGCTGCTCCCAGAAACCCTATTTTCATTTGCTTCCAGACACTTTTTCCCCAAACTGCAGGCTACATATTCCGATGTTAAAACTTGCTTTTGGAAAAAACGCTCTCCTGACCGAGTGAACGGCGGCCGCAGGACAGTGCGTATGCCCCTGCACTGGCTTGCTCTCCCCTCCTGTGTGACGCTGGCGATCAGTGTGCAGCCGCACTCAGTGTTGAGACAGCTGGGAGTTCGTTTAGATGTGCCTCTGTCAGTGCCGTTTTGCTTCGTCTGTGAGAATGCAGAGCACCGCCTCGCGCCCATCACCGGGTTCCTATCTCTCACTTTACATACCAATTTTCTGGGAGCGTCAGTGCACGTTGTTAGCTTCTCGTTTCCCCTGCCGATATGATGACGCTTGAGTTTTAAATCTTTTTAGTAGGAGCAGTGATAAGTGTATTTAACTTGTAATTTTTTAGTTTGTTCTTTCTCACTTATCTCAGACTACAAATTCCGAATTACAAAGACATGCGTGAGGTTCTTGGTTTCAATGACCCTGTGGTCACGTGTCCTGCTCTATGATAATTGCACAGGGATTATGAGGCCTGAATTTGACTCGGCGTCTTGAGAGAGTGGGCACTTGGCTTGAAGAATGCATGTACGAGTGCGTGTGTTTGTGCACGTGTGACTGCTCACGGTCTAGGCATGCACGTGCATGCACGTGCGAGCGCCCATGTGTCTAGGCATGCATGTGTGATCACCCATGTGTCTAGGCATGTATGTGTGCATGCATGTGTGATTGCCTATGTGTCTAGGCATGCACATGTGATCGCTCATGGTCTAGGCATGCATGTGTGCGCATATGTGAGCGCCCATGTGTCTAGACATGCATGTGTGACCGCTCATGGTCCAGGCATGCATGCGTGCACATGTGTGAGCGCCCATGTGTCTAGGCATGCACGTGTGACCGCTCATGGTCCAGGCATGCACATGTGATCGCTCATGGTCTAGGCATGCATGTGTGCATGTGTGAGCGCCCATGTGTCTAGACATGCACATGTGACCGCCCATGTGTCTAGGCATGCATGTGTGTGTGCATGTGTGATTGCCTATGTGTCTAGACATGCATATGTGATTGCCCATGTGTCTAGGCATGCACATGTGATTGCCCATGTGTCTAGGCATGTATGTGTGCATGCATGTGCGATTGCCTATGTGTCTAGCCATGCATGTGTGATTGCCCATGTGTCTAGGCATGCATGTGTGATTGCCCATGTGTCTAGGCATGCATGTATGCATGTGTGACCACCCATGCGTGTAGGCATGCGTGTGTGCACACACTCTCAAGAGTAAACCACCTGACACTCCTAGTGCCTGCTTTCCGAGTGGACCAACAAGTTTTAAGACCCAGGATACTCAGCGAGGAAAGCTGAACCGCAGGCCTGTTCCTGCCAGTGACCAACCTTGAGCCTTGGCTGCGTTTCCCCACCATTGCCTCTGTTTCCCCAATTTTCACACCATTTATACTCCACTGTGCATATGGAAACCGTGTGAAGCAAGGACCTTTGTCTTGTGACTTGGTTTATTGTGTGTTTTTGCTGGACAGATTTATAAAATTTTATGTGCTCAGACGTATCAGTCTTCTTATTCACAGCTTGATTTTTTTGTGCCTCTTGGGCCCTTCGTACTCTGAGGCTGTAAATCTCTTTCCCTCTTTTTCCTACCTGAGTTTTTATATTTTCATTAAAAAAATATTCTCATGGAAGTCATATTAGTACAATATGTGAGGCAGAGATTCAATTATTTTCCCCAGGCTTCCTCTCTCATTTTTAATTTTTATTTGGAATTAATTGGGGCTTATTAGAAGTGTCACAAGGATAGGGTGGCCCGCTGCACCCTTCCCTGGTCCCCATGATGGGCTCTGTCGAACAGCCATGGCTTGCTGATCAAAAGTAGCCCAACCACGGGCTGTCCTTGGCTTTCATCCATTGTCCCACCAACACCCTCCCCTTTTTTTGGCTCCAGAATCACACATTGCACGTAGGTGTCATGTCTCCTTTGTCTTCTCCAAGTGTGACAATTATCCAGTCTTTCCTTGTCTTCAATAGCTTGATTTTTTTGAGAGTCCTGGTTGGTCCGTGGCCTTGTGGAAGGCCCTCCATGTGGGTTTCCCTGATGACTAAGTTGAAGTCGTGCTTTTGTAGTGAGCATCCCGCAGACGTGACAGTGCACCCTTCTCAGGGTGTCACTTCCGGGAATGAGGGGCTGCTGCCTCACATGACCAGGGGGTGAAGGGGGCGTCTCCGGGCATCTGCACTGTGAAGTTATTGTCTTCCCCTTTATAATGAATTCCTGTTTGGGGAGGAACTTTGAATTCATGTGAATATCTTGTTTTCCTTCACCTCTTGCCCACGTTGGTGCTGGCTGGTGGACTTTGCCTGTAGCAACTATTCCTGTGGTATCCCGAGGTGACTTCTGTGTCCCTCTGCTCTTGCCTCCCCTTCAAACACTTCCCTGGCTTTGGGTCATCTCCTGCGATGTTGTCAATTCCCATTATTTTAACCACTTTTTTAGGGCCAATTACTTCCGAATCAGACCTTTCTTCTGCATGCCGCCACCTGGATATGCTAAGCTGATGCTCTAATCCATAGTCCTTTCAAACTTAACATGTACAAATGTGAAGTCATCCTTTTCCATCACCAAGAATGTATCCCTCATCTTGTGCTCTGCATCTTGTTAAACGGTGTCACCATCTAACTCCACGTTGCCCTTGACTTCTCCTTCCTGTCCCCCTCTGTCCAAGCTGTCGCCCAGTTCCGTGGATGCTGCGTAAGACATTTCTCCAGCTTGCTCTCTCCTCTCCACCACTGTGATTGGTTTCCAGGGCGTTAGTGCTATTTTAACAATGTTACCCTGTGCGACAGGAGTGATACAATTCCTTCTACAGTGTACACTATGGAAAATCTTGAAAGATGCTAAAAGAAAAGAAAGAACCCCTCCTCTTCCCACCATTGCACTCTTGTCTCTCTCCCTGTACTGTGGGACGGTCTCCTCCAGTAAAAACGCACGTCTTAGCTTTGCTGTCCTTTGTAGAATCTGAGTCCCCCCTACCCCCTTTCTGTTCCCATCACAGCCTCTTTCAGATCAGGACCTTTGAAACACACGTGTGTCCTGTAAGTCATCTTCAGACAAGTATTCCTGCCTACAGACCTGGCCACAGACACACCTCCTTGTGCCGTGCCGTGGCTTCCTAATGGCTTTCCGCTTAAGGATGGACTAGACGTTCCTTCAGTCTATATAGTTATATTTAGACAGTGCAGTGTGTAAAAGAGGGAAAGAAACATCAATGTGTGGTTGTCTCTTGTGCACCCCCAACTGAGGACCTGGCCCATAACCCAGGCGTATGCCCTGACTGGGAATCGAACCAGTGACCCTTTGGTTTGCAGGCCGGTGCTCAATCCACTGAGCCACACCAGCCAGGGCAATGCACCTTCAGTCTTTAATGTGCTTCCCATGGCGATCTGGCTCTGCCCTTCCCCCGGGCCTGGCCTTGTCTCCTGTTGCTCGCTGATGCTCTCAGCCCCAAGCATGGCGGCTCTCTTTCCTTGCCATCTCCCATGAGGGGGGTGGGGTGGGCAACCTCACAGGGTGCATGACCTCATCATCAAGTCCCAGCTCTGGAGTTGGACCCCCTTCACTGGAATCCTGACTCTGCTTTGCTCACCTGTGACCTTGAGCAAGCTGCCTATGGCTGGGTGCCTCGCGGTGCCCTGTGACATGGGGTTGTTCACACTCAGCTCACAGGGTGGCGGGGAGGGTGAGAACAGGCCCTGCTATGTGCACACATTCAGGTACCCTGCCTTCCCCAGCATCTCCGTCCCAACCCCGCAGCCCTACCTTGGTCTGGCTGGCCTCCAGACCCGGAGCCCGTCCGTGAAAAACACACAACGTCTGCTCCCTTTACTTCCTCAGCCTCCGGTGAACTTTGAGCCCTGGATTAGCCCCATCACACTGTCCCAAACTTACTCACCTCATATCACAGTCACTAGCTGTCATGGAGCCATTGGCATCCTCACTGCCTGAGGGGGTGGTTGCAAATACTCAATAAACAGTGCTGGAAGAAAAGGGAAAGGGAGAGTGAATGGAGAGGTCAGTGAATGCAGGCAATCCGGCCTTACCCCCCATGCAGGGCCGTGTGTGGCCTCCGAAAAGCCAGGCCAGTGATCTCTAGGGACCCTTTTCTTCACTTGCTGTCCCTGGAGCGTTGCGGGCTGATAGCTGCATTTGTCCCAGCCACCTACTCGCCACTTCTTCATTTCCACGGCTCCACGCTCCTGTTTTCTCTCGGGTCCCTTCATCAGCTTCTCCATCTCTGGGCACACCTTGAGGACGGGGGTTACCCTGGGTTTCACCTTGTCCAGCCGGGCATGGTCTCCCTGAGCTTTTCCTGTAATCCCCGTAGCTGCCGCCACCTTGATGCCGCTCCCTCCCAAACTCCGGGCGTTGTTGCCAACCTCTTGCTGCAAATCTCCACCTGGTTGGCTCCTAAGAACTTCACATTCAGTATGTGCCCACCGGGCTGATTTCCTTCCTTAGCAGCTCATCCAGACGTGTTCCTCTCTTATCTGATCTACTGCGGTGTATGGGAGGCTGGCCGAAACAGAAGCTTCGGTGTCATCTTCTCAGGCTTGTGGACCACCGTTCCCTTGGGCCCTGCATCCAATCGGTGGCCAGTTTTAGTTCACGCTGTCTGCTAAGCGCTCCTTATCGCGTCCCTTCCTGTCTGTCCCGAGTGCCGTGTATAAGGTTCTCCATCTCCTCCTGGTCTGTGGGAATTGATTTCCAAATGAAATCTTGATGTCTGTCCCCCGTGTAGCCATCCATCCACACTGCAGCCAGTATGATCTCTCCAAGTCCTGGGTACGATGCCTAAAACTTGGACCTGGTTGCCTACTGTAGCCTTACTCTGTCCACGGAGTCGTTGTTAGAGAAAGACCCATTAATATGTCACCAACCCTTTCCTGGACCGTGCAGTGGAGCACACTGTTACTCTGTTTGTATCTGGAACGCTGTCCTCTCTCTTCTCTGCCACTGAAAATCTGACCCTTGCTTCACTTCCCAGACCAGCATGGATTCCATTTCTTCTTCGTCAATTGACAGGTGGGGGAAGGGAAGTGATTTTCTCTGAGTTAGAATTGCCCGGACCACTTAGCTAGCAATGAGCACTCACTGCCTTTTGGTGAAATCCCTTCATACAACACACCTTGCCTTCCAAGGTCTTTGAAGACAAGCTTGTGACTGAGGATTCTTTTCGCTTCCCAGAGCGGCTACTTCAGGTCTTGTACCTGTTATTGAGGATTTAGTTGGCTGTTTTCAATTTTTACGTTTCACGGCCAGTGTTGTGTATGCTTGTTTCAGTTTTGTTACTGTTGTTCTCCTATTTGTCCGCAGGAACTTTTAGCCAAGAGAATGAACATTTTTGTCTTCAGTGCGGTTTGCTGTGTGGCTGTCCAAGAGGGCTGTTAGCAGTTCATGCTGTCTCCAGTGGCGTTTTATATTTTATTGTGGTTCTATCCTTTGTCATATATTTTTGTGCCTTGTATTTTAGTAAATGATAACATATTCACGCACTACATTAACCCATTGTTGTGAGTCCTCAACCTATTTCCCCTCTTTATTTTAGTTTCTTTAATTTGCGGTTATACCAGTTTTAAATAAAAAAAAATTGGATCTCCCATTTTCCCCCCGTTATGTTATTTTTCTGTTGCTTTGAGTGGAGAAGTCAACATGCTCCACAGGCCTGACAGTGTAAAATTTTACTATCAGCTTGTTTTTATGTACTGTTATATTGTGAAGGACTTCCCGGGACAATGGTCCATGAGTGCCTTCGGGATCTGTTTTCTCGCCTTTGAGAGAGAGGTGGAAATGGCATTCCTAACCCAGCGCCCTCCAGGTAGATTAGGAAACTCACTGTGTGTATGTGAGGCCGTCTCGTAAACTATAATATCCAGGAGGCCCTTTATGATATTTCATCCTGTAAATAACGTCTTTCCTATAACTTAACCCAGCTCCGCTTCCGAGGGTCCAATGTATATTGGAGCTCTCCCCACTCTTACTATAACTCATGGTACTACATTTTAATTCCAGAGTTTTCAATGAGAAGGTTTATACTCTGGGAAAAGGGAAAAATCATGCATATCCCTCACTGAAAACACTTTTGACTGTGCCACGTGTGTGGAACTTAAAGGGATCCTAAGGGAAGGCAGTGATGTGAGGGATAGAGATGAGGTCATTTTCAGCGTGAGGTCATGCAATGTCACATCTGCAGTTCACAAGTCATGGCTCTTAGCCCACAAAAACCCTCCGGCAAGGAGAGGAAATGGGCAAACTTTGGTGGCATTTTGCAGAGACACACATTCCTGGCTGATTCCCCAAGGTCTGGTCCACCCAGGGGCGGGGACCATGTTGCCGGAAGTCTTAGGTAGTGACTGAGAGCAGGTCTCTAATTTCCCAGTAGGAGCCTATGGCCAAGTAGAATTTCCTTTGCAGATTTTTAAATAATAAATTTTGTTAGAAAAGTTTACTTGCATACTTTGAAGAATAACAGCAAATATAATAATTTAAAAATGCGTATGTGATTTTTTTGAAAAACAAACAAAACATGGACTCTTCTTTACCTTAAAAATGATCTAATATACTTGCAAAGAAGTTATTCTATTCTCCAAAGTCCCAAAAAAAATACCTAAACCTTTCAGGGAAGAAACTGTGATAATATATTCTGATATTTCAGGAGTATTGGTTGGATCCAAATATAATTTCATGCTTTATTTCCTTACTTTGTTGTTGTTAACTGTCATTTTTAGCCTCTATCTTTGTTTAAAAGCAAATATTAGTTTTCTAGCATGTGTAAATGCCACCACCATCCAGGTGGGTGCTGGTTCGGCACTTCCTGATATTCCCTGGGATGCTTGGGCACCTGGAGCATTGAATTTCAAGTTGAGGATCAGTCCTAACACGGAGATTTTGGTTTGAATGAACTGGAACAAAACCAGCCTTAGTATGACCAACTGTGTTTAGTAATTGCCAGCTCCACCTGTAAATAGTTTTTTTTAACTATTTCCTTTAAACTGTCTATGATCTTTGCCATCTTTTTTGTCCCTGTTTAGTTTCACCTTCAGTAAGTAGTCCACAGCTTTCCGAGCAACTTTGAGGCTATAAAGTTCCAGTGTTTGTGGGGTTTTCCTCCACATTGAAGCAATTATTTGTGACACCAGACAGATGTCCTACAATTCAACTCAATTCTGACACTTTCTTCCCAAGGGCAGCCTCAGGTGCCACAGGTGAAGGGCTTAGTCCTGCAAGACTGTCCCGGCCCCACTTCAGATGCCAGCAGCAGGTCCGGTTGCCTCTGCACTGGTGAATTGGCTGTAGAAAGGAGGTGCCCATGACCCCCGCCTTTGGTCCGAATTATTCACTAGAACGGCTCCAGAACTCAGGGAGATGTTTGACTTGGTGCATTACCAGTTTATTAGGAAGATAATATGGAAGAGACCCGCAGGGCAAGGTATGGGGAAGGCGCCTGGCACTTCTGTCCCCCTAAGCACGTCACTGAGTTGCTGCATGCTCACCAAGCAGATGCTTTCCCAGCTCCGTCCTTTGGGGTTTTATGGGGGCCTCATTCCATAGTCGGGATGGATTAAATCGTTTGCTGTGGTGATTCATCCAACCTCTTGCTCCCCTCCGCCCCTCAGTCAGTGGGGTGGACTGAAAGTCCCACACGGTTGGTTCTCCGGACCTCCAGCCCCCATCCACTCAGGTGTGGTTGAGGGGGTTTGTTCCGAACACACCTTTACCACTTATCATTTAGCGAATTCCGAGGGTTTTAGCAGCTCTGTGCCAGAAGTGGTGTGAAGGCCAAACTTATGTTTCTTGTTAAAATCACACGATCACAGGCTGCTTTGCTCAAGGTATCTAACACTTTGGTTAGATAAGTCAACTTTCATTTCATTGTTGCCGTGCAAATTACTCCATGAAGCTCTGGGATGGCTTCGTGTACGTGGAGAGAAGTATGTAATTTTAAGTCTTATAATGACCCGTTCTAAGTTTTTATGACAATCACAAGTTTTCCTTTGTTAGTTTTCAATGGCCTTTAACATACACACTTCACGTTAGGCCTTGAACACCATCTGTTGATGATTTTCTGTTCAAGAATATAACATATCCCTTAACTCTCGACCCCAACAAGAAAGAGATTAAAAACTGCATATCCAGAACTATTTGACCAAAGCAATGCTACTTATTCTTCCCATTCAGAACAATTGGAATTTGTTAATTTACAACGATCAGTGATATTATTAAATTTTTAAAAGTTATTTATTTTTACTTTCACAAAATCGTACTTGAACTGAATTAAAACAGACGCCAGGTCTCTGGTGGTGGGGACAAGTTCAGAATTCTGATGAAGATAAAAGTCACTGAGTTGTGAGGCCAAACAGGTTTAATGTAAATGCATTTCACAATTAAATGGAAGCTTATTAACATAAGGAAACCCACCCTGACATTTCCCGGCTTCCCGAATCATGTAGCAGATTTTAAATGGCCACGCCGCGTGGGTCGTGGTGTCGCGTTTGGTGGCCAGCTGCTTCCTCTTTCGCTGGCTGTCACTTTGCTCGTAGCCCACGTCCTTCCCTCCTGGAGTCGTACACAGCCCTCCGAGACTCCGTTCCCGTCTCCAAGTCCGGCACGCCGGGCAGCTGGGCCTCCGCAGAGCAGGTGAAATGTTGGTCAAGTTTCTTCTCATCGTTCCTAGAGACAGTCCAGTACTTCCGTCTCCGAGTTGTCGTGCTCTTAAGAATTCTGAGGCTTTATCGAAGCAGATGTAAGGAAAAAAAGTGTTTCTCTTCTCTTTCAACAAATCCACTGGAGTTTTTAAAACATCCTTCCCTTTTCTAATGATTTTCTTTTCTAAAGTTAGTTTTCTTTGTTGAGGTGTAAACCCCTCCACGCTTTTGTTGTAATTATTAGCTTAATATTAGTACATACATGTAACAAATTACACAACAGGGCATCTCCAGACAGCACAAAATTCTGATGGTCTGATTTCGCCCGCTAAAGATGGGCTGTATGTCTTGTCTTGGAAGGCCTCCTTCGACCAGATGGAGCCAGTGATGTCTGCTGGGAACTGCGTGGCTAGAGACAATGACCACCTTGCAGGGGTGTCCAACCCGGAGCCCGCGGGCCCCACGCAGCCCAGGATGGCTGTGAATGTGGCCCAACACGAAATCATAAATGTACTGAAAACGTGAAGAGATTTTTTTGTGATTACCTGCTGTAATGTATTTCATGTGTGGCCCAAGACAACTCTTCTTCCAGTGTGGCCCAGAGACGCTACGAGGTTGGACACCCCTGCCAACCTGCTTACTGATTTCTAGTCGTTTCATTGTTTAATTTTACTTTCAGGCTTACTGCAGCTGCAGACGATTTCCATTTGTGCAGCCATTTTGCATTTGAGGGCACTTTAACCTTTACTGTCTGATTTGAACTTCACCCAAACCTGGGGGGTGAATGTGGCCACAGCGGGTAGCCCTCAGTGATGGAAGAATGCATGAGACCAAGAAGACTGGGGGGTCTCACCTGTAGCCACAGGGGTGCAGAGGCTGTGAGCCCAGGCTCCCTGCTCTCTCTATCCTCCATCCCATGCGCACGGTCCCCCCTCACAGCCTTCAGGAACACGCTGCCTGGCAGCCCCGTGGGCGTGGCTTGCTACCTGCGTAAATCCCGAGAACAACGCAGTTAGGACCAGTCATGACCTGCTGGGTGACTTGAAGGGGGACTGCCAAATCTGTATGGTCTGTACTACTTCTAGTGAGACCCAAGTACACACACACAGGAGAGTGTGCTCTAAAAACATTTGCAAAGTACATGCTGGCTAAGCTGTACCACCGTGCTTTCCTGTTTTGGACACCCTGGTTCGCTCATGTTTCCGTGCACACTTCTCCTGTGGTCTTGGATCCTTGTGCTATTAATTTTAAAATAGGACAAAGATTTAGATAAAAGTAAATGGGCTGTGTAGGCTCACTGTACCTGCAATTGTGAAGGCTTTGTCTCGTTTTTAACTATTCCCAGTTACAAAGACTTATTAACACAGAAGAAAAAGCCATTATAAAACCTTCAATTTCAAAGTGCTTCCACTAACTTTATGAAATATGTATCTATAAGATCAGTCATTTTATAATTTTTCATCGCTTGGCACATGTATTACTACTTTTGCGTGTTATCCACATCTGCTTAATCGTCCGAGTATTCTCATTGATTGATTCTCTATTTAGAAGTCATTTTTAACAAAAGTTTCATCTCTTTTCTTTTGAGCTGTATTGGGGGTAAAACTGACAAAATTTTAAGATATTTAGAGTGCACCTTGTGATGATTTGATACCTCTATACGTGGTGAGAGGGCCGCTCCTATTTAATTAATTAGCATATCCATCATCTTGCGTATTTTATCTTTCTGGTGAGAACATTTACGTCCTCTCTGAGAAAGAACTTTCTCCTTTGTATGGTGCGTTGTCATCAGCGTGGTCACCGTGGTCTACACTAGACCCGCCGTTCTTATTCGTCTTGTATAGTCGTGCTTCCTTCAGGGTCCGTTTATGCAGCCGCAGTTCCCAGTGCGTGTGGTCCACCCGGCGTGGCCCGTGTAGATGGCAGAAGAGGCAGCGTGGTCGTTTGGCTTGCTTTTGGAATTCTATTTGATTTTGTAAAACGTCAGCACACAGTCCCATCAAATTTGTAAATTACATAGCTCCTTTTAAGAAGTGGTTTGCTGACCCAGTTTTAGTTTTTACATTATTTCAGGGGGCAGGTAGATGGACCTCCGATTTTGAAGCTGTCTGCCGATGTAAATATTTCCAAGTTTCACAGGACTCAGTTCTGCGCCCTTCTGAGGCGCACCGAGTAACAGTGTTGCTCTCGCCAATCTGAAGGTGGAGAAAGCGAGGGATGATGATTTTTTTTTCCCCTCCCAGGATACCGGTCTGTTGCTGACAAAGTCCTATCAGAAGTCAAAAATCTTTCTTTTCCATTAATGATTAATCACGCTTCCTGGTGTCAAAAGTGACCCCTTGCTCTGCCCCTAAGTAGGAAAGAAAAAAAAAAATTTAGGAAATAAGGAGTGAGTTTACCTCCGAGTAAATTGAAATCTGTCCCCTTCCGCAGGAGAGAGTTACGTGTGTGGCTCCATAGAGCCCTTCAAGAAGCTGGAGTACACCAAGAACGTGAACCCCAACTGGTCGGTGAACGTCAAGACCACCTCTGCGGCCCGGCCTGTGTCGTCGCTGGCCACGGCCAAGGGCAGCCCTTCGGAGGTGCGGGAGAACAAGGATTTCATCCGGCCCAAGCTGGTCACCATCATCAGAAGTGGGGTGAAGCCACGGAAGGCAGTCCGGATCCTGCTGAACAAGAAAACCGCCCACTCCTTCGAGCAGGTGCTCACTGACATCACTGACGCCATCAAGCTGGACTCGGGAGTGGTGAAGCGCCTGTACACCCTGGACGGGAAACAGGTGAGGGGGGCCCCGGGCTGCTGGGACTGTGGCCTTGGAGGCAAGAGCGGGGGTGGGGTGGGGCTGGGGGGATTTTTGTGGCATGCTGTGGGAATCTGACACACCTGTTTACTGGCGCTGAGAGAGTTAGGTTATTTAGTCAACAAATACATAGAATAAAGGAAACGTGCCCATCTGGGCAGCTTAAAGGATTACTCGGAGATTTCTACTTTCAGTTATTAATTGCTAACATAAGGGTGTTCCTGAGCCGTCTGATTCCAACGGTGTCATAAGGTAAGGAGAGGCTTGTAGCCTTGAGCATGCCTGAGGTGGAGAGGGGCACACTGGCCAGCAGAGGAAAAGCCACATCCTTTCTTTGGCCTAAACAGGAGTTGACAGAATTTACTGTCTCGGTAACGGCCACTGGTAAGATTTGTCTACATTCTATTGGTGTTAAGTACACAGCGAAGGGATGCAGTGCTTCCATCGGGGTGGCATATTTCTAGAATGTTATCCATCTTGTTTTGAAAACATAATTTTGGCATTAAAATGAAAGGGGGTTCTTCAGCGAGGGAATGCAGACAGCAGCTGACTTGGGTGAGTGGACACTTTAATATGCGCTACTGCTCAGGGGACCTGAACAGCGGTCTCGGGTGGACTTTGTGGAGGTTTGTGGATAGAAAGGACACCCATGTGTGTACAGTGCGGTTGGCTGGTCTTCCAGGGTTTTCTGGTATCTTTTTGTTTAGGGTGCAATGTTTAGCGCACCGTCTTTGCTTGAAATTCAGTTTGTCGTGTGGATCTGTCCACATGCCTTTGAAAAGCTGTTTTGAGGGATAACGTGAATGATTTGTATGGGGAGCACATATGAAAAATCCAAACTAGACTCATACATTCAAAGGCTGACCTTAGCAGAGAAGTAGGAGTTCCTGGAGGCTAACACAGTGAAGCGGTGCGTTAGAAGCAGAGGCAAATACTAGGAAGAGTGTTCGCTGTGCAAGAATTCTTCCCCTAGGGATCTGCCCAACGCTTCACGTTATACATTCATTAGGGAAGAAGGAATGCTTGCCAGTTGCCCGTTCCCCTATCGTCCGCTTGTTGCATGAAGCTCCCCCCAAGAATCATGGGGACAAGGATTCTGAGGAATGAAACTCTCAGTATTCCAGATCTAAGAGGGTAATAGTCCAAATGTCACCAACACATTGGTGACCAAAAAGCCCACCGCCAGGTCATGAGTTACGGCAGCAATGGCGTGAGAGGGCCACTCGTGAGCATCCCTGTGTCAGGAGCAACTCATCATCCCTCTTGCAATTCTGTGCCTTTGAGTAGCGTGTTCTCCAGATGGTGGGGGGGGGGGGATTGACCTGCTTCATAAAAGTGTAATTTACGGCAGAGAACACCGATGAGTAAACCTTCTTCCTCCCCACTCGCCCCAGGGTGTTGTGGGTTCCAAAACTGCCACACGCCACACGTAGCATTGACTTTAACTGTGTTAGTAAACTCTGAGATGGACTGGTCCTGTTTGTTCTAAGGATGAGGTCCTAGAATAGGTCCTTCGATGTTCTCAACCATTTTCTCTTTTTGGGAATTTACCGAGTGTCCCTATTCAATTAGAGCTGGTTTTGCTGTGGGTTAGTGTAGTGGTTTAATAAACTAAGTTCAAGGTTCACTAATGTCAGAGGGTCCGGATTCCCGTTTTCGACCCTGCCACAGACTGTTATGTCTTCAGCACATTGCTTACTGGAGCTGCATTGCCCTCCCCAGGAAAACACGGGTGACATAGCCCCCCGTTTCACGGAGTGTGTGAGAGGGTAACTCCGGTAACAGGTCTGAAAGCAATTTTGAACGGCAATCATCATGCGATAGCTTTAGTGTGCGTATGTAAGTGCTTTGGATGTATTAGCGTGTTCGATCGTCATAACAGCGTGGCTAGCACCCCTGTGTGGCAGCACAGGACGCCGAGGCACAGAATCTGCCGAAAACACCACTAGCATGTCGAGGGCCACACAGGCTTGCGTTTGAACGTATCTCCCTCCAGAGCCTGCACCGGTAGCCATGCACCACTGGGGTTACATCAAATCACCAAACAGACGTACGTTTTCAAGTCAGTAATGCGTCCAAAACCTGTCACCCAGCGGTTTCCGGCTGCGTGGTTTTCTCCTGCGGTGGCTCACCGACGGCTGCCTTCCCCTGGGTTTTCTGTTGTGCCCTCGGTGTGGCCAGCTCAGTGTTCACTCTGTGGAGGCGTGCTCCCTCCTGAGCGAGGACGGTCAAAGGCTGCGGAGCACTGAAAGGGGAGGAACGTAAAGACGTCGCGTGGCTTCCCTGGGGGACGGAGATGCTTCCTCCTGGGCCCCGAGGGTCTTTGGGGCTGTTTCTGTTCAGAAGAGAAATCAGCCCTGTGAGCAGTTTGTTAGGGTCCCGGGATAGTCTCGCAGATGCCAGGGCCTGACGACCCTCCTCGGACACACTGCTGCCGAACCCCACGCCTCCTGGGGCGTCATGCATGACCCTAGGAGAGGTGGGTGGCACCGGCGTCCACGGGCTGTCACAGGACACCCCCTCAGGTCACTTGTTCCACCTCTTTCTCTTTGTAATAGTGTGACTGAGTCCTCGAATCAACTAGACAGATGACATGGGAAACCCAGGGCCCAGCAAAGTGCTCAGAGGTCAATTTGGGGGGTGGGGACACAAAGCTGTCTAAAAGCCTCAGTAGCTCAAGTGCTTTGAGTAAACGAGTAGACAGGAAGGCGTACTGGCTTTTCGGATCGCCCCGTGCGTCCTGTGGCCGAGATGAATCCACAGGGTAGGAACTGGGGACGTGGAGGTCCCGGTGATGGCACCGGGACAGCCCTGCCTGCTGCCACCTGTTCTGCAGAGATGGCACCCAAGGGCCAGGCCACGTGCCGCTCTCACATGTCCCTGCTCTGCGTGGCCTCCTTGCTCCGCTTTAAGCCCTAACCCAGAGTCCCTTGCACAGCGGGTTTTGGGTGTTTCGAGCCTTTTGGCTGAGACAAGGACTCACCCCGGGGAAGGGTTGTGCCACTCAGAAGCGTTTTGCAGGCAGCTGGAGTTTCCACACACAATTCTGGCGGCTCCCGAGCGGCCTGTTCCCAAGCAAACCCTTTCTAGTTATTTCGACTCCTTTTTATATTCAGGCCATTGAAGCATCCGAGAAAGGTTGCTGCCCCCTTGCCCCCTCCTCACACCCTGGGTGGGGTGGGGTATGCTCTGCTCACCAAGTGGTCAGGCACTTTGCTGCCCTGGCTTGGGGGGGGGGGGTTGAAGGAATATTTACTGTGTCTTAATCTCAGAGATGCGTTGCTTGTCTGGGCCATGATGACAGGGTTCCCACCAGCTGACAGGTCATCCTCCAGGTGAAGTTTCAACCCTGTTGTCTCCCATCTCCTCAGCTGAGGGGAGTGTGCAAGGTGTGAGAGTCTCCCTCTCCTCCCGTCCAGGCTGTAGGATGGTGGAGTTTTCTGTGGGTCTTTCACTCACCCTGCCAGGCAGCCACTCCCAGAGGTCACTGGAGGGCGACTGTTTTTTTAAGTGATTAAAATAAGCCGCCAAGGTCGAAGACGTGCTGCAAAGACATACCTGCCTAGCTCCTGGTGCCTTTTCCGGGAGCAGCTAAGCTGGCCGTCCTGAGCTGCTGAGTCCTCTAAATTGACGATTCCTGAATCCTTGAGGAGAAACAGAAACCGCAGCACATTTTCGCGCAGCCAGCCCCGAAGCCGACAAGGTACACTGTAGTAGGGGTCGTAGAGAGGATGCATCCGGTGACCCCCTCCCCACTGAGGTAGAGTAGAACTTCAAAGTAGCATCAAAGTGGTACAGCAATGTTGATAAGCTAGGTTGCTCTTTCCACAGAAAACACATGCACGTTTCCATCCTACTTGCTCACTGACATCAAAGGTCTGTTCGAAATAGCAGCCCGGAAACAACTCACTCAAGGATGATGTGTTCACACCAGTCGTGCCCTTTGCAAACCCACCGCCGCTAGCACACAAGGATGAGCAAGCGGTCTGTTGTCGTCCTCACATGGAAAACACATGGAACCACGCGGTGGAAGCGGAGACGCCCACAAACTGATCGAGAGCCTTAACTGTGAGGACAGGTGTCCTCGCTGCTGCCTCCGTCCATTCGGGCGGCGGTAGCAAGTACCGCAGATGGGTTCCGGAGGCTGGCGGGCCAGCACGGGGGGTGCCCGCAGCTCTGGCCTGGGGAGAGCCCCCTTCTTGGCTCACAGGAAGACACTTTTTGCTGTAGGAAAAGTTGGGGCTCTCTGAGACCTTTCCATCCGGCACAAACCCCTTTTATGAGGGCTTCACCCGTGCAACCTAATCACACCCTGAAGGCCTTGTCTCCTAAGACAGCCACCATGGTGGGGGGGCATGTTTCAACACAGGAATTTCTGGGCTCACAAACGTTCAGGCCACAGCAGCTGCGGACTGAGGGAGCCCCAGAAGCTGTCAGGAAACGACTTAGTTACCGTGTCCGCTGTCTGTCTGCACCGTTTGCAGCACTGAATCCCTTCCCACGTTACAGACGGAGGGCTGAAAAGTCGCTCGCGAAGGAGTCACGATAATCGGAGCCACTTATGTTAGGGAACTAGTGTCCGGGCTCCTTGAAGGTCAGAAAGTGGTAGTGGTGACCGACGGGAATCTGTCAGCACGTGTCACAAATGGCCTTGGGTTTTAAATATGTAATTCTAATGTGAAGTAAAAGCAATTCAGTTCACACCTGAGTGTAGAGAGCACTGAATATTCCTTCCCCTTACAAGTTAAAAATTGCTACACATTGCTGCTACCTCTGACCTCGGCAATGAGTGGGCACAGAACATGTGAAAACCCGCGGTCTCCAGGGGAGAAGGAATTCAGGATGTGACAGGGTTTGTGTGGACGGGAAGGGGAGATTTTTCTGTAGCTCTCGGTCGCAGCGGCTGTAAGGAAGTAAAACCGCGATAGCTCTATTTACCCTCTTTAAGCACATTTTAACCCTTTATTCTGGGCAGACCGAGTTTTTCCTGTTATGATTTGGTACATCATGTATGTCGTGAAAGTGAATGCTGACACCGCTTAGTTTTGTTTGTGACCGATGTAAAAAAGCAGTGAGTATAAGTACGTTAGCTTACATTTTAAAATGTCAAATCAAAATTTCCTGTGGAAGCTCAGAGCCTCTCTCAAACCAGCCTCGTGACTTGCTAGGGCTCTGAGTTGATGGGAAATCTTAGCTGTTTTCAAAGAAAAAGGAGCTTCGAGTCGTTAGGATGCTTCACTTAGGGAATTCACACGTCCAGAATAGAATGTGCTGTTTTCAGGCACCTACCCTTTGGTTGCTTTTCAGGACTTAGAAGCTACACCTGTCCTTACGTAGATATTAATAGTCCCAAATTGGGAAGAGTTAGTCCTTTTTTTTCGCAGTCTGAGCTTATCTGACAGTGTTGTTAGTTATGGCCACCTGCCGTGACAGGTATTCTAAGGCTCAGATTAGTTCCAGCAAGAGTCAGTTTTCTATGACTTGAGCTCTTAGTTTACCAAGTGACAAATGCTGTAGTGTCTCACTCCAGAACTGGAGATGTGTGGCCCCTCCACGCTGAGGGCCACCCGGCCGCTTGGTGATGACACTGTGGGCTTCGGGATCGTCCTCTGGGGGGGGACTTCTGCTTCTGCGAAGGCTGAGAGCCCCAATGTGCCCCATGAGCCTCCCCTGCCCTCAGGAGCACGTTGGAGTGACAGAAAGAACTCGGACTGGAAGGGTAGGACAGGCGTCCCTCGGTTTGCCCCTTGAACCACCAACCTTTCAGCTGACAGCCCGCCGTGCTGATGACGCCACAGGGACCCAAGACCTCGGACTTGGAAGTCAGCTGGGCCGGCGCTCA
Source organism: Macrotus californicus (assembly GCA_007922815.1). Lineage (NCBI taxonomy): Eukaryota > Metazoa > Chordata > Mammalia > Chiroptera > Phyllostomidae > Macrotus > Macrotus californicus. The sequence continues at coordinate 110,805 of VMDR010000602.1, forward strand.
GATTTCAGTCCTCAAAGTCGAGCTGGCTCGAGTTTCTCATTCAGGCCTGGAGGATGAAGTTAGCTCCTCACTTAAGGGATTACTGCCATTTAAAAATCCTGTCTGTTAAGTGTACCTGTAACAAAGAAATTGGCTGAGACATGCTGTGACTTAAGGACGGATGCATGCGTAGCGTAACAGAGGAAAAATACTGGTTTTTATGCACGGGCTTCAAGCATAGACTTCAGACGGATAGACTGAAGTTGCATCTGTCCTCTCTCCTGGCCACTGTGGAGTCCACTCTCCTGTTGGGAAGAGCTCGTTCTCGGCCCCTCCTCAGCTTTCTTGTCTGCACAGTGGGGACAATAATAATCACGCCTGCTCTATAAGTTGTCATGGGGCTGAGACAATCCACGTGATGAGCTCACACATCTCACTCGGTCATTGTCTACAAAGCCAGAATCTTCTCATCCCCAAGATTCAGCTTCAGGGTGGCCACATCCACGGCCCGCTCCCAGATCCCCCAGTTCGGGTGAGACCAACAGCTTCCGTTCCGGGGGCTCTGCTGACGGTCCGCTGCAGGTGGCCCCTCCGTTCTTGGTGCTGCTGCCTGTCGCCAGGCCTGTGTCTCCCATCCGGATTCATCAGGAGAGGTGAGGGACAGCGTCCAGTTGGCCTCTGCCTCTCTAGAACGCGACCTGGTAAGTGGTTGTTCCATAAGTAATTGAACGAGTCAGTGACAAGTGACCAGTTTGCAGCGGCTGTGTCTTTAGCACAGAGCTTCCGGGGGACCTGCAGGTCATGCCTGTTGGCGGCTGATCAGTTGCCGGGTGGGCCTCTCTGTCGTGGGCCCATCGACTGTCAGGGACTTATCCTGGTGCTTCTTTCTTAGCTCAGGCTCCTGGGATAATGGAACAAAACAACAAACAAAAAACCCCCACCAAATTTTAAAGCATTTTCTGTATAGAAGGACTATGTTCACCCTCCGAGTCAGGAGAATTGCTCGACATCCAGTGAGCAAAGGGGAGAGCCGATCCACACGGTCCGTGAACGTGAAAATCGGCGACAGGCCGATGAGACACACAGGCATAGCATCCGGCTCAGCGATCACGGCGAGGCAAACCTGCGGTGGCCAGGGCTTCCTGCTGCTGGAGAACAAGAGGCCGCAGCAGGCTTTTCTGATCAGTTTACCTCCTTGAAACTAAATTAAATGAAAGAGACAGGCTCTGAAATTAAATGGAACTTAAAAAAATCAATTTGAAATCTGAACTCTGTTGTAAAGAATGCTCCCCAGAAAGAAAAGGACAGATGGGAGATGTAGGTTTCCATCGGCTTTTTCCCTTGTAAGATTTGCGTGTGGCCATTGCGAAGAATTGAGAAGCAAATGAGAAAATATTGAGATAAAATAATTTATAGTCTCACTGACAAGATGGCTCTTGCTAATATTTTGGCTTCTTTCCTTTGCTTTTTCCCTTAAAAAAAATTGAGACCCTCCTATGCATACAACTTGGCTTCTTGCTTGTGATCTCATGAGATACTAGGTGCCTTCGTGTGGGAAATGTCTCGGATGTTTTACACCGTCTCCTCTCCCTGCTGTTGCCCCTGTGCCTTCCTGTCTGGCCACTTGTCCTCGGAACTTCTCCGGGGCCCTCCGAGGCTGGAGAACAACCCTCGAGGTGTTACATGGGATCAGTCATTGGAAGTTAAAAGTATGTCAGAATTTATCCACTCTGTTGAGAACCCTCCTGGAAAAACAAAAACAAAAAAACCCTGTAGGCATATTTCAAGCAGTGTCTGATAGAGTAAGTCCAATCTTATCCATGAAAACCAGGTAACTGAGCCTCTTTAGGTTGGTAAAAGCTAATTCCCCGGCCCCTTAGGAGCCTCTCCCTGAGGGTCGAAGCCCAAGGCTATGCTCTTTCTGAGTCTGTGTCCCCCTGCTCTGTGTTAAAGGGGTTTGTGCCTGTGTGTGAGACCAGCACGTCCTGGAGAGAACGTGCTGCTTTGCTGACCTCTGTGTTCTTTGCAGGTGGAGTTTATTATATGTCTGTGTAACATGCTAAAATATTGAAGTACCGAAACCAAAAACAGATGTTAACTAAGAAAGTGGTAACGTATACCGCAGTTACATGGATGCTTCTCTGAGATAAAGGAATTGCTACTCCTTCTCGAGGCTCCCTAAGTCGCCTTCCAGAAAACCTGCTTAACTGAGATTTTGCTTCATTTCACGACTGACGTATTCTCGGCTACCCTGATCAGATGCTTAACATTTATTACATGACATTTATCGATTTTAGCTTGATGCTGATGGGTACAGCCACGGAGTTAGAGGGCTCAGCGTGCCCTGAGCAGGGATCTCTCCAGGGCTTCCTTTTCTCCTACTTGGAATACCATGAACGAAACACACCTTGACAGGTGGTAAGATAAAATCAGTATTTTATTTTGTAATCTTCAACCGAGGACACGTTTATTGATTTTAGAGAGAGGGGAAGGGGGTGGGGAGGGAGAGAAAGAGAGAGAAGGGAAAGAGAGAGAGAGAGAGAAACATCAGTCGGCTGCCTCCCATGGGCACCCCGACCAGGCATCGAACTCCCAACCTTTTTGGTGCCTGGGACAATGCTCTGACAAACTGAGCCATACGGCCAGTTTGAATTTTTAATATGGGGAATTCACGGGGGAATTTTCAACATGCACAGGAAGTGAAGTTTGAAAATACTTTCCAGCTAGCATGCCCAGTGATTTAGTGGCCCAAGTGTCTCAAGTACCATGCACTTGGCTGTTGAGAACAAGGGCGGACGGGTAAACTCGTGTGCAGAAATTAACGAGCAGCGGAATCGGAAGCGATGATGGTGGTGCTGGTGTTTATATAGCACATCGAGGTGATTCTGGTACTTAACGGAAATCATATTAAAAAAATACAATATAGTTTTAATTTACTGAGATTAAAACTGTCTACTTGGACTATTATTAAACAGATGGCTTTTTTTTGGCGCAAAAGGGACATCAGGTCATAAAAGGCACTTTTAAAATATTATAACATATATTTTAATTCATCTCCATTTTAATAAAGATTTGATTCTACTACCAAATAAAATATAGTCACTTTTGCTTTGATTATCAATTATGCTTTTGCCATATAAATTAAAATCACTTGAAATACAAGAGGTTAACTGGGAGGAACAAAAACTTTTGTATTTTGTAAATATCATCCAAGTTCAGTGAATGCCACTGCTAATTTAAACCATTCATTGAAAGTAACTGTCATTCGAACATGTCAAAATGAATTAAAAATTCCTGAGGGCGTTCAGTAGGTTGACTAGTTCTATGAAGAGATTCTTGGGGAACGAAGGGATTGGAAACACCGGCACCCAAATTGTAGAGGGCGATGGAATATTGGGGAGCCCGCGAGCACCCCAGTGTCTCCAACAAGGCGCTGTGGTTTGTCGGGTGCTTGGTCGATGTTTGTTAATGGGATTTACATTTGGCGTACGTTTGACGTATGATGTTTTAACAGTGCTGGTTTCATTTAAAGCAGGAAGTCCCCCGACCGTGCGTGGAGACTTAAGTGAGCTGACTTGCAGCCACGGCGGTGACGTGGTCCTGGGACGTTTGTCCCAGCAAAGTGTGTGTTCACAGATCCTGAGACCTGGGGTCATGGCCTGCAGTGCGGTTTTCGCCCACCCAGTGATGGCCGTTCACCCAGGCGAGACATACGTCCGCTTTATCAGTCTGGAGATTTCTGGAAGGATCGGCCGCTTGGCTCCCAAGGAGCTGCACGGTAAAGGTCAACTACGTGAGCACGTAGTAGGTAGCATAAACCACTTACAGAGTCAGAGTCTGGTATGGAAGAATGCCAAGAACAGCTCATGACTCACTATATGATAGTTTAAAATACTGAAAGAAATGATGCTTTGGGAGTCCTCAGGCATATTGACCATGTCGAAGTTTATCTCAAAGTGGGCACTTAGAGAAAATGCCTGGTACTAATGATTTATCTTCGGCAATAGGTGATAAGAAGACTTTTTCTCAACAGATAACGAATCGGTAGGTGGTTTTGTTTTCAAAGACACATCTTGATTGATATAATCACAACTTCAAAAAAAATGGAATGATAATCAGTTCTGAGGGGAACATGGTCTGTAGGAGTCTGCCCCAGGAGCAGTTTATGAAGACCCCACTGGGTGCCGTAGGGCCAACAAGGACAAAGGCCATTTTGCGTTGGCTTGTCGCTGTCCCATCAGATTGGACACCCGGTTCCGTTTTCACTCTTCTTCCCGTGACCGGCTGGTCCCTCGCTGGCAGCCTTTCTAAGAGGGACATGGTGGAGACATTGGCAGCAGCAGGGTGATGGCAGCTTTCCGGGTGTGGTGGATGTCACAGGAGGCCCGGCTCGGCGGGGCAAATCCTGAAACGGGGTCACTGTTTCCAGAACTGGGCTCTCACGCCCCTGCCCCCACTAGTCCATCCACTCCGGTGTCCGCCAGTGACTCTAGGAAGACGTCCACATCTCCAATTGGCTTCTTGTCTCCTCTGCCACCATTTCTTTCAGCAGACGATTAGGATTTCTGAGAGATTGCTGCACACGGGACCCCCATGGGCCCCCTGGTGTTTATCGGTCATTCAAATCCCAAGCACCCAGCTGCGGCCCCTTGCGGTCCAGTCTGTGAAACCAGGAGTCGCCCACTGTCTGGCAGGAAAGGGGAGGGGGGAAGATGAATCCAGCTGCTGTCTGGCCCACGCGGGTAGTGTTTTTACGTCCTCACTGTTCTGCCAGGGAAAAAATCTCTCGCAGGTGTTCTCTGCCCTCTCTGCGTGAGTTTTCGAGTGTCTTCAATTTAGTTTCTTCCTCTTGATAAAAAGCAATTGTTGGAGAAAGGAAAGTCTTAAAATTTTTTTATTGTTGTTCAATTACAGTTGTCCCCATTGCTCCCCATTGCTCTCCCCTCTCCCATGCTCTACCCACCTCCCACACCCAATCCTGTCTTCCCACCCTTGTCGTCCTTGTCCATGGGTCCCGTGTCCATGTTCCTTGACTTGACCCTTCCCCTTCTCTCCCCCACTAACCCTCTTTCCCCACCCCTCTGATTAACATCAGTTTGTCCTTTATTTTCACGTCTCTGGTTCTACTTTGCTCGCTTGTTTGTTTTGCTGATTAGATTCCACTTATAGGTGAGATCATATGGTGTTTGTCAAGAAAGGGAAGTCTTAATTTGGCCCTTCTCCGTGCTTTTCTAGCACATTCTAATTCGTTATGAAAATAGCAACCCCCAAACTTAGAGAAATCCAGGGGGAAAGGCACAAGTGGACTTGGGCATGACAAAGACACCTCACAGATCCTGTGCTGTACCGGGTGCCCAGGACATCTGTGAGAAACAAGTCCCACCCCCCACCCTGCACCTTAGAAGACCAAGGGCCGACATACGAAGCCCAGCTACTCAGTATCACCGTGGGTGGCCCACAGTGGGCCCTTAGTTAATTAACACTTGTGGAATTAAAAAGAACTCATGGGAAAGTATTGTTTCTGGAGGAGCTCTGTGGATCGTTTACTTGTTACGTGGTGATGCTGCAGGTTGGCTGGGATGTGAGTAACACAGTTGTACGTTTCTTAGGCTCTGTTGCACGTTCGAGCTTGTCGAGGGGCGTTCGCCTGTTTTATAGTGCCCATGTTTCAAAGGTTGCGTGGGCATTCATTGGCAGCATGGCCTTGGACATTTTATCACAGCCATCTAAGTTTTCATTATTGTCATCTGGATGGTGACTGTCATATGTTCCAATCTGCCAGACGGGGGCCTGGAATGGAGCTGACGAGGGACCCAACAGAGTATTTAATCACAAAATGGAAGAGAAATCGCAGCGACTTGTACCCACAGGTCAGTCAGCAAACTAGGAAGTTTCTGTGTATTTCTGAGAACTTCCCAGCCCTTTGAAGCCACTGACCTGGAACGTGAAGGCTCCGATCAAGAGTGGTTAGGGCTAGAGGCCACCCTCTCTGTCTGTTAGGACAGCCTGGCATCGGCCCCCTTAGACACGGTGCTTCCTCATGGCTGAATGAGGAGTGGTTTGTGTACTTCTGAACTGCCCTTCCATGAGGACTGTTCAGCATCAGTTTGGAATACGTGGGTAACTGGTTAACATGGAGCAGGTGGTGGGGGGACTCCCCTGAGATTCCAGAAATTCTTATGCTCCCGAGATTTGCCAAGAAGTCACTTTTGTTGTCAAAGCCCATCCCCTGGAACCATAACTTCGGCTCATCAGGAGCTAGGCTTGTGGGCAGCCACCGCCTTTTCCTCACCGTGGCCGTCTGCTCCCGCTCCCTTCTGTCTACGGGCAGCCGGGAGCATGGTGAGGGGTGCGGAAGAGAAGATGCTAGACGGGTGGTGAGGATCATCTGGCTCCAGTTTTTGTCTAAACCAGTGCGGGGATCTGACTTTTTTTATATGCAAATATTTTAGCGACTCTAGTGCTCTCTGCCGACTTCCACTTCAGTGAGGTTTGGGAACTGTGCTCCCTGAGGGTGGTCTGACATAGGACTGTATTTGTCGGGAATTTAAGTGACAAATGACGTGTCCAAGTGATTGCTGAAAGAGCAGTGCGGCAGAGGTCACCCAGCGGGAGCGGGTTGCCGGCCTCCGTGCCCTCCTCAGAGGATGCTCATGCCACGCCAGCTGGTGGTAGGATGCTGTGTCCCCTCCCAGTCCCGGGGTCTGAGAGTGCGGCTGGCCCTCATCCCAGCCAATGGGCTGCTACAGGAAAACAGTTTTCACCACAGGGTACCCGTGCAAATCAGTTTTCTGCTTCATTTCTGCCATCTTTCTACTTTGTTCAATAAGTATTTTTTCCCTGGAAGAAGTGAGGGATGATATTCAAGCAATGGCTTCATGCAATCCCTTGTAAAAATGGTGAGACCCATGAGTGCGTGTGTGTGCGTGTGTGCGGGGCAAGTGGATGAAGCACTGCTGGTGTCCTGGGCTTTCTTCCCAGACCTGGGTTGGAAATCCAGGGCAGTGTCACTTTTCAGGAATGCCATGGCTGTAAAGCGAGCACTTGCTTTGCCAGGCCATACTTTCTACGTGGGACTTTTAGGTCAGAACTATGGAAATCGGCACTTTAAAGCCGCCCATTGGTCCTCCATGCTTTTGAAGCGTGGGTGGTCTTTTTAAGTGGTTTTCGGCATGCTTTTAAAGAAATCTGACTTTGAATTTTTCTTCTGCTTCATTAGGTCTTTTTATAATCTGGCCAAAAAGTTGTCTAATAGAGCACTAAGGGGTAAGATTGCATCTTCGAAGTTCACATTATTTGGGTAACCCTTTGTGATATGAGACTGTATGAAACGGGAGTAATTTGAGGAAAAACATACTTGAGACTAATTGAGTTCTTAGCTTCATTATGTTAATAATTTTTAAATTCTGATATTTTTTTCTCTTAAAGCTGCTTTCACTTTAAACTTTTCATTCATGTTACCCTGCATTTTATGTACGCTGGAACGCTTATTTTGTGATAGAGGTGATGCAGCCTTTTACCAGATAGGTACTGGAGTCTGTACCTAATCTGAGCAGGTTCCTCAGCCCCGCGTTCCTGACGTTTTGCTCCAGGTCACCCTTTGCTGACGGGACTGCCCTGTGCGCTGTGGGAGGTGAGGCCACGTCACAACCTCTACCCACTGGACAGCAGCAGATCCACCACTACCCGAGCTGTGGCAATCAGGAGTTTCTCCAGCCCTGGCCGGTGGGGTTCAGTGGGTTGGGTGTCATCCCACAAAAGAAATGGTCACAGGTTCAGTTCCCGGTCAGGGCGCACACCTGGGTCGTGGGTTCGGTCCCTGGTCGGGGCACATATGGGAGGCTACATATCAATGTTTCTCTCTCACATTGGCATGTCTCTCCTCTATTTCTCCCTCCCTTCCCCTCTCTCTAAAAACAAATAAAAGCTTTAACAAAGCATTTCTGCAGACATTATCAAACATGCTCTAGAGACAGTCATCCTTGGTGACAAAGCACCGACTGCGTCCACACTCAGTAACAGAAAGGGACTCATCTGAGACAGCGTGGGTGAAACCCCCTGGTGGGCAGAGAGATCTGTGAAAATCTCCCTGCAAACGCTGTGGGGTGGGTCTGTGTCTGACCTTAGGTAGGTAGAGCTCAGAAGTCGAGGTGATTATCGCAGTAATGCCAGGGTCAGTGGACCGTTTATTTCTGTATGGAGTGTTTCCGGACCAGGATGGCTGTAGACGGGAGCAGTGTATGGGGTGCCATCTGGAAAAAGCTCGTAGCTGAAGTTTCAACCACTAACGGAAACTCACAGAACAGGTTCAATACGCTGTCGAACTTGATGACCACGTAGTCTGGCGTGTGCACAACATCCTAGGTCTGTGGAAGAGAGCCAGAGATGGACGAGAAGCTTCTTGTTTAGCTCCTAATTCCTATAGTTAGGGTTTTTTTGTGACAATAATAGATATTTCTAACTTGATCGTCTTTCTGCTTTGATCTTCCATCACGCCATGGTCTCTTGTTTTTTGTGCTTTCTTTGATTTTTGCTTTCCTCTTATGTTTCCCCACCCTCCGGTGTGGCTGGTTAGTCCGGTTGTCCTTTTCTTTCCTTTTCCTCGTTAATTCTCAGTCACCCTAAATCTGGAAATTTACTTAAACTTGTGCCCTATTGTATATAAACTCAGAGTCTGAAAATCCAGATGTGGTCATAAAGGAAATGAGCGATAATTTATTTTATAAAAGAATTCAGACCAAGCTTCTTTTAAATAACAAGCCTTTTTAGTGTTTCTTAAAAAAATTCTCACCTGAGGATATGTTCACTGATCTTAGAGAGGAGGTGAGAGAGACAGAGAGAGAGACAGAGAGAGAGAGAGAGAAAGAGAGAGACCCTGATTGGTTGCCTCCGCACGCGCTCACAGCCTAGGTGTGTGCCCTGACTGGGGATGGAGCCCACGACCTTTTGGTGAACAGGATGATGCTCTCGCCAACTGAGCCACTGGCCAGGGCTCTAGTGTATTTTGAAATTGAGAGATTATTGACTCACAACACCGTCTTAGTTTTCGGTGTACAACAGAGCGACTTGACAAAAGTGTACATTGCAAAACCATTGGTACAATAAGTGTAGGAACACCCACTGCCTCACGTAGGTGCAGATATTTTTCTCGTCACGAGAACTTTTAAGCTCGCTCTCAGCAACTTGCAAATACACCACAAAATCCTGTCAACCAACGTTAACAAGCTGTGCCTCATAAACCCAGGACTGCCTCTGGCACCTGGGAGTCATCCCTCCTGACCCCCTTCGCCCAGTCCAGCCGTGCCCACCCCCGGGAAAGGACCTCCTGCCTGCTGTCCTTCCGTACATGTCCAGCCATGGACGGAGCAGCCTGCAGGGCCTGGGAGGCTGTGCTTAAAGTCATGGCAGTAGAAGCGAACGGCTCCCAATGGTGTTGCGGCCCCAAGTCCTCCATTCCCTAAAACCGTCTCAACAGCCACTCTCCTGGCCTGCCCTGCCCTGCGGGCGTGCACACTGCCTGCGGCCTCGTGCACACCGCCTTCCTGTTTGGGTTGTGCTGTCCGCGATTCAGGCTCGGGTGGCTGCGTCAGCCCCTGTTTTGCCTGTAGCTGTCACATCCTTTCCTCCTTCCGGGACCTGCTGCATTCCACAGGGCGCCCTCCCACGGCCTCTTCCCCAGCCACGCAGCACCGAGGCACTGCCGTTCCAGTGGAACACTCAGGCCCTCCACGTTGGGTGTTCGAGGCTGCGGCCCGTGCTTTGCTCAGCTTCTCTCCCAGGCTGCTGTGCCCCTTCTCCCTGAGTCAGTGGCTGTCCCCTCCAGACAGCCTTCTCCACGGGCAGTGAGTCTCTTTGAGAGGAGGGAGTCTTCCTGAAAACCTCGTCCCAGAGCAAATTTGTGAAAGCCAAGCCTGATTTTCCTCGTAAGAAACGGCTCACGTACTAAAAACTGGGATATAAAGTGACAGTGTGTTCGTGTTTTCTGTCACAGTATTCCAAGTGCACACGACAGAAGGCCATGTGGGGACTCCACCCGGAGCCAGCCTAGCTGAGCGTTCCCATCAGCCCTCTGCCTGCAATTGCGCCATCTGCCCAGCCCTGGGCCCGCCGGGGCTCACAGTATTCTTGGGGTCGACATGAGCGCCCAGTGGGGGTTTCTACCTGGTGGCAGAACTCCAGCTAGCAGGGCATTACTAGTTTGGAGGGGCTTCGCGCCAGGCCTTGGTCCTGCGAGCACTGTCTAGGGCCCCACTTCGGTCTGTGGGTCAGAGGAAGATGGTGGCCATACGCTTTGTTGTGGCTGCTGTAACCAAACACTGCTGATGGGGTAGCTGGCACAGTGAGTTTCGGAGGCTGGGAAGCCCAAGGTCAAGGTTCCAGAAGATTTGGTGTGTGGTCAGGGCCCATTTCCCAGATTGTAAGCCACTGTGTTGGAAGGGAGAGAGAGAGAGAGAGAAAGAGGGAGAAAGAGAGATACCTCTCTACTGTTTCTTCTTTAAGGGCACTAATCTCCTTGGGCCCCACCCTCGTGACCCTTCTGGACCCAGTTATGTCCCAAAGGCTCCCCTCCAATATCACTGCGCTGAGGGGCGGGGCTGCTATATGGGAGTTTGGGGGAGATGCAAACGTTACTGGGCAGTGAGAAATCGGGTGACTCTGATGCATGGAAAAAGATGTGTCAGAGCTTACACATTCCTACCTGCGTTGGGGACATTGCAAGCTCTCCGTGTCTGTCCCCAAGATCAACTATACAAGTGTTGGCCAGGCCAGTAGCTTGGCGTTATTCATTCACGGAAAAATACCCTGAACTGTGTCACCAGAAGGAACCACTGGTGTGTAATGCTGAGGCAAACACCGACGCAGACTGGGGACGGGCGCGGCCAGGTGTGTGGCCTCCAGGTTCACCGCCCCCCTCCAGTGTCCAGTCTGTAACTGCGGCCACCTCGGGCGCTCCTCTCACGTTCTCCCATCGCCCTTCGCTCATGCCTTTAGTAGAGCAATTTTCTTGATGTTATTTGTTTCCTGTTTACTTGTGTTTTGCTTTAATAGACCTTTGGCTGCCGGAGGACAAGGGCTGGCTCTTCCTCTGCATTCTCTCCGACGCCTGGAGAGTGGTTGGCAATGACACCTCCTTAGCAGACAACTGAATTGTCTCAGAGACCTGTTCCAAGAGGAAGTGGGCAAGCCAGTGTGCATCCCCAGGGGGCCAAGTAGATTGCCGAGAATTCTTGACTGTCAGTTACATTGAGAGGGATCGATGACCCGGGGTTGTTCTGGCTGGAAAATCGTTATGTTTGCATATTACAGTTTGGGCAACAAAGAGCCAGGAGGCAGAGGGAGGTCGTTCGTGGTGAAGCCTGAGGAGTGTGTGACCTTGGGCGAGTCTGGGTGTGTCCCTTGGTAAGATGAGGCAGAACCTGGCGAGCACTCACTGGCTGGTTGACACGCCTGGTGCTTGGAGAGGTGCTGGTGCCGCATGTTCAGCAAAGTGGCGACGTTTTCTCCACTTCTCCTCCTCCATCTCCTCCTTTCCCTGTTTTCCGCCTCCCCAGCCCTCGGTGGGAAGATGTATAGACAAGGCAGATCAGGTGCCCAGGGTCAAGTGATTAGTTTGAGGTTTGCTTATGAAGGTGTGAAAGCAGGAACAATGGTCTAGATGTGGGTCCCTTATTCTTTCCTGGACAGGATGACCCTCTTCAAACATCTGAGAGGGGGTCAGGTACTAGGAGGAGGCACGTTGGACTGTGTCGCAGCTGGGGGCAGAGCCAGGACTAATGAGGAGCTGTCACTCCCGTGACGTACAGGGCCCAGCGGCAGCCCGGTTGGCCTTTGTGGCTGCTGCGGATCAGGCGTTCCCTGTCGTTAGGAGAGTGTGTGTGTGGACGCTGGGAGAGCCGGGTGACAGGTCACAGGGCTGGAGCCACTTGTACTAAATGCCTCAAGTCCCTTTGACATGTGCACTTCTGTCATCCCTGGATCTTTCTCCTTCCATAGTCCCTGGAATGGCGCTACACAGGTCCTAAGGACGTGGCAAGCCATTAAATTAGATACATTTTCACTACTGATGCAAGAACTGGGGTCTTTTTATATTCTGCCAGGGAGAGCCAGTGTTGAAGGGTTGTCTTCTGTTGAAATGTATGAGAGGGAGAATTTTCGGGAGACGTGACCCAGGTGGCACATGGGAGCAGAGATGGAGGCAGAACCCAAGTGCCATCGGAGCTGCTTCAGGAGGCCAGCTGCTGTTGTCTTGCCTGAGCGCTGGGCTTGTTTGAGGTCCCTGAGCCATTCGCAGTTTCGGGAGCTGGTTGGGCTCCGTTGGGAAGGCGGGGGGGAGGTGAAGACAGTGTTTGAGCACCGGGTAGGTGACCACGACCACTCGCGTGGGTTCTGCCTGTTCCGGGGACACGAGAGAAGTGGGACCGCATTGTTCATGCCCTGACTCGGGAACCTCGGCATTTCTTTCCCTACGTTTTGAAAGGGGGTGTTGATGAGACCGCCACAGCATTTACTAAGTGCCTGCCCTGTGCTTCGGCTGTTATTCATGTGATGTTTTTAATTCTCATTAATTCTGCCCACATTGTGGACAGGAATTCGAAGCTCAGAGGTTAAATTGCTCACCCATTTTTCCTCAGCGGTGAAGAAGTGATGATCTGTCACAGCAGGAGGACAATGGGATCTTTTCAGAGCAGTGATTCATTCACTTGCCTTTATGAAATTGCTCGGGAGCCCCGCGTTCGTTACAAGGTCATTGGTGGTTTATGACGTGTGCTTGGTTCCCCAGTGTGGTCATCGCAGCTTATAAGTAACACCTACCTTTTAGTGGTTGCGTCCTCATTCATGTTCCCCTCAGTCGGTGCTCCATTTCCTCCAACGCGAGGAAATGCTGTTGTTCAGGAAGCCACGGCAACCGTGTTTCATAGCGAAGGGAGAAGGACGTGGCAGATGCAGGAGTCGGTAGATTCTGCTTGTGACCTGGGAGGGATGTCCACCTTGCAGGTGATTCTAAAATAGACTTCACCTCCGAGAACCATTTTTTAAAAAAAATGTTGATGCTATTCCTCATTTGAATCCAAAAAACGGATTGACTCCTGTTTTTTCAGAGAGGTGCAGAGGACAGGGAGTGATACGGTGTACTTAAAAAATTAGTTTTTACCTTTCAACATTAAAAAATGAGATATTTGTACCACTGCCCTGGCGGGAACTCAGTGGTGGCGGTGAGAATGGAGTCACCTCTGTGTCTCATGTCACCTTTGTGGTGGCTTTGTTTCATAGTTTTATAAACTGGGCTTTCTGGTTTCCTTGGCAACGCCATTGTCAATGTTGGTTGCTAAGGAGCAGCCTTGGCTGCTCAAAGCAGAGGAGCTGTGAGTCGGCCGCCGAGTGACTTCATTCTTGGCAGTGACAGGCAGTGGGAATCTTCACGTTTGCCCACGTGGGGCCTCCATCTTGGTGTCCAGCCTGCAGGAGGCCGATGGATTTTCCTGGCCTTTATCGTCATCCGACAGTTGTGCTCCCGGACAGGCCCCAAGGGGAACGGCGGTGGCGTGGCGGTCACAGCGTCCGAGTTCTGGTCTCCGTGTCACTAGTCACTGGATGCTAGTGACGTGTCCGACAAAGGGACTCCGCTGCTGCTACCACAAGACACCCAATAAGTTGCGCTGTCTTCTTTGTTACCCTTAGCAGGGGACTGTCACGGGAAGGAGCAGACCAGGGTGGCGGCGTCACCCTGGGGTCTGATCTGCATTGGCTGATGTTCCAGTTGGAGGTTCTCATGCTTGTTGCACATGAACTTGCACCACAACGAAATGGTCAGTCCCACGGAAACACTGTTGCTGGCCTTTTCTGTGTTGACATGCAGGAGATACCGTAGTTCTGGCAGGAGCTCATTCCTAATGGGCTTGCACAGGCCGTGGGCCGTGCCGCAGAAGCCGTTTTGGGCACGGCAATGCAGGTACTGATCTGCCTGCTGAGGCCCACGTGGCCCATGCAGCTCAGCGAGGAGCGATCCTTGGGATGGCAGGCAGCAAGGTCCTTATTGTCAACGTAGGTGCAAAGGGCAAGTGCAGGTTCCATTTCCGTAGCTCAGGTGTGAGCCGACCTGCAGCTGTCAGGCCCGAGGGGCTGATTGGGTTGGCAGATGGGCTGGCAGGTGGGGTGGGGATGGAGTGAAATCCTGACTGAGTACCATTCCCCCTCCTTGCTTGGCTTTCCATTATAGCATCTTGTAAGTTCATCTGCCTGTACTAATTATCTACAGCAGATCTTAAAATACAGGCAGTTCCTTTTTGTGGGCCCACATTGCTGAGACTGCTGCTCTTCCTTAGGCAGGCCACTGACTCCCTCTGAGTCCCAGGTCCGTTCCCAGTGGAACGGGGCGAACAGTGCGCCCTGTGGTTGTTGGAGAGCTAAGTGAGGTGCCACACGGGAAGTATTCAGTCAGGTCTCTGAGCCGTAAGAATCCCTTAAAAATAGTGTCTGTTTTACAAACAAGGCAAACCTATGAAGATATAGTGGGTGAGCAGTTGCCCAGGCCTGGAGGGAAAGCAGAGGGCACCTGCAGACCGGTGAGGGCAACCTTCTGAGGGGTGAACATTCTAACCTGCACCGGGGGAGGCTCACACTTACAGGAGGTGAATCTCAGGGCTAAAAATCACTCAACTGCACATTTCAAAGGGGTGAATTTTGACCCTGCCTGGGTGCCTCAGTGGGTTAGTGTGTTGACCTGATACGCCAAGGTTGTGGGTTCGATCCCTGGTCATGGCACAGACAGGAGTCGCCAGTGAATGAACGCATCAGTAAGTGGATCGATCAACAAATCAATGTTTCTTACCTCCCCCCCGACCCCCCCACAAGTGCACATGCTCTCTCTCTCTCTCCTTTATGATCTCTCTCCAAAAATCAATGAAAAAAACCCTTAAAAAATGGGTGAATTAGCTATTTTAAAAAGTAGTAGTTACAAGTAGTAGTAGAGATTTCCCTTTCTCATCAAATTATTTGCTGCTTAATTTGAAATTATTTTATTATATCAATAGTGTGAGTGGCGCTGGCCAGCTCATTAATTTCTGAATGAACTTTAATGTGCATCTGTAAAAAGAACGAGTGCGTTTGTATTTCTCCAAGTCTGTTAATCCTGTAGCAAGAATGATGAACACACTTCACTTTCACAGAAGGTCCTCTCGCTCGGGCACAGTGCTTGCCGGCGTGAGCGTGTAAGGGTGTGCGTGTGAACGGCGTCCTGCACAGAGGGAGGTGTCCCCCGTTCCGTACCTGAAGACCAGCCTCGTCTCCTCAGGCCGTCTCGGACGTGCCCACAATATCGCAGAGGTTGTGGGGTGAGCCGGGCTGTCCCCAAACCCTGTAATGATGAGCGCGGATTGCAGTGAACTCCCACTGTGTGTGTGTATTTGTGACGCAACATGTGGGACTACTCTTTGTGGTTTTCTTGTCCAACTTCCAACTACAGAGCAACCTTGACCTTGAGTGCCCATGTGGGCAGCAACATAGAGTGAATGTGTCGTTATAACCAACTCAGACCTGACTGGGGAGGAGATCTGGGCCACGGAGCGGCCACTGTGACCCTGCCAAGAGCCTGACTGTCCCCGACCAGCTGTCCCCCTTCACTCACTGCACGGAGCTGATCGAGCACCGGACGTGGGTTGGCGGTTTTCTCGAGGTTGGGGGTGGAGCCACGAGGAGAGAGGAGGTCGTTCCGCCGTGGATGTGCTTGACGTGAGATCTCTGCTGGTCAGGCACCCGGGGAGGCTGACGAGGCTGTGGATTCGAGGCTGGGGTTAGGGTGGCGTGCCGGCTGAAGGTGCGAACCGGAGAGGTCTGACTGCATAGACACTGGGCAAGCGCGCCGAGGACACAGCGGTGTCAGAGAGGACAATTCTGAGAGCCCCCTCCATGCTGGAGCTCTTCCCCAGTGAGGGGATGGCGACCGGGGAAGGGAGGCCTTGCAGGCCGAGCAGGGGTGATGGCTGGGTGGCCAGAGTCAGCCACGTGGGGCCTCCGGGGAGCCCAGCGAGGGCGGTTCCGGGAGTGACGGTCCCTGGCACCTGCTGCTTGCGGCTGAGTGACAGGAGCCCTGAGAACGGACGATGGAGCGCAATAACTTCCAGGTCAGGGGCCGTCTGGGGACGGGAGAGCACGGAGGAAGCACAGACGACCCTCTTGGGGACAAATGGGGAGGCAACGGGTGAGAGGAGGGAATAACAGGGACAGCTCTGCTCAGATGTTTGAGTCTGTGAACTTGGGCCTTTGGTCTGTACGGACTGGCTGAGGTTTTAACTCCTTTGTTAAGCTGCACTCCTTAGTGCTCCTGTGGTTTTGCTTGCACGCTGTTGGTCTCTACAGCAAAAGCCCAGTTACCCTGTGCAAGGGGGGTTAGCTAACGTGAGTGTTTCCACACAGCCCAACCCGGCACGTCTCGTGGTTCCCACCACGAACGTCCTCTCGTTCAGATGGGAGGGTGCCTCCATTCGGCTCCGTACTCGCAGGGACAGGGCCCAGCTGCCTCGCTGCAGAGCTGGGGGGCAGCAGCCCTTCCCTCGTGGGGCTGTCGTGGGGCTGTCGTGGGGCTGTCGTGGGGCTGACGTGAGCTGATGCAGCGGAAGCGCTGGAGTCAGCTCTGACACCCAGGTGAGCTCCCGGTAAGGCTGAGCTGTTGCTGGAGCTTT
Organism: Macrotus californicus; assembly: GCA_007922815.1. Classification (NCBI taxonomy): domain Eukaryota; kingdom Metazoa; phylum Chordata; class Mammalia; order Chiroptera; family Phyllostomidae; genus Macrotus; species Macrotus californicus. The sequence goes on from VMDR010000602.1 coordinate 127,463, forward strand.
GGGTGTGCGGGAGCGGGGTGCCGCAGAAGGGGCGTGTGGCTCGGCGTTGGCTGTACTTGGGCTTCTGCGCCCTCCCCTCGCTCACTGCCGTGCAAAGTGACACTGCACGTTGCCGAGCTCAGTTCCTTACCTACAAAATGCAGATGATGACAATAACACGCACCTCACAGAAGGAAGGTTAAGTGATATCTTTATAAAATCATCTTGTATCTTATAAAGTACCATGCAAATATTAATTTCATTTATTTAGGATGAGCTTGTCTTTTAAAATCTTCATTCTCTTCCATTTGATCTCTGTGTTAAGAAAGAAAAACATCTTAGTACGCTGGGACAGTTTTAAACGCTTGCATGAGAAGCTTGGGTTCGAAAGCCATCCCGTGGCAATATAAGAAGGGATGCTAGCGTGCTACGTTTGGGGACACATCCTGAAGTTAAAGGGGCTTCAGGATAGAGTAGAAATGCGCACACAATTGCACGTGTACGCAATTATGTAAAAAACATTCCACGTGGGCCGCTCCACGCTACGCAGCTCGCCTGGGACCACGCAGCGGTCTGTCGCTTTTCTGCTGGACCACCACCTCCTTCAGGTCTCTTTATGAAGACGGAGAAAAATGATGCGTAACAGCTGGAAGACATCAATGACAAAGGGGAATGAGTCAGCCTGTTATCTCAGAAACCTTCCGGGTACGAATAACCCAACAGAGAAGGAGTGAGGTCAGGTGGTCTGATACGTGCCTAACCCAACGGCAGACGGGTTCTCTGAGTGGAAGCCGAGGTGACGGAAATCACTGTGTCGTCACATCAGGACGCGGAATAGCTGACACCAGTGTTGTCCCTGCCGGTTTATGTTCCTGTAGTTCCCGGGGCTGCTCAAAAATCCTTTCCTGGCCTCCATTGCCCGTAACTCTCAGAGGCATCCCGTGGGATCAATTTTGGAGCTGGCATCACATCCGCCTCACAAAGCAGTGGACTGGCTCTCTGGGAGGCCACTGAACTGCCTGTGGATCGGACCTGAGACCAAAGCCACTTTAGGAAGTTGTTGGACCAGAGTTTGTGTTTTTCTTTGTTTTGCCTTGTCAGACCCCGGGCCACACATGCGAATTGTGAAGTTCTGAGCTTCTGTGGATACCCAAGGGGTTTATTTTCTTTAATAACACAGGCCTCTGGAGTCCAAGTGACACCTAAGTCTCCTCAGCAGACCCAGCCGGTCCTCCAGGGCTCTCTGCAGACCAGCCAGTCCCAGTATTCTGTTGGAGCCCAGGTGGTCATTGAAATTCATCACTGCTGCAGCTGCTGCTGGGTAGGATGCTCAGGAACTAAATAACACTAAATTCCAGCTTTTAAAATTTTTGTAGGATTTAAAAAAGATTTCACTTATTTATTTTTAGAGAGAGGGAGGAAGAAACGATCAGTGGCCTCTTGCATGTCCCCAAACCTGGCCTGCAACCCAGGCATGCGCGCCAACCAGGAATCGAACCAATGAGCTTTCAGTTTGCGGGATGACACCCAGCTCACCGAGCCACACCAGTCAGGGCTAGCATTTAAAACGTTTAGGTTGTGTGCATTGCAGGTCACTGTGGAACACACACAAGTTAAATACTGTCACTGCTTAGAGAGGGACAGAGAGGGGACATCCAGACAAGAGGCAGCTGCATGGCTGCTGCAGAGCATCGTGAAAATAAGCGGTGAGCTTGTGACACAGCCTGAGGGTGTGTGAGGTCCCAGTGAAGGGGTGGGTTCAGGGACAGAGGGCTGGCCTGTCCCTTGGAAGGGGAGTCGGGGTTGATGGGTGCAGAGGATGGGAGTTTCTGGGGAGGGAACAGGGAACAGGGACAGTGGCCGTGCGGGTGGACCTGGGAAGGGGAGGGGCTGTCAGCTTGGGGAAGTTGTTCCTGCCCCTTTCTGAGTAACTGTCACCTCATGGGCCAGCTGTGCTGCTGTCCTGGGGCCTCACTCTTGGAACCTTGGGGTAGAAATAAAACACATGTCACCAAACTGAGTCTCAGGCTCATTGAGGACAGAGCCATGAGTGGTAGTGTCCCTGCTGCACGTTGGCAGTGTTCCTCCTGCTTCATTTATACTTAATCCCGTATCGTTCGGACTCACAAAGAGGATTCTGTTTTCAGAGAACTAAGATTCCCCTGAAGCTTTTTTTCTCCAGGACAATCCCACTCAAAGTAATATTTTCCAAGCGCTGTTTTCCTGAACTCTGCCAACAAAACTTGGTGCGTGGTTTCCTCCTCCCTCAGTGCTCCATTCCTGCAGTGCCTCGGTTTCCCCTTCTGACGAGTGGGCATGGGCACTGAGTGTCCCACGTGATGACCATGAAGACTAAGTCACTGCGATGTGATGCGAAAACTGTGCACGCAGACAGGTGCTGTGGACCACCCTGCAGTGATGGGATGTCATTAAACATCCTGTGCAAGTCCTGTCGGACTGCCGTGTGTGGCTGTCCCGTCCTGCCCTAAAGTGGTGCCGTGTGACTTCGTGTAGGTCGGAGAGAAGCTGTCCTTTTATCTAATCGCCATCTTGGGAAATAGTCACATGCACTTTATAAATTTTTTCCCCTTTGTCTTGGCTGCTTCGCATCGTTCTGGAGTCTTCTGTGCATCCAAACGAGTTTAGTGTGTTCTGAAAGGCCACGTGCTTCACAGCCTTCATCACGTACGCTGTCGGATAGAGGGCTTCAGGTGCTTGGCTTTGCAGGAAGCGAAATGAGTTACAGACTTCCCCCTGCATCTTTAAAAAGGCATTCCAGAAGGCTGTTGTGGGGAACACGTTTAATTTAACTTATTGTGTCTTCGACCCTCCCATGTGGATTTTTTAAAAGCTTCCTTTGTTAACTAAGTTAAGTAGCTATTAAATATTGGAGATTTCTTTGTAAAAGAATTATGAAAATTTGTAAGAAAGATGGCACCCTACCGAGATTCAGAAGTAGAGAGAGCTTAAGGATAGAACAAAAAATAACTACTTAATTTTTGGCCAGTAAAACTGTATTCCCCAAGTTTTATGTAGAAGTCATTCAAACATGAGTTTAAGATTTATTTAGAAAGGCTTATATTCCCTGAATACCAGGCAGGTTTTTTGTTTTCTTTTTAAATGTGGCTTCGTTTAACGAGTCGAGGATTGATTTCCGTGGCTCTGCATCTATAACCTGAGACCACGACAGCAGGGCCAGCCAAGCAGGTGTACAGCGTCCAGAGCACCCTAACCAGACGCGGAGAAATGGGTCTTTATTGCCCAGAATGGAGCTTGCCAGGCCATCTTCTGCCAAAGGAATAGGAGCGGTCTGTTTTCATAGGCCTAGACAGTGTGGCTCTGGGTCTTCCTGACTGTACATTTTAAAGGATGATGATGTGAATGCTGGAATTCAAAGACGGTGTTGCGGATTTTTAAAGTTCATCACTTTGGTTATACTTTCTAATTATGTTCTCCTGAATTCTTAATTTCTTCCTAGGCTTCGAGAATGTGAACCCTTTCGCATGTGCAGGCGGCTCTGTTTTGCTCCCCGATGTCTGCACTGCTAACGTTTTGTCCCCCCACCCCACAAGAGGGTGCCCGGCACCCGACCAAACACCTGGCCAGAGAACAAACTGGCCTGTTTTCTGTGGGGAGGGGCCTCTTCTCACTTAGGGCACGGGTTTGGCAGCAGGGAGCAGGGCAGGCTCCTGTCCTGTCCTCTCTGGGGCAGGAGGGACCACCTGAGAGAGGCAGGTGGGAAGCTCCATGAAAACTCTCTGGGTGCACTATGACTCCCTGCAGGAGGTTGAGCTCTTTAGTGCTGTGATTTCTGAATTATGATGCAAAGGAGGGAGGGAGAAAAAAGAGAGGAACGAAAGAAAGACAGGAAGGAAGGAACAGAAGAGGGAGGGAAGAAGGGAGACAGGAAGGAAGGAAGGAAGGAAGGTATTATCAGCATTATTAGCACAGATTCCTTCCAAACTTCCTGATCAGCGATGGAAGAAGGTGTGCGTCCCTGACGTCCTTGGGCCACACCGAGGGGTGTCGCTTAGACTCACTCTGCAGCCCAGGACAGGAGCGAGTGCCCCAGCAATGAATGAGGAGGCTGTGTCTTTGGGGTCCCACACGTCAGGCCTGGACCAGGAGCCCTGAGGGAAGGCAGAGCCCAGGCCCAGTCCCTGACCCTCCCCTGGTTCTCCGCGTCACCGTGGGAAACGCATAGCCCGGCAGCAGCGTTGCCCTTGTCACATGCGTCACAGGGCTACTGGCCCCAGCAAACGGTGACCGAGAGGTGATGCGGTTGTGACCGATATCTGAGACTGACGCTCTTTACTCTGTTTGCTCCTGTGCAAACACGGCTTTTGGTGCGCAGTGGAAAATAGAAACCCAGCCGTAATGGTGCGCCTCAGACCGTCACTGCCGCTGTGGGCACTTTGACACATCCGCACATGGTTAAGGATGGATATAGATACCCTTCTGTATTCAAGCTGATGTCTTTCCTTTTCCATACATGATGGCATGCACTTTTCCATTTTCCATTATAATTTCAGCGATGACTTAATTGTCGGCAGTTTAGATTCTGCAAAACATGACAGGGATGCGTCAGAGTATCTGGCTGCCCTTTGCCTAATTGTCTCCCGTGGTGCGGGTGGGTTCTCAGAAGCTGTGGGGCCTCGAGACCCCACACCTGCCGTGGGACGGCCATCTTCCTGAGCCATTCTTCCCTCCCTGCGGTCCTTGCCCTCTTACATGGGAGGGACCACCAGACTCCACGTCCCAGGAATGCATGCTGATGTTTACAGACTGCTGCTCCTGTGCCCAGTCTGTGCTCAATGCCCAGCACAACGTCGTTACAACAGCCCTCAGCAGGCAGTGCTACCGCAGGCGCGTCCGGTTTTCTAGATGAGTAAATGGAGGCACGCACAGGTGAGGCAGCTGAGGAGTGTGCAGTGAGCTGGGCTTCGGATGGAGACCGTGTGGCTGGGGAGCCCTAGGCCTTACGTGACGCGGGTCGCCGAGAAACCGTTCACTGGCCCATCATCATCTGTGGGTTGTGTTCGGCTACTGCACACTCACAGTCTGTTTAGAGCCAACCTTTATGGAGAAAGACTTGAGTGAGTGAGTGGAGAAATTCCAAGTGTTATTTGGGCATCCGGAATCATTAGCCTTTCCTTGTTAGGAAGAGGAGGCGCAGGAAATGCCCTCCAGTCAGGGCACTGCAGCCTGTTTCTCCTGGAGAGTAAACTTCCGCTGACGGGAGGCTGGGCCATTACCATGGAATCAACAGGATGGGTTGACACAGAATTTTCAGGGCACATTTCTTTTGTGCAGCAGACCCTGTCATTCCTTGTAAAGAGGAAAGATGAGGCGGTTCCTCTTCTGTTTCCCACCTTCTTAGAAACTGGAGGTCAGTGGACCTGTGTCTCGTCTGCCGCTGAGAGGCACTAGTGTTGAGCAAGGGCAAGTTCATGGTGGACAGTTCCCTGCGTGTATTTCTTTCCAGCCGTTTACTCCACAGCTGTGTACTCAGTGATGCGTGGAGCTGTGTGGGTCTCCCGACCGGTGGGTGCCTCGCTTTCCTTTGCCAAATCCGGCGATTCCCTGCCGTCGATCTTGTTCACGGCAGGAACGTGACACATGGCGCGTGTTCCCCGTGTCCTTCGGGACACTTCCCCGTGGCCTTTCCCCTTTCACTGAGGGCTGTTTTACACACATGCCTTCATTACTTTCCATTTTACTTGGTTATTACGGACTAAGTACAGCTGCCCCCGTGCCGAAACCTGCCCTATGACTCATGCTTAAAAAGGGGACAGTGTGTCTAGTGGATTTATGAAACTCCTCGTAGAGATTTCTTGTAACAACATCAACTCATCCTTTGATTGGTTCATGCAATAAGCATTTGCTGCCTGCATGTCACGGGCCATGCTGAGCGTTAGGAACTGGGAATATCTTAACTGAACAAGCCTACCCTTTGAAAGTGTTTTTAGATGGTTGACTCGCTGACTAGATGCTCTGAAATATGGAAGAGACATTGCTGTCCTCTGATGGACAGTTCTACTCGGCTCTTCTCGTGTTTTTTCCCAAAGGGGGTGCTGGCTACCCTTCCTCGCGAGGGGAAAAGAAACGAATTCCCCTACACTGACTCTTTCCCTGATTTCCATGTAGCCGCGGTGGGCGCTGGCAGGTGCAGTGACTTCTGAAATTTTGGGCACACCTGCACTCTTCTTAGGCCTCCTTGCCCCCTTCCCCAGGGACCAATGCCACACCTTCTTCAAACACAAGAGTCTCGGGCACTGAGGTTGCCGGGAAATGGAGTCGCTCTGCACGCTTCTCTCATATACTTTGAAAGAGGTCTGAGCCTCACGGAGCCGTGATCCAGCGACGTGACTTTTCCTCAGGCAGAGATGTTCTTGGGAGGAGAGGAGGTCCGGACCCCCTTCTGGTCTCTCCTTTCTCTTTTATCCTTTGTCACATTCCTGGGACATCTTGGGTCATTGACCGTGAGAAGGTGACATCTGGAACCTTCCAAGGTACCTAGGAGTCAACTCCAAAGGCAACTCGGCAGCATCCTGGTGACATTGGAGGGCCTTTCTGTTAAAAGTTAATCATTTATATCATCAGCCTTGATGATGGAAATCAGGACACATGTCAGCGTCGTTCTGTTGCCACACGTACGTGGTGCTGTGTTGGCTGGAGGCTCGTCAGTTCAGATAACACAGCTCCTGTTCTCCTGTGGCCACCGGCAGCACGGGTACAGACAGGCAGCCAGAGGACATCAGAGGCGAACAGCAGCTCACCGGTCCATGAAGGCCTCGTACCATCCCAGGAAATGTGCTCATTAAATTTCTAGGTAACAGCTGGGCCAGGGCCACTGGCCTTGTGACGTTAGGAGATGTCAGATAGACCCGGACACAGTGTGATACTGTGTATCAAATTTGAATGATGGCTTGTATCTTCAACATTAATTTTATTTTTAAAATTTTATTGAGTTGATTTGTGAGAGAGAGAGAGACAGAAACATCAGTTTATTGTCCCACTTCTTTATGCATTCATTGGTTGGTTCTTGTGTGTACCTTGACTGGGGATTGGACCAGCAACCTTGATGCATTAAGTTGATGCTCTAACCAGCTGAGCTCCCTGGCCAGGGCCTATTCAACAGTTATCCAAGGTGGATCCAGTCTAGCCCCAAAGAAGTTTCCACACTGAGTCCTGTTGGTGGTCGGTTCTCTTCTCTGTCACTTTTTGATCAGCACTATCAGAGTATGCATTTGCCACTGATCGCTGTCCACATTGCCCTGTTCCTCGTTGTTATCTGGGGGTCTCTGGGTGGCAGGCAGGCATGCTGTGTAAGTATCTCTGATTCTCCCAGGAGCTCTGCTGCTCGGTGCTCCTCTCTGTTCTAAGAGTGGACCAGCAGGCGTGACTCTGAAAGGGGCATTGGAGCGAGAGCTGAGATTCATGTCCCTCTCCCTCCAGCAGGGCTGGGACTTCCTCTGGCTTCCCCGGATTGTTCTCCACTGGTTTTGTGTTTGATCATGAACCCTGGCTGCCTCTCTGGGAGTTTGGAGGTGATCCATTTATCCAGTCGCTTAGCTGCAGTTGGTCGGGTCCCGTCCTCCACATTGGCAATACCGCAGTGCCCGAGACAGATAGCCCCTCGCCCCATCATGGCTGTGCATGCTCAGGGGTACCAGGCAGCCTGCAGCTGGCCACTGGAAGGCTTGGGCAGGTCACATGATAATTATGGACCATCTGAATCTGTGTATGTACATCCTTGATAAATGAAGTTCAAAAACCTTTCTGTAGTCCCTGAGCCTCTCAGATGAAGCTGAGTGTTTCTCCAACATCAAAGCCACCACATAAATAAATGTGGGCGGAGGATGTGGGTGCTCCTAGACGAGAATGACATTCAAAAATGACAGGGAGCTCATCCACAGTGCGCGTCACAACCAGGATATGAGCAGAATTGCACCTGATGGGAGCGGTCCAAATTTAGACAGGGCTCCCAGAGGGCCGCTTCATCCCTGAGAGGCCTGCAGGTAGGCACTTGGGCTGCCCGGGCATTGTGGTGACTCAGTGTTTTATGAAAGATGACACATCGAGGGTGGATGTTGAAATTTACTGTGGTGTGACTCAGTGCCAGGAAGCCTCTGGCTGCCGCTTCGTTTTGCGCAGATGCCAGGTACCTGTATTAAATGTTGGCTCGTTGGGAGTATCGACGTGTTGGGCTCTCTGTCGAGTGCTACCCTGAGCCAAACTGCGTGCACACATCGCCCCTTCACTTCCGCGATGCAGCATTGAAATGAGAAACCGTTTCTGCCGGTTTTTGCAGATGTAATATTATTCTCTTAGTGTCCTATGGGTTAGCTGTATCTTACTGGGATTATTAGTGAGCCATTCTCTAGGTGGAAGGACAGACAGGAGCTAAAGAAATCCAGGTGGAAGTGTGTGGAGAGTTAATGCCCTCCCAGTGGCCAGCAGGGAGTCCCTGTGGGGTGCGAGCAGTTCCTACCTCATTTCCTGATTTCAGAAGATAGTGAGCACTGGTGGGTAGGTGGCTTTTTACTTCTTGTGCCAAAAAGACACGTAATATGGTACATTTTTTTTAATGCACGGGGACTTATGTCAAGATTGGATCATGTGTCTGGCTGTGGGTGAGAAGAAATTTCAGTCCTCAGGCCGGGACTCGTCGGTTCTCCCTCTCTCTGAGCTGGCTGCTGTCCGGCACTGCCGAGCCCGGTTCTGAGAATTCTGTCCTCCTGGCCTCCCTCCCCTCCGTCCGCACCACAGAGCCACCACCGGCCCTGCGTGCTTTCCAGGGCCTTCTGAGAGATCCCTTATCTGACATAAGGAGAGAGTGGGGTGTTGCTGTAAGGAACTGGAAGGAGGGTTCCCAGTTTTCCTCTTCATCTGACTTAAAGGCCACTTGTATACAAACAACCCCAAGCACATACTGACGTCATCCTGGGGTGTAGCCCCCAATTTTATTAGGTTTCTCATCAGCATGGAAGCGGTATAGCAGTTCTACCATGACCAATAGAGTCTAATGATGGGCTTCGCAAGGTGTGATTTGCCATCCAATTTGGAGAGGTCGTTCCAATAATTCTAAACCCAAAGGGTGATCTCCCTATGAAGGCAGAGCATTGGGGGTGGAAGCTTTCTTAGGAAAGTAATAGAATCAATCCAATATTGCCATCATTGCCATGGTTGCTAATTGAGAGATCTAATCACTTTCCTAATCATTAATAACCTATTCCTGAGAAAAATAAGGAAGAGTGGACCTCATTCTTGGTCTGCTCGGGGAATTCCCAGCCATGCATTTTTGACTGAATTCACTGTTGGCCTGGAGGTTGCATTCAACGTAACATCAAACGCTCAGCCAAGTTCTCCAGTCCCTTCCCTATCAAGGGGGTCCCCATGCTTCTAAGCCGCAAGGCCTGGAAATGATTCTTGCTTCTTCTTTGTCTCCAAATCTCCACACAAGTATCAAACTCTTGATCTGCTTTTATACTCCTGAGTCTTTCCTGGGTGCCGTTGCCCCGTTTAGGGCTTTTCATATTCCTGTGGACTCTCATAGCCTCACCTGGTGCTCAGCCTATGTCTAGAATTGCTTCACGCTTCCTGAGTTACAGCCTCCCTCCAGTCTAATTTCAGATGTGAGTGTCACATTCCTTAATTTGCCTTCCAATCATAACCCTACCCAGTCCCGTGTTTGGATATTGCTGTTGGCATTGACCTCTGGTTTTCATTTTGTACTGAAATTCCTACCTGCTCCTGATTCAGCCTGCCCTTGCTCATTCTGGGGAGAGCTGCTTTTCCCAGGCCCGCAGGCTTCCAGAGCCCTGCTCTGGCCTGGACCCCTGTGGCCAGTATTACAAGGAGGTAGGCTGCGTCCACTGAGTGGGAACTGGGCTTTCTTTCTGTCCACAGAGATGCCTTCCCTCATGTGTGCTTGTCAATTTTCCACTCTTCTTTAAAAACCTATTTTCAACCCTGTCTGCTCCATTAACTTTCCCAGTCCCATCAGCCCAAGCGTCTCCTCAGTCCCTGCATGCTTTCTAGAGCCCTTCCAAATGGCCCTATTCCCTCGATGTTTACTGCTATCGTTTTGGGTATGTCTAGGCTTGTACTCCCAAGTCTGTAAGCATGTCAGTGGCAGAAGCCCTGTTAGGCATCGTCACGTTCTGTACAGCCCATACCACAGGACTGCACGTTTAACAGACATATTCACGACTGGCTGAGTCTCTGGGCCCTTCTTAAAGCCAAGTGGTCCTAGGAGGAAAGATCAGCTTGGCCCGAAGGCAGAGCTTTGCTGTACCTCTTCCTCTCCTGCTTTAGCCTGTGACTAAAAGCATGTGCTGGCTGAAGAGCATGTCTTTGTCCACGCCGTGAATTTAAGATCCTGAGCCCAGCCCTCACCTGAGCTCTGCGTGGGCCTAGAGCCCGAATAATGTTGCACAGATGCCTCGGAGTGAAGACTCAGACCTCTTTAAAGCAGAAAGTATCACAGCTCGTTTCTCCTGTCCCATGGGCTTCACAGTGGCATTTGTGTCCTTACTGACCAGCCTGATCGAATCGTTGGCTTCTGCCTTAAATATTGTCCACTCCCCATGTGTAGGGTCCACGCATGGTGAAACACGTAGTCACTAACATTGGCAGGGCTCAGATCTCTGGAGCTTCCTTACTCTCACCCTTGTCTTCAGGTTTTTAAAAAAGGAAAGTAGGGGTTGGAGTGAGGTTACTTATATGAAAAGCTAAATCCAGCAAAGCTATCATTTAGAATGGAAGGGCAGGTAAAGTGCTTCCCAGACAAGGTAAAGCTAAAGGAGTTCATTGTCACCAAGCCATTATTATATGAAATGTTAAAGGGTCTTATTTAAGAAAAAGAAGATCAAAACTATGAACATTAAAATGGCAATTAATTCACAACTATCAACCATCAACAATTGAATCTAAAAAAACAAACTAAGCAAACAGGCAGAACAGGAACAGAATCATAGATATGGAGATCATTTGGAGGGTTATCTCAGTGAAGGGGAGGGGGAGAATGGGGGGAAAGGTACAGGGACTAAGAAGCATAATTGGTAGGTACGAAATAGACGGGGGGAGGTTAAGAATAGTACGTGCAATGGAGAAGCCGAACTTATGTGCACAACTCATGGATGTGAACTAATGGGGGGGATTACCGGAGGGAATGGGGGCACTGGGTGGAGGAGGGCAAAGGGGAAAAATTGGGACCACTGTAGTACCATAATCAAATATATTAAACAAAATCGTTTTTGAGAACGGGAAGAGGGGCAGGAAGGGCTGCATTGCTGTCCATGGTTCTGATGGACGACATGACAAGATCCATCTGAGTTGTTGGGCAAACACACCACTGATTGTAGTCTACGAGTGATGGGATGACCACAACGACGATGATGATGGTGAAAGGTAATGGGAGAGCTATTGTAAAACAATGCTACACATTTAAACGTTGACCATATTTCACCTGTGTGTTAGGAGCGTGTGCATGCTCCTTCCTAGGAATGAGTGCATGGGAGAGGTTCTAAACGAGCGTGTTTTCATGCTCAAGGGTTGGATGATATGCGGCCATTTAGGTAAGAAGGAGAACATGCACACACATGTGTACATGCATGTGCATGTGTGTAAACATATACACATACTTTTATTGTATATTTTCCGGTACACATTCAGATGATGTGACTCTATTACCTATTTTGCAGATAATTTAAAAAACTTCCTATCTTCTTATATTTTAATATTTCTCATTTAAAAATTCTGCAAAAATGAGAACTGATTTAAAATAGAGGTAACAGACCTCTTACCTGACCATAACCCTAGAGCGCACTGGCAAGCTCTAAAGAGGTTAGAGTCCGGCTAGGTGGTCCTACACTCACCACAAAGGGATAAAATGGGACATGGCTTTATGACGGCGTGGCATCTGAATTTGCTACACCTGATGTTAGAAGAGAAGATAAATCCAACCACAGCACACTGGTATTCTTCAGGAGCCCATGAAAAGAAGCCCGGAAAAATGATGGTTTTTCCCCTTATTATTCAGTTCCAAAGGGAAAGAGAAACATGAGATCTATTGTGAAGAAATAGATGCTGAGTCCGCACCTGAGTTCATTGAAAGAAAGGGCGCTGGCCGATGAGGAGCAAGCAGCATGGGGGCGCTTGACTTTTTCCCCGCTGGTTTTCTAACTGGGTCCAGCGGCTGGGACGGCACTCTAGTCTGCAGATGAAGGAAAGAGCAGTGGAGGGTGGAGGAGCAAAGCCCAGAATATCGCAGTTCTGAGTCAGAATTTCAAAGCCTGTTCTGCTAATGCATCAAGCTTAGGATGGCAGAAACCGAGTGATTATTTCTCCGTTTGCCCTTCCTCCCTCCCTCCAGCCTGGCCTCTCCTCCTGCAGGTCATTTCCAGAAATAGCCACTCGCCTGGCCATCCTAGTTCAAAGGCTGCGATTTCTCTTGAGCCTCGCTTGCTTTGTACTGTTCAAAGTGAGCCTAGTGGCTGGTTTGTGAAATCCACATCTCATTGCTTTTCATGTCTGCCCCTCCCATCAGCCCTCCTGTACCCTCATACTCGGGCCTGTGTTCCCCCTTACAGAGGTACGGGAGCCCCACCCCAGGGAGCACAGTGAGGGAGCAGGGGGCCAGGGCTGCAGCCAGATTCCTGGGCTTCTATTCCCACCCCACTGCTCGTTAGTAAGAACGAGACCCCAGTCAGGTAGCGTCTCTCCGAGCTCTTTGTCCTCAGCTCTGAAACAGAAATAAAAATAGCCGTTCCCTCATGAGTTTTCTGGTCTCTGCTCATATTCACCTCCTTAGATGAGGCGTTTCCCCTGGCTGCCCACCTAGAACAGCATCCTCACCGCTCTGTCTCTTCACTCTGCTTTCTGTCTCCTTATGCCCACCCGGCATCTTATCAGCTCCCTGGTTGGTTGGTTGTCTCTCTGAATCCCCCCTAGAATGTGAGACAGAGGCATCTTGCCTGTGATTTTGTTCTTGGTTGCATCTCAATGCCTAGAGACAGTGGGCACTCAGTAACTACGTGTTGAGTGAATGGATGAATAAATACAGTCTGTTGTGAGGATCAGATGACATCCTTTACCTTAGTGCCTGCCGGAAAGTGTGGGTGGTCAGCCCCCATTGCCAGTTTCTCTCTAGGTGGACTTAAGTCACCCCAGGTAATTTCATCCTAACCAACCCTCGCTCTGCTTCCAGCAGACCAGCGACTTCCTATTGGCCCCTTCCAAGCTGAATGACAGCTCTCAGCTCAGGTTTGGCTCCCACTGGGATCACGATCCAGCTACGGTGTGAAGGTTGAGATTGTGCCCTGCTTCCCACCTCCCATGTCTGCCTGCAGCAGTTTCCTAGATGCCGCTGAAGACACGGGATGGGTGGGTCAGAGGCGGAGGGCTTGATGAGTACCCGCAAATTGGGAAGTGTAATCGCTACCTTTTTCTATATTGCTCTCCCGTGAGACTTACGCTTTCTGCCAGCAGGCAGCACCTGCCAGGTCCCTTTGCATCGCCTGGTCCCTTGCTCTATTGTCTGAGCTCCTCTAGCTGCAGCTTCTGCTCATCACCGAGATCCATCTCTGTCCCTAGGTCCTGGAGGAGCGTGCCCGTTCCCTTCCTCAAGGGCTTATCAGTGATGACAACCTTATCAGGGAGACCCTTCTCTCACCTAAGGCAGAAGCCTGCCCCGCCTCACCTCACTACCCTCTTTTTTATTATCATTACTGGTTACATCTTTTTGGTCTGTCTGCCACTTCTAGGGTCTACGCACCTTGAAGTAAAGACTTTGAGTGTTTGGTACTCTTCTCTCACCTCAGGACCTGGTGCACAGTAGGTGGTCAATAACTCTGGGCTGACTCTGTGAGTGAGTTTTGTGTTTCACTTGCTTCATGGCTCTGTCCAGGTGTGTGAAGCAAACCGTGACCTCCCCATCTGGGCAGCCTTACTTCTTCCCTTGTTCTCCAGCAGACTGTGAGTTTGCTGGGGACAAAGCCTTTCTCTTATTCCAGTAGCTTCTTAGCACCTCCCACAGACTCTGCAATGCAGCGGACCCTCAGTGAGTGTGCTTCCCGTGTCCCCGTTTGTGGTGCGGCCAAGTGTGTTGGAAAGTGCTCTCCTGTGGACGTGGTTCACTCAGCTGTGCCTCCAGGTTGTTGCAGTCCACCCGGCAGGATTTGGAGGGTAACTGGCGCCATGTGGTGGAGACTACGGGAAAAGGGGTTGGAGCCAAATAAAAGGGAAGACAGATGGCATTTTCCCAAGGCAGTGACGACCTCAAAGGGGGAAGGGCCCCATCCCTGAGGGGTCACAGAGCTTAGGCAAGGGGGCCCCCAGCCAAGGTTTGCAGGGATACCTGTAGATCCCCATTCAGGATGGGGTCGGGGGGTGTGGGTGTGGTTTGAGGGGCCTCCTTCACAGCTTGGGTGCTGTGACTCTTCCATGTGGGCAAACCCCGATTTATCCCATCATCACGTGGGGGTGTGGAGCTGCACCATCAGAGCCCAGAGGGATAGTTCCCTTCCCATCCTTTAGGGTCGCCCTTTGGCCCTTTTGCCTTTAAATCCCACAGGATTTTGAGCTTATCTTGGACGCTTCTCTCCTCTTATTTCTGTGTTTGTTTATGTGTCTGACTTTTAGGAGACCGCGTACCCTTACCTGTAAGGCTAAACACCATGTCTAATTTGACTGCCCATTCCTAGTGTCTCGCCTACAGGCTTAGTTGGAGGTTATTGGGGTTTCATAGAATGACTGAGTCATCAGCATGAGGTTGCCCCTTTCTAGGTAATTGATACTCAGGTTTGGGGGCTCTGTCTTTGCTCTCTGGACTTGCTGAGTGACCTAGAAATACTGCCTTTCTTCCCCAAATGTCATCCCCACTACTTCGCTCCTTCTAAAGCAGAGTCCTCCTTGCCCCTCTGTGGGATGCTGAGGAAGTTCTGTCGCTGCGGACGGCAATGGCTTTGGCAGGGAGGGGTAGTGTTGTCCTCAGAACCAGCAAGGAAGTTCAGGAAAGAAGGAGGGGGCACAGCAGTTGCCTTGGCGAACTTGGAAGTGGTAGGAATGAGCAGGTGGCATGGTGTTGCAAATCACCTGGGAGGCTCAGGCTTCTCAGAAAGGCAACCTTTGATTCTGAGGAGGTAATGGAATTTCATTAAAGGTCTTTTCCCTCGTACATAGGCTAGGGCCTCTTTTTGAACAGATTAACTCCCTTCTAAGTTTTTTTTTTTTTTTTTTTGATTACTCAGTAAACACAGCCCTCTTGATGGCTATCACTGTAATAAGGAAAGTATTGAAATCCAGAGAGCCGCTCCGGAGAAAGAGGCATTGTTCTTTCGATCTGAAGGGAGATGAAGGTGAACTGTACTTTAGCGTTCGTTCTCAGCGAGACTTCGGTTTTCCATCACGATGAGGCAAGCCAGCTTCAATCTGAGTAATTTCAGAGCAAAGCCCAGTACCATGTGCTGGGAGAGATTTAGTGAATGAGTGACCAGAACGGAAAGCACAGAGAATTTCAGATGGTTGTCACTATTAGTGACGAACGGAGAGTGCATGTGAGACTGAGGTTGGAGGCGAACAGACCCTACAGAGTCTTTCATGACCTAACCCGGCAAGAATCAGGCAAGATGAGTGTACCTGTGTGTCCTTAAAGAAGCAGCAGGTCCTTGTCCACAGAGGGAGATAACCGTCTGCTACCTGGAGATGTGAGGGTGGCTGAGCAGAGGCGTGAGCCAAGCCAGTTAGTTACTCAGGAGGGATGCTTGGTGAGAGGGGGCAGTTGTGGGAATCGCGGGCACTTTCATTGGGCTGAACTGAAGACCTGAAGATTCCCTGGAGCCTTTGATGCCCAGAGAGACAAAAATGACTCCTTAGAGAGGATGCAGATGTGAGCTGGAAGGATTAGTGTCTAACAAGAGGATCTTATCTTGGCCCCAATCTTTAAACAATGGGAGAGGAACTAGGGGGCAGTTCCCCATTAACCACACTGAGTGAGTCAGGGTGGGTGTGTCTGCCTCTGCAGCCTCATCCATAGGCTCAAGGGATCCTTGATGACCTACCTGTGAAAGTGCCAGTGTGCATAGCCGAGCCTGGAGGTGTGGCTGTGTGTGTGTGTTTGGATATGGTCCTGTGGTGCTCTGCACGCTGACTGCCTCTTACCCAGACCAGCAGAGAGTGGGGTGTCTGCCTTCAATGTCAGTGACATCCAGGCCCGTCCCTCGTTCCTGACGGGCAGGGGGCACACTCAGGAATTGCTTTAATCATGAGGGACACTGGTGGGGGGCACCTGGGCCAACCTCAGCAGTGTGAGGATGCGTACACCTCATGCATAATGGAGGAAGGGACTCACTCAATCCCTGACGTGGAGGGAGAGCCCACTGGAAACACAAATGCAATCATGGGGACCAATCCTCACCCGTCAAGACTGCCAGGATGGGGAGATGCTATGGCCGATGTAGGCAGTGGCATTGGGATTCTTAGAGCTGTGGAACCAAATGATGATTTTGTCTTCTTCTGAGGTCGGTCAGTTGGTTGTCCGGTGGTCTGTGGTCAGAGGCAGTGTTATCATTGAAGTCAGCTCTTCCTGATCCTCACTGTTGGTTTTTATTTCTGCTATGTTATTGTTGTTGGGCAAGCTCACCAGGAACTGAATGTCCATGAACATCAGATCTGTATGCGGGGCCTGCATGGAGGCCTGTGTTCATTGCTCTGCTGATTTAACTCATGTCTGCTCTCAAGTGGCTTTCTGGAATATTAAGATATTTGAGATTCACTAAGAAATCCTACTTTTCCCTACTGCATAGATTTAATTATTTACCAGTTGTTATTGAAGAGTCGGCTACCAATGGGCCAAAAGATGGTGGTGATGATACCAGGTATGTGGTGAATTTCTATTCCGTTGTAAGGGGAGAGTTTAACAGCGTTTTGAACACAGTAATCAGCGGTCATGGGCGGCAGCTGGCTTGTGCCAGGCAGCTTGCTGGAGCTGATTGTTAAAACTTCAAGAATTTTCTGAGGCAGTTGTTACACAGCGGCTTCAAAATTGGCCATTAGAGCCCTGGCTGGTGTGGCTCAGTGGATTGAGCGCCGGCCTGCGAATCAAAGGGTCGCTGGTTTGATTCCCAGTCAGGGCACGTGCCCGGGTTGCAGGCCAGGTCCCCAGTTGGGGGCATGCGAGAGGCAACTACACCTTGATGTTTCTCTCCTTTCCCCTCTGTCTAAAATAAATAAGTAAAATCTTAAAAAAAAATGGCCATAGATTTCATGGCGAGAGTATTTACACCACAGTGACTGGCAGCAGCTACGAATCTATTTCCCAGACTCCTCCCTGATCCCCCACCCAGAGAGCTGATTATGAAACATGTACCAACTCTCCACTGGTAGTTAGTCCTGTTTTCATTAAATGATTTTTAAATGGAATATAATATGTTACGACAGCTCTACCATGATCACCACTTTTGCTCTCTCCCCTTAACCAATTTCTTAGTGTCAGGGTTATGCATTTAAAAAAAGTACTTTGTATCAATCACAAATACACTTTTAAAGAAAATTAAATTGTCGAACTGAACAATTTGTCAGAATTTTTTGGGAGGGCATCTTTAACTTAGGTTAAATTTTAAAGAGATGAAATCTGGTACACAAAATAATATAAAAGAGTGATAGGTGATAAAGGTAGGAAATCATGAATTTTTGTTTGATTTAAAAAATGCAGTTGTCGGAGAGTTCTGTCAGGTCCCATGGGAGGGCCTAGCAGCTGGGTTAGAGTTGGAGCATGAGAAACCAGGAAGACAAAGAATTGGAAAATTTATTTTAGAAAATAACATTTAATGGAAAGGAGTGAGAAATAATCAATTTCTTACAGGACATGACATGTCTCCTCAAAGTTTGCTAGGTGCTTTCAGATGTTCCTCTGCTCTTACAGGTCGTTAGGGGTGGGGGATGGATTGGCAGATTCTTAGAACTGACAGTCAGAATATGCTCCTGTTTCTTAGGCAGCCACATTTGCCCAACGTGGTCCGGTGCCACACAAAGCGGTCCCAACAGCCCCCACCTGACCGAATAGGTTTCCAACACCAGGGCTGCTTGCAGAGCTGAAGTGGGCAGGGAATTAGGTCCCGAGGACACAGAAGTGGTTGCCTACACAGGCTGAGATTCCTGGCTTACAGAGGC
Organism: Macrotus californicus; assembly: GCA_007922815.1. Classification (NCBI taxonomy): domain Eukaryota; kingdom Metazoa; phylum Chordata; class Mammalia; order Chiroptera; family Phyllostomidae; genus Macrotus; species Macrotus californicus. The sequence continues at coordinate 145,616 of VMDR010000602.1, forward strand.
TGAAGAAGAGCTGAGTGGTGAACTTGGATGCCATGAGGGTTCCTAGGCGTCGCAGACAAGGAAAGAGAGGAGTTGACTTTCCTGAGAGCACGTAGCCCAGCCCCCTGCTAGTCAAGCTGAGACTCACTCCCTTAGTTTCCAAGTTAGTGCTGTTCCCAGTGTCCTCCGCTCGCACAACCCTGAATTTAAGGTGTGGCCTCATTTTTGATGAGTCTACCACTGTTCTGGAAACGATTATTGAATTGAAAGAGACAGTCTCCTAACTGTCTCTTTAGGGGTCCGCACCTCACCACTGTGACAGACACAAGACAAGAATGCGCCATCAACATCTGCCGGACTACTCCAAGGGTGGGACATCAGGGTGTCACCTCCATTCCAGAGATGTGCCGAGGGAAATGGAAATAGAAATAGAAACTTCACGTGCTGCACAAAGTGAAATAATACTGTCTTCAAGTGTATGTCAAGATACTAATAGTTGTTGATTCCCTAAGCAAAGTACAAGCGCATTTATAGTTTTATTTAGCTATTCACTCTCAGGCTACAATGTAAGACCCTCTCCAGGACTTCACCAGTGACAGTGTGCTCCCCGGGGCAGGATGTCCCGTTGCAGCCACCGCTGGTATCCAGTGCCGAGTCTGCAGGCCGGTGCGGTGCTGCCACGCAGAGCGCTGAGCTGTGGGCGTGGAGTCGTGCTGCTCACTATGCTCACTATGCATGCCTGGGGGCCCTGCAACCGCTCCGGAGGCAGGCGCGCTGTCTTCTCATTGGACAGCTGGTTTCCATGTGTGGGAACGTGAACCTGGCTTTAACCCCTTTACCCCGCTGCCATGCTTCCAGGTGCGGCGTTTCAAAACTCCGTTTCATTCGGCCAGTCTGGTCACATTGGTCCCAGCCCTCCTCCCTGAAGTTAGTTATTTCATATTCGAGTATTTTCAGTTGGGAGTTACTAAAAATAGGCAACAAAAATCATTAACTTGAAAGGAATGGTGTCATTACCCACCCACCCTGAGGGATCTGATTCCAGGATTTCTCTGTGAAGAGAGCTGGTGCAGTCATGGTGTAGAATGGCCCACTTAACTCTTCCTGCCCTCCCCCGCCTCCCCCTCGCGTGCTCCATGCTGGCATAGCCAAAGGGATGTTGGTGCAAAGGGTTAATAAAATTTCAAACCACCGATTTACTTTTTGGCTTCTGTGAGGTGCGATTTATGGATCTGGGCAAGGCCACGAAGTCACAGGAGTATTTTAAGGGACGTGCTGGATTTAGCGTTGTCTGTTAAACCGCAGTCAGAAAATCATCGCTGTTCTGGCAGTCTTTGGCTGAGCATGTTATAATTTGCATTAATTTAGATGCAGTTGAATGATTAGAGAACCGTAAAATTCCATTAAAATTACTTTGGCAGTTTGCATTGTGACATTCAAGCTAGTCACGTGCTTCTCTCGAAATGTTAGGCCGCAGACATGTATGTGCATGTTGGCCCCTGCATGCTTCCTAGGCCAGGGGAGAAATTCTTACTCCTTTGCTTGATTTTTTTATTTCTTTAAACAATTTCCCCCAGTGCATTTACAGTGTATGCTGACGTGCATATAGGGGGGAGTGTCCTGATGTCTGCAGTTCACTTTGAAAGGCGTCCACAGGAAGAGGATTTTGGGAGGAGAGAGCAGCGGTGGGGACGGATGGGTATGCGTGTCACCGGCACCGTGTGACGCGCAGACTCTGGGTGCTGAGTGTGTACCTGTTCACCTCAGAATCCTTTCAGCTCTACTGAGTGTGCTTGAAAATTTCCAATATCCAGTTTCAGAAATCATCATTAGTCCCTCTCCTCCACCTAAGAAATATATGATTCCTGCCTCCGAAGCCAGTTTAGTGTTACTGAAAGGAATGTATTTTGGGTCTTTACCTCCCTATTTCTTTTAACACGTGCTTATAATTCTGTTTCTGGATTGATCAAGTTTTGATATTATTTTTGACTTCTTCAATAAGTGAGGATCTAGTGTATATTTTTCTCAATTTCCCTCCCTCACACCCAGGCCTCTGCCTCACAAATGTTTATTAAGCAAATAAATAGACAGCATTTACATTTTATTGCTGCATCAAATAGTATACTACGATTCTTTCCTTTGTTACGCAATTCGCTGTTTTTGCCTGGAGTTATTAATTCATTGTTTAAAATCTCCTTAATTTTCTGTGTCCCTACCAAAATGCATCCATGAGGTCTGCATTAAACCGATGTGCGTGGCCCCAGGGGGCATCTGCTGGGGGTCTTTCCCATGAAGGAAAGTATTGGAAGGCTCAGCTGGTGCTGTTGTCCTTAGCAGGGCTGTGTTTTACGGGCTGTTGATGCTCTTTTGTAAGCCCTGGTTACGACATTGGGGTTGCAACATTCTGTCCGGTCAGTATTTTAGAGAGTCCCCCATGCGGAGACCCTCCAAGTGACCATTGGAGTCGCCCGACGGTCAGCTCTCGTCCACAGCACGTGCGTGTGTGCAGAGTGGTGTGCGGTACTTCCGACGGGAGGCAGAGTGTGGCGAGTCCTCGCGACTTCCCAAGGCTGGGTGGGGGCTGGAAGTCTGGCTGCTAGTTTCTCAACCAAGTTAATAGGCAAACATCCCTTACTTAAATCAGGTTATACTAAAAAGAAAGGAAATAGGGAAGTAATTCTATCCGTACTTTATTTTGTGAGACGTGGATAGACAGATGTAATTTAACATCCGTGTTTGAGACATTTTGGTTATTCTTAGATACGGCTTGTGACAAGGCCACATAATAGCCATCTCTAATGAGTGTATGAAACTGGACCCAGGGCCAGGTGTTGCGGCATGCCCAGCCCGACCCCCGGTGGGCTGGCCTGTCACCGCGCTCTGGGAACCAAGACCTGAAGTGAGGCTCTGAGTTCACACCTGCTCCCGGCCCCTCTCTCTGTCCTCAGTTCAGGTTGCTCTGGTCATGGGAGGGGTGGGGCAGCCAACACTTGTTTGCCTTGCTTACATTGTAAAAAGCGGGGAAAGAGAAGGAGGAAAAAGAATTAAACTCCCACCGGTGGTGTCATCTCTGAGAGAGTGCATTATGCTATATTCTTACATTCTTTCAAATACATAATTCTTAAAGGTACAGTTTACCTTCGTAGAAGCTAAAATATAAAATGGTTCAACGTGTAGATTTATATGAAACTTTATAATAGGGAATGGATTCAGACATGGAGGGGTGTATGTAGGAGAGAGAGACAGACACACACAGAGATGGAGGGGAGAGAGAGAGATCGTAAATAGACTGGATAGCCACAGAGACTCAACACAGAGTTCAAAATCCAAAATATTTGGGAACCTAGAGTGAAATGTAATTCTACTTTAAATATTCCAGCATCTAGGATACAAAAAAGACAGTGTAAAATATTTAGCTTCCAGTTGAAAGTACCATGGAAGCGGCCACACAATCTAACTGAAAGGCAGGTGTCTGAATCGGCCTCCCTGAGTGAGGGGGCGGAACAAGGTGCTGACCGTGGTGACTCGGGGAACAACGAGGGGGTCTGCGGGATTGGGAAGGGACCACCCTTAGACACCACCTGTGGTTGAGATGGGTGTTTCCTAGGGGCATTGGGTGAGCAGTTCTGGCACAGCTGCACTTACATACAGCTATGCACCTATATATGCACAGGCCAACAATTAGGGAGCTGGCTGGCCCGGGACAGGAGCCAGGTGGTTGGTTCGCTGCTGGAGTGGAATCTCATGGAAAAGCAGGGCAGGGGGTTAAAATGGCCCAGGTGGGCACGTGTCAGGGACGGACACATCAGGACAGCCCATGTTGACGAAGACGGTGCCCTATGGAAACATCTGCAGATGTGTAGGTGTATGTGGGTAGCGCACACACACCTGTCTCCTTGCTCTAGCGTCTGAGGAGGCCTAGGTCCAACAATGGCCCAGCAGCTGTGATCATACCTAGTGCCCGGATCCGTGTTTCGTACCGTTCTCTGACAGAAGGAGCCCGGGTGCTTGGAGAGGCGGCCAGTTCCAGGACTGAGCAGGACATAATATGACATGACCTCAGAGCATCTTGTAGGGCCCAGAAGTAAGGAGGTGCTCGGGCCCAACAAAGAGCAGAACAAACCTGCCCACGGTGACGAAAGTGAGTCAGAGGGACACAGGAACCGGCTGGGAGAGCTCCCGGTGGCCGAGCTGGAGTGCGTGAGCGATACATTGAACCAAGTAGCATTGGACTGTGACCCAAAGCAAAATATAAACATCTGGGAGTCCAAATTGATATAAATTACTGATTGAATAAATAAATAAATGCGAAGGGAGAGACAAATCTTCCATGCAAAAGAATTTTTACACATGTATGGAGCAGAGCACCCTGCTCCTTCTGTGTGGGCCAGGCACAGTGACGTGGCTCACGGTGACGTCCTTCTACGGAGCACATCGTGGAAAGGAGCATGAAGAGTGCACTTGATGGCTGAGAAGTCTGGCCGGCACCACCTCGCCAGGTGCTGCGTCGTGTTGATGTGATGAGAACTGTACTTGACCCGGGTGCTCTTTCCCACCCTGCCCCCCAAGCCCATAGTCCCAGCCTAATCATGGGACAAACATGAGGCCAACCCCAGTGGAAGGACAGTTTACAAACATCCGGCCAGTGCTCTTCAAAACCGTTAAGGTCAGCAACACAAGGGAAGTCTAAGGAGCTGCCACGGCCGAGAGAAGCCTCAGGAGGCAACAACATACGATGTGTCATGGAGGAGGTCTGGAAGAGAAAAAGCAGACAAGGTGGAAACGGAGGAAATCTCGGTAAAGCATATGGACTTGAGTTGAAAATGTTGGCTCGTTCATTGTCATACTCATGCAAGACACAATGCCAATGCCAGTGTCGTACTAATAGCAGGTACTAGTACAGGGAACTGGCTGTGGGGCACACGGGGGCTGTGTTCTGTCTCTGCATCATTTCCTGTATCAGTAAAGCTGTTCGAAAAATGAAGTTGATTGTTTTTTTCTAAAGGTGGGTGGCTGGACATTCACAGCAAAAATCAAGCGAATAAACAGTGGATGCGTACGTTTAGTTTACATGTGAGACTTCTCTCATTTATAACAAGAAAAGGCTGTTAAAGAATATTGGGGAATCCCATCCAGAAAAGTCCATACGTGGCAAAAGGTGGAAATCCCTTGTAGGCCGTCACTTTTCCTAGGATACTGTTGCTACAATAGATGAAGTAATTTAAATACTGTCATTTTGCCAAACCAAGGGACTAGAATTTTGAGTTTTATGAAATTAACTTTGGTACCTAGTTGATAAGAGAAACTCAAATAAAAGTTGCTATGTTATACAGATGTCTGCCCTTAGGAGAGCCACCTCAGTTTTAAATTTAAGGAAAATAATACAGGCTTTATTAGACACTGAGTTTAGAGCTATTCTGCAGTAAACCATTCACATGATGTGGCGACATATTTATGGCTCTTGGTCATACCTTTAGGGTTTTGTGATAAATTTAGGTCTTTGTTTAAGAGAGTCAAAGATTGTTTTTTGCCATTGTAGCTTGTTTTAAAGTTAGAAAGACAGTGTGTTTGGCCCTGGTGGTGTGGCTCAGTGGATTGAGCACTGGCCTGCAAACCAAAGGGTCGCTGGTTCGATTCCCAGTCAGGGCACAGGCCTGGGTTGTGGGCCAGGTCCCCAGTGGGTGTGCATGAGAGGCAACCACACATCGATGTTTCTCTCCCTCTTGCTCTCTCCCTTCCCCTCTCTATAAAAATAAAATAAATACAATCTTACAAAAAAAGAAAGAAATGTAGTGTATTCATGTGTGTGCACGCATACATGCTAACCCAGACCATGTAACACTGCCAAGCAAAAAAATTGACTTAAATGTAAATTAAAAAATTGTTTTAAAAGACGACGTTTGCCTTGTTTAGCTTTACAAGAAAACAGTGCTGAAAAAAATCCCTGATGTTCGCACATTTTGAAGCATGTGACTCTTACCCACCGATCGCTTTTTATACCGGAGGCCAGCTGCCGCCTCCGGGAGAGGGAAACATCTCAGCCAGAGCTGTCCACAGCCCAGAATAGCACCCGTGGCGGGAGAAGCTCCACCAGATTCTGTCCTCTCGTTTCTCACAGATTTCGTGCAGAAGTTCTGGCCATGGATGCGGCTTCACACTTCGGAAACGCATGGCTGGCCAGGAGTTATTTCTGGGCTTTCCTTTTAAAGACTTATCTGGTTTTGAGATTCTCTGTGTTGCCAAATCAATCTCCCTAGCCATTCCTTACCTGAAGTGAGGTATTTCTTATCTTTTTAAACTAAGTCACTTTGAAAGTTGATAACTGCATTTTCTAGAACAGCAAAAGACCCGAAGCCGGTGGGACATCTGACAGGGTTCTCTGGGGATGGGCAGCTTGACGGATGACCGCCACGTCACCCGAGCCACCTTCTCTCTTCTTGGAACATGGTGATGCAAGAGGCCCGACATCAGCTCTGCCCACAGGGGACTCCTTCTGAAATGGGACTGAAGTGCTTGGCTCCGGAATCAGAAAAGCTTGATGTAAGCCTCGAACCCGCCCCTTCCTGGCTCTGTGGACTGGGGCCCGCCCCCGTCAGCTGTCTGCCCCTCGATGTGGAATGCTGAGTAAGAACAGGGTCTAGTGCACGGGGTGGTGTTCGGTGTTGATGAGGGGGCTGGGACCATCTTCTCCGAGCACACCGTAAAAGTTCAGTGGATGTCGGCTGCTTTCATCATCATGTGGCGTTTGTGGAGACCGTGCTGCGCGTGTCTGAATGGTGCCGCCCAGGAGGAGGCTCCTGAAAGGTCCGTTGTGCATCATCTGCCGAGGAAGTCCTCCTGGAAATGCCTCTGAGATTATGTGCTTCTTAAAAGAGAAAAGGGGGGCTCGGCCAGTTGGGGCATTGTCCCGGATCCTGAAGGTTGTGGGTTCCACCCCCAGGCAGGGCACGTTCGGGAGGCAACGGATCGATGTTTCTCTCTCTCTCTCTCTCTCTCTCAAATCAATAAACAAATCCTCGGGGGAGGATTTAGAAAAATAAAGAAAAAAAATGTGGGTGCCAAGCAATGGCAGTGCTTCTGGGGTCTGACACTCAAGAGAGCAGGCTCTGTCCCTAGGCCCTCAGAACTCCGTTTCTTGCCTCTTCCACAGCCAGAGGGAGGTTGCAGAGCACTTGCCCAGTGCGTTCTGTGTTTGGGGTTCTCTGGCTCATGCCAGCAGGGGCCTCGTGGTTTTAACCACTTCGCAAGCACTTTGGGAAGCTCAACCCTCTGCTCTGTGGCCCTGGGACCAGCCTTGGTGTGTGTGTGTGTGTGTGGGGGGGCCCACCCCACCCCACCCCTCGGTGCACTGTCCACCTCCTTGGCCCTTGTTCCCTGCCTCCCTCCCCCACCCCCAGAGCGCTCCTGTGCCTCTGTGCCTTGCCTGTCTGTCAGGGCCCAGCTGAGCAAGGTGACTTCAGGTAAAGGCCTGGAGGCTGGCTGGCTTCCCGCACTGCAAGATGAGAACAGCTGCCGAAGATGGTGTTGACGGTCCCCTGCCTGGTCTCCTCTTGTTCAGTGCGACGTCGGGCTTCTGCTAAGTAAATATGACAATTGACTGACTTTAAGACTTTCTCCACGAAACCTTACTTCCTCTGCCTCCTGAGACTACAGGCCGCTCAGTGGGAAAACTCTTAACCTATTGTGCCACACAGTTTGGTGCTTTCCGTGTGGATTTCAGGCCTGCGGTTCTCCCACGAGTGTTAAATCTCAGCAGCACGGGAAGGTCTTTAAGAGGCGGGATGCACTTCTTACCTCCCTGCGGCGGCGCTGCCTTCCCCACAGTGGCACGCCCATGAACTTGCAACCATAATGCCATCGCTTATGATTTATAATTAAAAAGACAGTTATCTCTGTAGTGCACAGCACTTAACATAGGTGAAATCTGATCATTTAACAAGTACGTGAAGTATTCTACACACACATACACAACCCACACACCCTTTTTCGGTCTACAGCACGTGAGAACATAAGGCGCCACTGTTACGGAAATCTGCAGCAGATGCGAGTGCAGTGTTGTGTAGAAAATCAAGATATTATGAGATTTGTCATTCAAGAATTCCAGGAAACAACGTACCATGCCCCTGGAAATACGATTTGTTCGTACAGTGTTATCATCTCTCAGAGGGCTGCACGTGGCAGAGGAGAGCGGGATCTGCGCTGTCTCTCTGTGTTCTCTCTCGGTACCTCCGAGGTGGAACCCAGCTCAAACTGTGCCCAGTCCGCACTGAGTCTTAACTGAACACTCTTCGGGGCAGTAAAAGGCGCATAAAAATAGTCAGCGGCACACCTAGCAACCTGATCTCCTTGTGCAGCACAAGGCTGGAAGCACACACCGACTGTCAGGTAATCAAGTGGATCCAGCTTCACCTCATTGGGAGCCTCGTGCCCCACTTCCCAGCCGTGTCAATGACCGATGCTGGGAGAGGCAGGACAGGATTATTCAAAATGAGCTGGCGTTTCATGTGTGGTAGCCGTGTGGGTCATGAGGTTAAATTTTCCGTCTCGCAAAGCCAGGGCCGCCCTGCGAAAACAACTCAGATACGGCGATAAACCTGCTGAAGGGGAGCTTATAGGAGAGTGAGGGGTTTGAACGAACTCACTTGTTCCCTGGTGGCCACCCCCTGGCTGCCTGCCCTTTCTGTGATGCCTCACACGGGCTGGTTTAAAGGATGGTCAGTTGCTCATTTACTAGTTCAGCTTATGTGATTTTCAGGAAATGTTCAAAATACTTTATATTTGAGAAAGTTTATTTAAAGCGGAATGAGTCGTTATCGAGTGCCAATTCTAACAGGATCTGGTGGGCACTTGATGTGCTTGGTGTTTCTAAGACTTCCTGGCGGCCCCTTGGGGCAGGGCAGGCATTGCTCTTCCTCCTGCCCCCCCCCCCCGAAAACAATTACTCAGTCGGGGTCACTCCAGTAATTACTGGCTTAATAAGTGGTTTAAAGTGTTTGATTCCAAAGCTTAAATTCCTTACACCACACCCGTTGCTGCTCGTTGATTAGGTTTTTTAAAAACCTTCCTACGTACTATGACTGCGGTGCGGGGAAGCTTTTGGAAAGGCTCGGGGGCAGTGAGGAAGCTAACACCAGAGAGGTCTCCTGCGCCTCTCCCGGGGCTCCTCCCTGGACGGCCCAAATCGTGAACGCGGTAACAAAGTTAGAATGAGGTCATCGTCTCTGACTTCATGTGAAACTCGGGGGAGACACTATTCCACACTCGTAAAAGCTGCTTCTGGTTTGAATACAAACTGCATACGAATGTCTCTCTGAGACTTGTGTTTCGAAAGCCGGAGCACAGGCCAGGCAAGAGCCTTTGGGGGCCCCTGGGCTACTCCCACCAGAACAGGGTCAGCAGCAGTGAGGGACACGCCCTGCTCTCGGCTGCCCCTGCTCCCCTGTTCTCGGGCCCCAGCTGCCGCCCTGGGGCAGAGGCGAGGCTTCGTTTTCCTTTCTCCCTTTGTGGTACAAGGAGTTCTTTCCAGCGACTTGAAAAGGATTCTCTCTCACCCAGGGAACTTTTAATCACCCCAGTTTACAGCTGGCTTTCGCAGTTAAGGGAAATAAAGTGGAGAAGAGACAGGGTGGGGGGGGGAGGGGACTGAGAGGGGTCCCCACCCTGCTTTCTCATCCGGTGCCTCGGGGTCACCGGAAAAGGGCTCGGTCCCTCCCTGGGAGCATGAGGAGGCAGGTTGGACTCCGTCCGGCCCACGTGCTTCCAAACTGCCCAGGTGCTGGAGGGTTTGGAGGAGAAAGCAGGTGTGGAGCCGCGGCACTGCGAGTCATAGGGTGAGCTCCGGACTCACCCCTCCCTGGTTATAGAAGCAGTGCTGGCTGTTGAGACCTAACAGAAAAGCTGGTTTTCAGAGACGAGGTGCCTCATTCCCAGCTGATGCCCCGCTGTAGGGTTGGCATCGCCAGGGCACTGGGAGGGAAGACTGGTGAGTGGTTTCAGGCACGCTGCCCCACCTCCCTGGCCTGAGCTTCTGTCCCCCCCTCTCTGCCCACCCTGTCGGGTTGCACAGCCAGCCTGCTCCCCAGGGCTGGACTCCTCCCATCTAACAGGTAGGCCCTGCAGGCTGGGTGGGGACTGCTCTGATGGAGAGAAGAGCAGCCAGACGGAGCAGAAAGCCACGTGCAAAGCTGTTCATCACACCGGGAGGATCACAGCCACAAATTCAGCAGCAGCAGCAGCAGCAGAGGACTGCTGGGTCACCAGGAGACCATGCACGCTGCGCCTTGCTCTCGGTAAACAGCACCTGCCATCACGCCAATCCCCAGTGTGTCTCCATCAATAAGGACACGTGACGAGTTTCATCTTCACTGCTAATGTGTCGAAATTGTCTTAATTATCTAACAAGAGTAAGGAGCTTCCTTGTATTATCAGATTTCTTACCAGGTAATAATTTGGGGCCTGCTAAGCAATAAAATCGTAGTATTGATCCTTAAAAAATAACTAGGGTAACATACACATGTACACATGCACCATACAGATTCTGCATACATGTAACTTGTATGTTGCCAAGCCCGGATGCTTTGGAAACCCTGGCCACTGCCGAGGGCCGGCTTCTTACAGCCAATGCTGCCGGAAAGCGGAATATTTCCAAAGCCCCTCCTCCTTTTCGGTCAGCGTTGGAGCCTGTCCATGAGCTTCACAAGAAAATTATTCTCTTATATTTTTATTTTTTTTAGCCTAAATGGAATTATCCAGTTGGCTCACACACGTTATTCGCTAATTCGATTTTGGCGATTTTCCCAGCTTCTGGGGGGAATGACTCATCACTGCTGAGCGTTTCGGGGAGAAGAGCCGGGCTCTGAACGCACGACCCTGCGAGGTGGCATCTGCACCATTGCGGCGGGAGCGGCGACTTTTACGGGGATTCTGGAGTGTTGCGCTCATCCGTTGACTACACAGAAGCCCTGTGGCTTTGGATTGATGCAGAGCACAGAGTAATATTTGTTCTGCACGGTGCTAAGGGCAGAGTGCCCGCAAGGACGCAGCGGTCCGAAGTAACCAGGCCCAGGTGGTAGCCGGGGCGGGAGTGGAGGATGCGGGGCCCCGGGACGCACGCGTGCTCCGCGGAGAGTTCTGTTTTTCTCTCGGGTCTGGCTGCGGTCCGCCCGTGAGGTCAGTCTGTCCCTGGGTCCATCTGGCCTTTCCCCGTTGCGTTTCCCAGGGTCTTGCCCTGAACCAGGTAGTGCTGGTTGAGTTACTGTGTGACCTACAAGGTTCCAGCGTTTAATTGTCGTCAGAGTTACAACAAGGGAATGCAGTGTTCTCTTCACGTTAAATGTTGGGCCCCACCAAACCGAACACTGCGTATCACTCTTCAGACACGGGCAGCCTCCCAGTCATTCCAGAGACTCCGATTCTGAGACAACCATGGCTCAAGGAAAGCGCCAGAGGGAGAGAGAGGAAGAGCCCTAGGAGCCCCCTCTTTGGGTGGGGCCACTGTATGCTGGTTGTCAGTTTACCTTCCTTGTACGCTGGAAACCTACAGAGAAGCAAGAGTCGCTAAATGAAATCTGCATTTCAAATAACCTTTTCAGGCATTGCGTGTTTGGTGGGAGCTGTGGTTCATTTTCTGGTTGGGGAAACTGCCAGGGCCCTTCCCCTAGGCCAGGCAGTGCCACGTGCTTACACAGACATGAACTTTCCCGACCTCCCGACATCCCCAGGTATCCTGGGCCACAAAAAAAAACGGTCAGGCTGGTTTTATAGATGTGCATCAGCGAGGTTAAGCGACTTGACCTTGCCCAAGGTCACACAGCCAGCCCTCCACTGAACTCGACCTGCATCTATAAACGTAGAGGCAGAAACGCTTTCATTGGGTTACAGGTGCTTGAAAATGAAACATCAACACATCGTCACAGGGCTTCCCCATTCACAACCTTTCCAAAGTCCACTGAAGTCACCCCTGGGTCCCTCCAGCATCTCCTCTGGATCGAAAGAGCACGATCCTCTGAACCCTGCCATCCCCCTACACGAGTTCACATTCAAACATTTCAGTTTTAAGTCACCAAAAGTCTTTTGCTTTATTTCTTCTTCCTGTTTCTTTCAAACAAACTGAATCGAGAGAACTCAACCCTCAGGGGGACCTGTACCCTGATTTGTTTGCATTTTGGGGAGGTAAGCATTCACTTCCAAAGCTGCTGTTTTTTTTTATCAGAGAAAAGCTTCCCTTTTGACCCCTTGGAAGCGATTCCATTCCTTGGTCTGCCTTCGAGTTCCTGCCGACACACAGGTGACGACGATGGGTGACTCTCTTTCTCCAGAAAGCCCAGAAGAAATCATCTTTTTTCCCCCATTTGATTGATTCTCCTCTGGCTCCACCCCAGACCTTGCAACCATGGTCCCGGTGATTGTTCGGGGACCACAGACGGTCATTAAATAGCACACGACAAGAGCATCCCTGCCACTGTGACCAGTATGATGAAGAAAACATTCCTGAGCTGGAGGAAGATAAGGTGACTGTTTCCAGGCCCAGGACAGCATGACACAGGCTGGAGGCTGCAGGGCAAATGGGGGGAGCAGAGGCACAGGGCCCAGACAGGTAGCTGGAGAAGTCACCCAGGTCGGACAGTGGGACCCTGCGACGGAGCCACAGGAAGCCACTGAGCACTGAAGCCTGTGAAGGGTACAGTCAAATCAGCATTTCAGAAGACAGATCTGAGGTCTCCAGTAGGGCTCTTTCTTGGAGAATCATAGCGAATTATCTGTTTTAAACCTAACCAAACATTAAACAATAATTCCACCGTGCAGCGCAACTTGGGGAACGTCAAATCTGAATTCATTACCGAGAGCCACTTGGCTGCCTTTTCCATAGCACGCAGGTAAGACCACAAGAAATGTCAAATTAAATCTTATAATGATTTAGGAAAACTGAAAAGCACGACTTTGACAATGTAATTAACTTATAAATCAAATACGAGTACGTGTCACCACAACCACCAATAGAAAAGAGGTGGTTGATTGTCCCAGCCAGTGTTTTAGCTACAGAAATAAGCATGTCACGCACAGAAACCCGTGACACTTTCAATGCTCTCTGCTCTGCGTGGGCCCTGGAGCTGCCGAGGTTGTCTGGGAGGGTCCGCGGCTGACCCGTCCATGCCAATGCGCACGTGTTCAAACGGTGACATTTACCCTGTCACATTCCCTGTGCCGTGTCCCAGCAATCCACGTCCAGGGCTGCAGTGGGAATCTCACTCTGTGAAAATAATTGGAGCCTTAGCCATTAGCCATATTGTGTTAGCTAGCATTTAAAATTAGAAAACCAAGAAAAGAATAATTACAACCTAAAGTTCTTAGAGAATTAGATTTGCTTTTTATATCCCGAGAATAGGTGGGTTTCTGTATAGATGTGCCTTCTTTGGGGTCAATGAGACAAGCTAATGCAGTTTTCTCTAACATTATGGGTAATATATTGTAAGCTAATACATGGTTTCTAACAATCCAGTCAATTATCTTAGTTCATTATAATAATGCCTGAAAAAGTGTTGACTAAAGATATCACTGCTCCCAGTGAATTTTGAGCAGTTTTGTTTCCAAGGAAACGAGTTCATTGTCAGCAAAAGATGCTCCCAAAGCAGCACAAAAACATTTGCCAAAAATAATGGAATCTTGTTATAAAATGTGAGTCGGAATGTCCCCCATAGCCCCAAAGCAACCATTGGAAGAGGCTCGCAGGGCCTGCAGAGCTGACGTAATCTGATAACCTCATCTTGAAATGTATCTTAAACTTACGTGGTGCCAAGTAAGCGATTCGTCGTTGGGGCGCGTCCTCGCTTTTGACAGCTGACACCTTGGATGCAGCACTGATCGGCCGAGGAAGAACTGACCGGGCGTTCGCTTTCTCTGCTGATACGTGCCTATAGTGAAATCACCTGTAAGTTGGGCTGTAGTTTGATTTTGTATTCCCTGTGGAAAAAAGTCTTTGTTCGTGTCAAGCTCTTGAAATATTTGTAGACATTTTTTCATGGCCAGTATTCAGCGTTCAGGGCTGTGGATATAAAAAGACAAGAAGAGCTGACCAGCTCTGTTTGCAAGCTGGCTCGTGCGTGCCCCATGTTGAAATCATCAAAGAGACACAAAATGCCTAACTCAAAGCACGCTCTAACAGGCTTCATGTTCTGTGTAACTTTATGTGCAGTATGGTCATCCTGACAGTATTATTTAGGCATGCTCAAATTTAGGTACATCCCCGAACATGAATGGTGGGAGTGGACAGAAGGCAGCCTGGGTCTCCCCATTCGCCCCTGCCCTCTGCTTGGGCCCTAATCGTCTCCAACGGAGGTTTTCAGATTGTGACAAGGTCCCCCCCTCCTTCGTGGTGCTGGCAGAATGATATTTTGGAAAGATTACATCATGGCAGCTTTGAGTTTTTTTGCTATGGGGAAAATATTTTAATGCTTCAGAATAATAGTGTAAGTCCTTAATCGTGGTGCTTGGAGCTCGGCCCTGCTCGCCTTTCCCCTCCCGCTCCCTTTGTCGTCCTGACTGTGTGCTCTGCTCCAGCGCTGGCCTGGCCTGAGCCACCGCACGCCTCTGCCTTCCTGGGCCTTTTGTGTGAACAGACCTCTGCCATATGTGGCCTTTGGGGTTCTCTTAGCATAGCGCGGGGTCTGGCACAAATAACGGCCCCTTTTATTACAAACCCTTTTATTGCAGAGCCACAAGCATGCCATTCTGTCACGTAACAATATCACAGTCAAGTACACATAAGACATCTTTGACAAGGTCAAACTCAACTATAACTTATGACACCCACGTCATCACCCTACCAACCACACTCTGAGGGCGTTACTTCTGCCGCACCCTGTATTTTCAAGTTCGTTCATGTGGTCACCTCTCTCTGGACTCTCCCTCTCTATGGCTGAATGATATTCCATTAAACACACTGACCCCATTTTGTTTATTTATTATTGCCTCGATGGACGTTGGGGTGGATTCTACCTTGTGGCTCTTAGGGATTATGCTGTCATGAATATTCATGTATCAAGTCTCTTGTCAATGTTTTCAATTCTCTTGGGAGCACATGTTTATTCTTTGGCGTGTAGATGTCTAGTCGCCCCAGAACCATTTGTCGAAAAGACTGTTCCTTCCCCCATCGGATGAAGTCAGCCCTTGCTGGAAGTCGCCTGGCTGGCGGTGTGTGCCTTTGTCTGTGGGCTCTCGGTTCTGTCCCCCTCATCAGTGCGTCTCCCCACATGGCCTCAACCGCGGTAGCTTTGTGGAAAGTTTTGAAATTGAGAAGCGTGTCTCCACTTTATTCTCATTTTTCCATATTGTTTTGGCTATTTTAGGTTCCTCGTATTTGCATACGAATTTTAGAATCACTCTGAAATCTCCACAAAAAAAGAGAGAGAGAGACAGCTTTACAGATACTGCGTTGAATCTGCAGATCAATTTGAGGGGGTGTAGCCACCCCAACAGACCAATAGTAAGTCTTCAACACAGGATGGCTTTCCCCTTCTTTTGGTCTTTTTAAATTTCTTTCAGTGATGTTTTGTATTTTTCATTGGACAAGTTTTGCACTTCTTGGCTTAAGTTTATTCCTGAGTATTCTCTTTCATATTATTGTAAATGGAATTGTTTCCCAAATTCATCTTTGGCTGGTTTATTGCTAGTTTAGAGAATTACAGTGGGATTTTGATTTAGGTTTTTTAAAAAATAATTATTTTTCAATCGCAATTGATACACAACATTAGTTTCAGGTGTACAGCATGGTGGTTAGACGTGTCTGTAACTTACAAGGTGATCACCCCAGTAAGTCCAGCACCCATCTGGCACCATCCACAGTTATTACAATATTATTGACGACATTCCTTCTCCCATACTTTACGTCTTGACAAGAATGTTAAAGGGACTTCTATAAGAAGAAAAAAGATAAAAAATATGAATAACAAAATGGCAATCACTACATATCTATCAACAATTATTTTAAATGTAAATGATTTAAGTGCTCTCATAAAGAAGACGTAGGGTGGCTGAATGGCCAAGAAAATGAGAACATTATATACGTCATCTACAAGAGACTTCAGATCCAAAGACACACAGAGATCGAAAGTAATAGGGCGGTAGAAGAGATTTCAGGAAAATAGAAGCAAACAAACAAAAATGCTGGGATAGCAATACTTATACCAGATTAAATGGACTTTAAAACGGCTGTAGCAAGAGACAAAGAAGGACCCAGCGATCCCACTCCTGGGACTATGTCCGGGGAAACCCAAAACACCAGTTTGAAAGACACAGGCATCCCTACGTTCACTGCAGCATCATTTACAATAGCCGAGGTATGGAAGCCGCCTAAGTGATTGCAGTCTTCTGCATGCAAAATCACATTATCTACAACTAGAGAGAGTTTTATTTCTTCCTTTCCAATCTGGATGAATCTTTTTCTTCCCTGGTGGGCTGGGCCAGAATCTCCAGGATGACACCACACAGCCAGGGCAGGAGCAGACATCTTTGTTTCGTTCTCGATCTTAGCGGGAAAGCATTTACGCTCACCAATAAGTGAGACATTCTCTGTAGTTCTTTTGTAGATGCTCTTTTATCAGGTTGTGAAAAGTCCTTTCTAGTCCTATTTTCCCCCGTATTTATCATGAAAGAGTGTTGGATTTTGTCAAATGCTTTTTTTTCCGTGTACTGAAATGGTCAGTTAGATTTTTTCCTTTATTAATATGGTATTTCATGGATTGCTATTTGGACATTAAATCACTCTCGCCTTCCTGGGCATAATCACAACTTGGTCATGATGTGCAGTCCCTTCTACATGATGCTGGATTCAATTTGTTCGGGTCTTGTCAAGCACGATTATCTTCACACAGGTGGTCCTCGAATAGCACAGTTCTATTCAAAGTTGTTCCCCTGTGGGCACTTAGCTCTTGCTGACATCGATTAGTCTGGGGTGAAACTGGCTGCTTCGGGGCAGGTCCGAGAACCCATTGACGACGCTGAGTGAGGGCTTACTGTGTTCATGAGGGATATTTGCCTGTAGCTTTCTTTTTGTGTGATACCTGTGTTTTGTTTTGATATCAGGGTAATACTGGCTTCAGAGAATGAGCTGGGAGGTGTCCCTCCTCTTCTGTTTCTTGAAAGAGTGGGTGTAGTATTCATGTTGATTCTTTAACTGTTTGGTAGAATTCACTGCAGAAGCCATCTGCCCCTGAGATTTCCTTGTGGGATGTTTTTGATTGTTCACTCAATCTCTTTACTTGTGGTGTGATAACATTTTCTGTTTCTTTGCTGGTGTGTGTCTTCTGGAATGCATGCACTTCCTCTAGTTTACCTAATTTATTGTCCCATAACTGTCCTTAGTATTCTCTTATGATTTTCTTTATTTATCCAAAGTTGGAAGTGGTGGCCCTTCTTTCATTCCTGAGTGTTAGAGATTTGAGACTTCTACCTTTTTATTTTGATAATTTAGCTGGAAGTTTATCAATTGTATTGGTCCTTTCAAAGAATCAACTTTGTTTCATTGATTTTCTCCATTCTTTTGTATTTCGCTTTTTATATCCACTCTGATTTTTATTATTGCTTCCCTCTTTGCTTTATTTTAATTTGCTCTTCTTTCCATTTTTAAGTGGAAAATTGTTATTGATTTTAGTTTTTTTTTTTATTTTTAAATATAGGCTTTTTCATCTACGATTTTCTCCCTAAGTACTAATTTAGCCCCATCCCATGGGCTTGTGTTGTGTTTTCATTGCCACTCTTCTCGAAGCATTTTCTGATTCCCACGGCAATTTCTTTTTGACCCATTGGTCATCTAGGAGAGTATTATTGAATTTCCACATATGTGTAAATTTTCCAAGTGCCCTTTTTTATTCCTACAGTTCCTTTCATTGTGATCAGAGAACATATTTTGTATGATTTCAATTCTTGTGTACTTGTTGAGGATTGTTTTATGGGCTAGAATGTGGTTTATCCTAGAGCCTGTTCGGTGTCTACATTGAGAATGTTTATGCTGCTTCTCTTGGGTGGCATATACTATAGAGGTCTGTTAGGGGAAGCTGTTTCAGGGTTTTCGAGTCTTCCATATCTGTTTTTAAATTTTCTGCCTGGTCGTTTTATCCACCATTGAAAGTGGTCTATTGAAATATCCAGTGATTGTTGAATTATCTCTTTATTCATTCAATTCTGTTTATTTTCTTTTCCTCATGTAGTTTTGGGCTCTAGTCTTAGGGGCAAATGTTTGTCATTGTCATATGTTCTTGCTAGATTGACTGCAATTTTTGTCTTTAAGTTTCTTTGTCTGATATTAGCATAGCAACTCCAGTTTAATTTTGGTGACTGTTGGCATCTTATATATTTTATATTTTCACTTTCAAACTATTTATGTCTTTGAATTTAAAATGTGTCCCTTATGGACAGCATCCAGCTGGACCATAGATTTTTAAATTGATTTTGGCAATCTCTGCTTTTGGATGGGAGTATTTAGTTCACTTATATTTACTCTAATTACTGATAAAGTAGAATTTCTGTGTGCCATTTTGTTATTTTTAATATATATTTAAAGTCTTCTTTTTGTTCTATTAATCCATTACTTATGTCTTTTCCTTTTAGCTTGAAGGACTCCCTTAGTATTTCTTATAGCACATCACTGCTAGTGACAAATTCTCTTAATTTTTCTCTTTTTGGGGGGAAGTTAGTTCTGCTAGACATGGAATTCTTAGCTGACAGTTTTTCTGGCACATTGAATGTGTCATCCCACTGCCTTCTGGTCACCGTTGTTTCTGATGAGAAATCAGATGTTGATCCTAAATAACTAAAGGTCACTTTTCTCTTGTTGCTTTCAAGAGCCTCTGCATTTGACTTGTGACATTTCGACTGCAGTGTGCCTGGATGTTGAACTGATTTTGTCCTGGCTGGGGCTGATTGAGTCTCTTGGGTGTACAGATCAAGTTGCTTTAAAATCAACTTTGGGAAGTTTTCAGCCATTATTTCTTCAAATATTCTTCCTGCCCCTCCCTCTCTCTCCTTCTGGAGTCTAATTAAATGCAGATTGGTGTGCTTGCTGTTTCCCACAGGCCACCAAGACTCGGTTCATTTTTCTTCATTTTTTCCCTTTCTAGTCCTCAGACTGGATAGTCTTGGTTGACTGGGGGAGCAATAGATGGGAACAGGGCAAGAAAAATGCCATAAAGCATTTTTATCAGTTCCTGTGATGGCTACAAGCACACAATCGGTGAAGGTAAAGGAGCAGCTGAATGAAAATTAAAATTTTGGAGATAAATCACAGAAGGAAATGAATTCAGAGTGTATTTTTGACATTAATCATGGAAAAAAATGCAGCTCAGTTTGATGGAGTATTTAGAAAAAGCAAAATTAAAATAAATTTGCATGCCAATTAGATAAGAAGATACCACATAGACCACAAGATAAATTTAAAAATCCCCAAACAAGCAATGGGGTGTCGGTGTCCTGTAGCATATCCATTTGGATATGTGCTATTTGAAATTCCCGTGAAAGGAAATGCGTTCAGTGAAGGCCATATGGGAAGGGCTAGCAACAGCATTCTAACTACTAAGCTGAACTTGGGAAGCACCATGCCGGCTACTGAGTGAGTCGCTGATTAGCTCGACAGCGTGATTTCCAAACCCATTCATACTTAGATTTTTCAAAAGTGGGACAGAATTTGTACAGTCATGAGGGACAGACTTCTAACCGGCTGACACTTCTCATCTCTGGTGTGCACACGTGCAGTGGAGGCCAGAACTGGTTTGTGGGAGGGATAGAGAAGGCCGTGGGCTAAAAAGCCCTCCGAAATGAAGTCCGCCGCCTTCGGGAGGGATGAGCGGTGTGGGATGGAGGGAGTGAATCCCACGTGAGCCCCAGACAGGTGGCCCGGGCAAGGGTGCGGGGGCTGCCGTGAGGACCGCAGAATTGAGGCGGGACTATAGAAGCTCTGGGTTGGACGCACACTTAAAGTTTGCCTCGTCCAATAACTTAGGGTCCTACGGGTAGTTGAACACAGTGCATAGGAAAGCCTTTGGTTTCCACAGCTCTGTGCCAGGGTCTGAAATTCGCCCTAGGGCAGGAATTAAAAAATTAAAAAGCTCCACAGTCTGAGGGTTTCATTTAGCGAAGTGCTGTTTACAAAGGCTTCTGGGTAAAACAGCTCTGGATGCTCCCTCGTTCCCTCTTCACCATGGAGATTTGTCAGTAAGGAAGGGGCGATGCAAGGTGGGTGGCTTGGGCGGGGACCCGCAACCTTCAGAAAGCACAGCCTTCAAACATGCCGCGGCTGAGAGGTGATGCTTCACAGTCCTGCAGGGCTCTGGAGGGTGTCGGCATAATGAGTCTTCATTAAAGTATTGAGTCTCCGTTGTGTGTCTAGGGCTGGGAATATGTTGGTGAAGGAAATAGACACAATCGATGTCCCATGGATCAACAGACACAATCAAATAGACATTGTGTGTGTCTGTGTGGGGGAGAGGGAGAGGATGAGTATGAATGAGCGTGACTGGGAACAGAGAGTGAGCAGCTGGACAGGAGACTGTGGTGAGGAGGGATGGTGTGTGAGCTAAGGGATGGGGAGGGATCGTGTGTGGGACATTCTCTGGATAATGGGAAAGGGGACAAGGGTGAAGACACATGAGTTTTACTTAACCTTTCTGAGGAATCTGCAGTTTAAATTTAAACATCTGTTTTGTTTTAAAAATATAAGTAATCTCTCTGGCTGGTGTGGCTTAGTGGATTGAGAACCGGCCTGCCAACCAAAGGGTTGCTGGTTCGATTCCCAGTCAGGGCACATGCCTGGGTTGCAGGTCAGGTCCCCAGTAGGGGGCGCATGAGAGGCAACCACACACTGATATTTCTCTTCTCTCCCTCCCTTTCCCTCTCTCTAGAAATCAGTAAATAAAATCTTTAAAAAATATGTAAGTAATCTAGATAATGCTATTATCGTGAATAATTTGATTATTTTTTTTCCTGAATAATACCTGTTCTTACTGGAAGGCTATTTTTTTTTTTTTTTGGCAGGGTAAAGAAAAGATTGAGAATTATGATGAATTAATGCATGATTTACCTGCTGTTTCCCCCGCCACCCCCCACCAATTCCGAGGGATTGCACAGGCTTTGGTAACCGTTGTCCATGGACCATTCACTGGAAACGGTTGTCAGGGTTGGCCTTTACCCATATTAGCTTCATTCGTCATTCATAGGTTGTTAGCCTGCAACTCCAGGTGGCAGGCATTTCAGGTGCGAGGAAAGAAGGTGAACAGCTTATCAGCCGCAATTTAATGTTGTGAACGCCGCAAAGTACTGGCTGTCTGGGATACCGTCACTCTGAAGAGGAGTGCAAAATAACCTGTATTTGACTCGCAAAGCCTTTCAAATTGCAAAAACTGAAACCCGTTCCTTCCTTTAGACGTGCGTTTTGTTTATACGACCTTCAGGTCTCTATAAATGTCTGGGGGAGAGAGTAGGTGTTAAAAATAGCGGCCTGTTGATAGTTAGGTGATTGTAAATGATCAGAATTGCAAATAGGAGTAATTGGAAGTATTTTTAGTTCATGAGCAGAAACCTAAATATACTCGGTGATTTTCATAAAATAATGGTTTTATTAATTAGTCATAAGGGATTGCCTTTATAGTCTGAATGTTTCAGGATTTATAAATGACACTTAGAATAATCACTCCCAACTTCCCGGATGTCAAAGACAAATAGAGACACAGCGAATATGACACAGTTAAGTGTTTTATTAACATTTTTCATGTGCCGAGGTGACTGGATTCACTTGCTATCTGGAACAAATCTGTTTCGTTAGTTCTTGGAATGTCGTTATTGTTTGTAGTTTTGTTTCAATGTTTTTTCTTTTTCCCTAAGAGTTTCTTTGCCCACGGATAGTATGGATTTGGAAAGTACTGTAAAGGAAATATTATTTTAGAGAGTAGGATATATTGGATGCCCTTCCAGTATGCCCATAGAGTGGGGGTGTCAAACTCATTTTCATGGGGGGGCCACATCAGCCTTGTGGTGGCCTTCAAGGGGCCAAATGTGACTTTAGGACTGTGTACATGTAACTACTCCTTAACTAGGGGCAAGGAGCTCGGTGCTGCCGCCAGGTAGAAAGAAGGTGCCGGGCCGGATAAAACAAGGTGGAGGGCCGGATTCGGCCCATGGGCCTTGTGTTTGCCACCTGAGCCCTAGAGAATATATTGGGGCCCCTGTGGGCAGCCCCTCTGCCTTCAGCTGTGGCTCTTTAAGACTCTTTCGGTCCTTCCAGTTCACACCCCCATGGCATTCCAAGGGTTTACTAAAGGGATGTGACTGAGGTTTTGTGTGAACACAGACTTGGATGAAGGTTTTGCAAGTTCAAGTGTATGTTTGCTGGCTGATGCTTCCGCCTCTGGAGTAATAAAAATCTCCGCTAAGCTTCATTGCTAAGAAGGGACTTGGCATTCCTGAATGGGGCACAGTTTCAGATGTTTGAGAGCCTGTCCCCAGGGGTCCGTGACATATAGTCATTTAGAGTTTCTTCAAGGTGTACCTGGGGTGGTGAGCAGTCAGCCCGCTTTTTCCAGGCTGACGCAGGGCACACAGGTGACAGGCGAGCCTTGTGGGACGTCAGTGTCATTCTCAGTCATGCTTCCTGTCCCTACGTGGGGAAACCTGATTTCCTCGTGCTAACTCTCCCTCAGGTGAGAGAAAAATCACCGCGAGAGCTGGAAAGAACTGCGTTCTGAATCTGAGCATAGCAAACAGCAATTCGGACACGTCCGTGTGTATAAATATTGAAACTGGAAAGGGACTGAGGCACAGTCTTTCAAATACCCACAACTTCATCTGATTCTTGTAGTTTTATCATTATTCCATTTTACCCGTGCGGAAACCTCAGCTGAGAGACAAAAGTTGCTTGACTGGGGTCAGCTGGCCTTGGGCACCAGACCCGGGTCTGCTGGCTCCAGATTCCTGCCCTCCTGTCTTCCGCACCTGCTCCTGGCCCAGGCCACTTCAGGTGCAAGGTTCTTCGGCTGAGAGGCTGCAAGTCAGTTTCTCTGACAAGGAAGCCAAGAGATGTTTTCTCCTCCAACACCTCTACTTTTAGGGCTGTGGGCTTTCCTGTGCCCTCTCCTGGGGAGCTCTCCAGGCCAGTGTCTTTTTCAGCTGAGAAGCTTTAAGTGGGACTTTGCACCACATGGGCCGTGGGTTGTTAAAATATAAATGGGGACATCAATGCAGAGTGGGTAATGTCATGCCGCCGAGTGTCAGGTTTCTCACTTTGTTTGATGGGCTTTCACATGTACATCCGTCTTCTGTGGTCTTCCCATTTCCCAGCTTAAAGCAGAGGCTCCTGTGGAATTTCCCTAAACCTGGTGCCTGTCTCCCTTGCCCCCCATGCCCTCCCCTCACCCCTCACCTTTCCTGGGCTCCCTGGAAAACACGCCTGCCCTAGAGCGGTCTTCCTTTTTCTTTAGAAACCAGTGGTTTTTCTAAAGTTCCTGTGTCACCCACACACCCTGTCCTCCTGCCGCGACACAGGTGGGTGGCTGGCCATGCTGCAGGTCATTTGTGGAAACTCAGCTGGAAGCAGGTACAGCTTTGGCCACCGAGTAGCGTGTTTCCTGGTCTCCTCTGAAACGGTTTTCAAAGGGCACCTACAGAGCGGTAGCAGATATCCTTATAAAACTGCTTGGCCATCTTTGCAGTTTTATGATTGGTTTGTCTTTGATCTTTAGAAAGAAGTTAATAATAGTTTGGCACGTGCTTTTGAGGTGCAAGGTTACGCCCTGGGTTTTCTGTGTCTGGGATCACCATCGGCTCCCGGGGTCCTGGCCTCTGGAAGAGGAGGGGCCTGTGTGGGGCTGCTGTTTGTGACCCCTCTTCTGTCTGCACGCACGTCTGTGCTCGCTGTTCTCTGCCTTCAGACCAGCCCTCCTCTACCGGGGTATTTCCGAGTATTCCGTTACCCCTCCGCACGCCTTGTCCTGGCCAGCACTTTCATGCTGGAACCTGCTAACACGAGCCAGCATCCCAGCTCCTGGCTTCAGGGTTTCAGGCACATATGAAAGTCATCTTGATGGGAGTTTCTAAGTAAACGGAGCTTTTGAAATGCGTATTCTGTTTTTCCACTGAATCACTTTCGGCGGTATTTCACTTAAGTTCCACTGGGCTTTGGGGGCTCTTTTTATTAGTTTCCTGCTGGTTTTCCATTTTTCGATGCCACACTTTCCTTCCTCGGTAAAGACATTAACCCTTAACAGAGTTGCTGTGGCTCTCACATCAGAAAAAGCAAACGGCCTGGACTAAAAAGCAACCCCGACAGCCCGTGGCAGCTGTTATCGCCGTTCTAAAGCGTGCGAGCAAGTGCCTTGCTTTCGGACGGCGATCTGTGTTCTCCTTAAGGAAACACGAAGCCTGTGGGTTTTCTCGGTGCACCTTCCTTTCACCTCCTGTCCGCCCTCCCCTTCACGCTCATCCCTGCATGAATTCGACATGCGTTTGTCCAGCCGCTGCTGCGATCGGGGTCTCGTCTTGGGGGATTCAGGAGCGAATGCCCAAAGTCCTGCTTACATAGACTTGCCTTTCGAGAACCAGTGTGTGCAACGTTCATGTCTGTCTCACTTTTGAAAGCTACTTGTTGAATGTGCTCTGTTGTTAAGTTGTCGGTGGAAGCCCAGAGACCCTGGGACGAGGCTGTGCCCGTGTGCTCAGTTAGGAGGACGGGTCTAGAAGACGGTTTTGCTTTGTAGACGGTCGGGGGCTCAGGTTCACGGGCGGTGCTGGAGGAAGGCCTCCCGTGAAGGTCGGACACCCAGGAAATGGGTGATTTTGTCGTTGTTGTCAACCGCGTGATTTTTCTTTGCTTCTTTTTAGAACCATTGATACCATTTTAAAAACTGTATTAAGTGATCATTGGGAACTAACATTGTTTTTGTAGAACAAAGAGAACTATAGTAAAGTTAACGAAGACATTAAATTTGATTGCTCATTTTTAATAAGAAACCTTTGATTTTTAATTGCAAAAATATGCTCATTATTAGAAAAAAGAAACAAGAAAATGCAGATAGTCAAATTTTAAAAATACCACCTGACATAAAATCCGGTTTGTCTTTTCCAACTTCTCATTGCATCCCTTTATCTTTTTTTAAAAAATGGAATCATAGTTTACATATTATCTTGTAACTTTCTCACTTATCAATGTGTTGTGCCATTTTTCATGCTAACAATCAATATTTTTAAACATTTTTTATAGTTTTCATATGGATCTAATTTGATTTAGTTTATTAACACTCTATTGTTTCCTATTTACAGTTTTTTAAATTCTTATAAGCAATCTTGCCATGATTTATAGCAAGTAATTTTATATCCTCAGATATTTCCTTCTGATAAATAAGATGAGCTTTTATGGCTCTTGTTATCTTGAAATTACATTTTTCCAGCAATGTATGAGACTGTTTCTCTAAACCCTTAGTGATTGGGGCATGGCAAATGTATATTCATGCACAAAGAGTTGAAGTGTGGTCCTCCTCATCCTTCCTAGTCCTGTGACCTTTCTTCATGGCTGTCTGTGGCAGAATGACAGTCTTCAAGGTCACTTTCTCCTCTCTGGTCTCCAAGGTCAAGCTCAGGGAACATTCCGAGCTTGGAAAATGTGGCTCATAGTCACCAGAGTCACACGAGATTGATTGGAATCAGTTTGGCAGCAGAATGCTCTTTCAGTGCTTTCTACGGCAGACCTTGCCATATCAGAGGAGGTCAGGTCGCAGACATGCTAGGCCCAGGGCCACCATGAGGACAAGGATGCAGGGCAGGCCTGCAGGGCCCCCAGCCGGGCAGGGAGGGCCAGGCACGTCTGCCCTGGGGCGCTTCCTCTGCCCCCCGGGGTACGGCTAAAACTTCCTTAGAGCGTCGTTTGTTCTTTGATTTCGTAAGAACTGTGGGTCTTTGAGAATTTATAATTTATTCAGTTAATTTCCCATAGAATCGAAAACAATGAATCATGAAGTCACGCACTCCATTGCCACTCACACGGTGGAGGATAGGGCAGTGGCGTGTTGGGAGAAGCAGCCATCCTGGAAGAACACGCATGTGTACATGGCATGTTTCTCCTGGCCTCAGTACTTACTTTGTAGTTCTTGAGACTTCTGCAAGTGTAATTTTCCCTGTGCTCCCCAATATAAAACTATATGTGACCTTTCGTTACTTGTTTATTGCTTAAAAGCCTTCATTACAAAAACAAAATTTTAATGGAGCGTTAGCATCTCATTAACTTTTCAAGTCTTGAAAAGAGAGAATGTTGGAACGTAATGCCCAAGAACAGCTCCGTCTGCGGGTCACTGAATGTATGTCACACCGTCCGGTGCTCCAGTCCGTGCTGTTCTAGCAAACAGTGGTGGCTGCGTTGTACTAAAACAGACCCTGTGGCTTCCGTCGGATGATACGAATGGAAACTACAACCTGCCTTAGCAATGTAAAAGTGGTCAGTGTGTTTAGTGACCGTGCTGTACTTGTTTTGGAAAAAGCATTTGTCACCTCACTTGCTGAAGAAAAGACAGAGCTAGAAAAGACCAAAAAGCCTACGGTGGTATATTTTGGTTCTTGCCTAACCTAAGCCTTGCATTGGCCATCGCCAAGAATAAACATTGGATGGCCTTGTGAGGATGGTCATCGTCTTTAAAGAGGGTGTTTTCCGCCTCCAACCGCATCGTACTTCTGAAAGGGGATAAGGTGGCTGATCAAAGTCGGGCAGGGCACCCAAGCCTCCTCTGGCTGGGATGACAAGAGGCCAAGCACAGCTTCCAATTAGCTTGACCTGCACGTACAATGATGTGCTTTCTTTCCCAGTTAATTAAGAGGGACTCAGAAAGATCCAGACTGTGGGTGCTGGCCTGTCCTCTTCCAAGAAAAAACAATTTACCCCACCAAATGAAAATAAACTACAATGAGAGCTTTGTTTAGAGATTCTCCAGAGTGATGAGCGTGATTTTTTAAAAATCTTTCCTCAGAACGGCCCCGTGTCCCCTAACGCTGGCCTCTGCAGAGCGCACCTTTGTGGGGCACACAGCTTGCCCCGGGCCGTGAGCATCTTTTCCACTTCTAGCCCCCAGTCGGTAACGTGTCTTCTCGCAATCGAGGGCTGTGTTTCCAGGACCCCGCGTTCTCAGAAGGGCAGGTGTGGAGAAGGCCCAAAGGCCACCTGGCACCAGTGCTTTGCTTTGCAGACGAGGAGGCTGTGGCCCTGGGAAGGGACGTGACCTGCACAAGATTCCATAAACCAAGAGAGTCCTGGGACCCGACGTCCTCATTCACAGAACAGCCAGCCCTTCCCACCACAGTCTGTTGCTTTGATGCTGCTGAACGATTCACAGTCCGTTCAGAAGGGCAGCGCTGCCCTTTACTGTTCAGTGTTTCTTCCACAATTCTCCCTCTGCTACAAGGGCACCAGCTATGCTTACCTTTACTTTTGCAGCCATGTATAGGGTACACGCCTAACACATGGAAATACAAACCATGGGAACAAAATTCATGTGTGCTCATTCAGTCAGCTCACGTGTATTGAACGTGAGCTGTCTGCTGGCAATTTCAAATCAGATGATAGAGGACCCCTTCGGGTCTATGTGGGAAAAACATCCAGGGATTTTTTTTTTTTTTTGCTTTTGTTTTCTACAAAAAAAAAACATATGATGAACATCAGGTGGTGGCTGGAGATGGCTTCCTTTTATTGATGATGTCTATAGTCCTCAATAACGGATCTCAGATGACCTTTTAAAGACTTTGAAGTCAGGTCACTTTGATGGTATCTAAATGGAGTATAATGCTAATTTACATCGTGATCTTTTTAAAAATTTTTTTAAAGATTTTATTTATTTATTTTTTAGAGAAGGGAAGGGAAGGAGAAAGAGGGAGAGAAACATCAATGTGTGGTTGCCTCTTGTGTGCCCCCTACTGGGGACCTGGCCTACAACCCAGATACGTGCCCTGACTGGGAATCGAACCAGCAACTCTTTGGTTCACAGGCCAGAGCTCAATCCACTGAGCCATATCAACCAGGGCTGCATCATGATGTTTTTAAATGAGTTTTTTTAAAAGATACAAAAGCATTACGTCCTGCTGTTGCTGCAGCTTTGCCAATGAGGGTTCTTACGAATCCAGGGGCCTTTGGGTCACGGGCTTGTCTCCTGCCACACCCGCTTGCTTCTGTTTGTGGGCGAGGTAGCACCCTGGCCCACCTTTAATTTTGGTGGCAGAAATTTAGTGGGGGGATTTTAAAATCATACCCGACACTCAAAATCCTTTGTCACTGTTAAAATCAGGACTGACCTCGTTCCCAGGTACTTGGCACTCACTACCCAGAGACCAGTACGAGTTCGATGCATTCGGAGCCACACCTTTAGTGATGCCCGCTGCCCTCACCACAGCTGTCTCTGCACATTTCCCTTCCGCCTGCAACTGTTTCCGCAGCGCAGTGCCGGTGAGGATGCTTTTTCTTTTAAAGCAAAACCATGGCCCCACGTCTTCTGTAAAAATGTAACAATAATATTTCAATTGGGCACTATGCCTTTAATAAAAAATACCAACCGTTTTTAAAAACCTTTATGAGAGATTTTCTTCTAAAGCAAACTTGATGATATAGGGTCCGTTCACTCAGCAGTCAGGAACTTCTTACACCCTCTCTACACTATTCTAGCATCTTAATGCTTATAACTAGATTTTAAAAGAAAGCCCCAAAAGCCCTGGCTCAGGTGGCTGGAGCATTTTCCTGTAGACCGAAGGGTCGTGGGTTCGATCCCTGGTTGGGGCGCTAACAAGAAGGCAGCCTATCTGTGTTTCTCTCTCACTTTGATGTTTCCCTCTTTCTCTAAAAGCGATGAAAAAGTGTCCCCAGGTTGGAGGCAGGAAGGAAGCCCCACAAGATACTTCCCGTAATAAAAGCGCACTTCTGGTCAGCAGCTACTTACCGAGAGTCCGTGATGTGGATGGAACCCAGCCTGTTTCTGTGACGACAGCCTGAAGGACGAGGAGGGAGGGAAGAACTTCTTGTGGCCCAGAAAAGGAAGGGAGGGGGGTGATGGGGAGCAAAATGGGAGGCCCCTTTTTTGACCCCTAAATGTTCGTCAAACTCTCTTGTTATCACAAGAACCTTGGTGAGAAGCCAGCGCGGGAGCACACGCAGCCGCCTGTGGGCCCCCAGGGCTGGGGGACATTCAGGGAAGGTGGGGGAAGCTGTGAGCAGCAAACACTTGCCCTTGTCACCTGGGGGGGAATTGGGGCCAGGCAAATTCAACTAGATCCTTGGCTGTAAGGCTCCTGGCTGTGGAGGGCATGGAAAAAGTGGTGCTGAAGGAAACCAGAGTCTCAGAGCTTGAGGGGGGCATGTGGGTGAGCAGAATGGGGGCCACGGTGGTGGGAGGGAGGGAGGAGAATCCGAGGGGCAAGACATATGGCGGGGGAGTCTTTTGGGGGTATGGGAGATGCAAGGAAGTTCACCGTCCCAGGAAGAGAGGAGGGAACGCTCTCCTGGACACATGTGGACGTGTCACCTTGAGAGGGTGAAGGGCATGTCACTTTCCAAACTCAGAAGGAAGGACAAGAGGCTGAATCACATGTCAAGGGAGCTTCAGGAAGAGGCAGACCTGTGGGTGAAGGTCAAGCTGAATCTTCATGCTGGTGCCCTAGGGAGGGGACAGCTGCAGAGAGCGCCTGTTGTCCCCCAGAAACGAAGACCTGGGGGCCCCGCTGAGAGGCGGTTTGGTTCATGGACTCAGTGTTGGTTTTTCAGTAAAAGATATTTCCAGCCAAACCTTGAAGAGGATGATGTCTTCCTAGAGCTGGAGGTTGTGTGAAAGGCCGAGTGGACGAGGGATTCTCTGGTTGCTGCAGGAAGTGTGATTCCAGTGGCCGGTCACGGGGTCCAGACAGAGGAGGCCGTGAGGAGGAAAAGAGGCCAGTGGGCAGAAGCAGAAGGTGGGCAGGTGGAGACACGAGGCCCGAGGCAGGGGAGGGTCTCAGGGTGCGGTATGGACGGAGCAGGGTGGTGCGGAGGGGCTGAAACAGAGTGAAAGAAGAAGACACCAGGAGGCAGAAGAGCCACCGGTGTGGCATGAGGTGGCGATGAGGGGAGAGGGGGGCTGGCCTCTCGTGAAGGGCCCCTTCTCCAGGAGGTGAAAAATCAGTCCGTTCAGAACCACTCCACTTGAAGAATTGTGCAGGAGTACATTGTGGCATGTTTTTCTACTTTACCTTAAGGACATTTGAGTCCACTTTTTTCCCTAAAGACTGGTACAACTTCATGCGATTTTAAATTTTATTCATGTTTTATTTTACTTATTTTTCTAACCTCAGGGCACTTCACAAAAACCCTCCCAAAGAGGGTCAGTAACTGAAGTCACTGAGGGAGGTGAGAGGTCAGCAGGTCAAAAGTAGAATTTACCGATTGGCACTTCCAAGGCAAGGGTGTAAATCGGCAACTGGAGCGAGAGAGGCTGCGAACCCCACTTACCAGGAAAACGGGCTGGTTGTATTTTGGATACATTTTCATTAATGAGGCTCGAAGCAAAAACATTGAACTTCAGACTGCGCCGAGCTAGCCAGAGCCCCTCAGACCCGTGGGTTTGGTGTGGTGGGATTTTCTGCACCGTAGTCAGAAAAGCCCACTTAAAGACCGTTCTATTCGAATGTGAGCCTCGTGACTTGTGACCTTGGCTGAAACTTTCTGGATGAGAAACGAGGTTTTTCAGCGACAAACCAGTCGTCTGCAACCCGGTCAAAGCACCTCATCTGGCCAACACCACCTCGTGACCTTGGTATTGAAAACTACTGATAGATGTAAGCGTGTGATTGGCTGTGGCACGAGTTTTCTTTGTCAGGATGAAATCAGCCCTTGAGATTAGAGCGTGGCTGTCCCCTTCCCACTGGAAAAAGCCAGGAATGTGAGAACAGCCTTGGCCCCCAAATCAGATCGCAGATCCCATATCCGCCCAGACTTGGTTTGCCTCGGGGCCGCCTTCCTCAGTGACTTCTTCCTTATCTCCTTATCGTTCGGAGGAACTTAATTCAGACCCTGTGTTTCTTGTTCCGAGAGGAGCAGGGGGGTTACCTAACATGGGCTGTCCTGGGCGTCGCACTTGAAAGTGGACGAGTCCCATCTTGGAGTTAATGTCAAAGCCCAGATGTGGCCCCAGGAGAGAGAAGCCACTGGGTCTCGTTCAGCTTCCTGCCTCTCACTCCGAGCTTCAGTGCGCCCTGTCCCTGGCCCGGAGAAGGCTGCCAGACCCTCCTGCAAATGCAGGGAGCGCTTCAGGGGCTGCCTTCATCAACAAGCCCTTTCAAGGGCTTAACTTCACGCAGAACTTGTAGCAAGGAGATCAGAGTGTTGTATTTAAAGCTCCCAGTGAATAGCTAGATAACTTTGTGGCCAAGAAAGCGAATGCTCATTCTCAGAATTAAGTGTGTAAAAATAACATCACTCACATAGATCAGAGATTTTTCAACCGGTGCGCCACAAGAATTTTTGAAACATGCAATACACTGACTAGTTCGTCAGGGGCACTGACTTCTTTCCCCTTTAGATTGTCAGATAAGAAAATGACACCAGCCAACACCACACGAGCCGTCGTTCAGTGGGAATGAATCAAAATTATACCTATTTTTTTTTTTTGTCAGATCAGCCAAAAATTCTATGGTGTGTCACTGAATTTTAGTAATTAGTTTATGTGCTCTATGAGATGAAAAAGGTTGAAAAAGTCACGGCCGTAGATGAAAGCAAGGTGGTGACACAGAGTGGACAGCCCTTCAGGTGACTGGTGTGTCAGTCGGGTTCCTTAGAGACTCAAACTGATGGGCTGGATAGACCCGGAGAAGGTTTCTTTTAAAGAAAGGTCTCAGTTGATTATGAAGGCTGGTGAGTTCAGAGTCTGAGGGTGGCTCAGCGGGCTGGAGACTCAGGCAAGAGCCACTGCTGCACTTGAACCTGCAGGCTGTCTGTGGGCAGCATTCTCCCCTGCTCAGGGGGAGGTCAATCTCTTGTTCTCCAGGGGCCTTCGCCTGATGGGGTGAGGCCCACCTGCATTGTGGAGGGCAGTCTGCTCTACTCAATGTTTTCAATGCAAATGTTACCTCATCCAAAAAGGTGCTCACAGAAACTTATGGAGTGGTGTTTGGCCACATATCTGGGGGCCAGGGCCCAACCAGCTTGTCACCCGGAACCAACCGTCACAATGGTGATGAGAAGCACCGTAAAGGGGCTGTTTGCAGTGCAGGCACCACGGTGTCAATTCCAAGGAACAGAGGTGTCACCTCTTTCTTACCCTCAGCGCGTCGGTGACTTTATATTTAAAGTTAAAGTAGATCAAAACGGCTGTTGGCTTTAAGGTACGTCTTATTGAGGAGTATCTTAGGCAAACTCTTTCCATTTGGTTGCTCAGGCGTGGAAACACTTCTGCTAGGTTTTTATTTACAGAATCAGCGGGGAAAAAAAGACTCAGGAAGCATCTGGTCCCCTAGACCTGCACTCGTGCCTGCTTTCCTGGGCCGCCTGTCACAGCTTGCCATGGAGGAAGCGGCCGCCACCTTCTATCACTCGCTTCCCTTGGATTCCATCAGAAAATCCAGTGTGCTCTGTCTAATGTTTCGGGAAGAGGGCAAGTTTCTATTCTAGGTGATAATCTCCTGTTCATCATTGATGAACTTGAGCAGCCTTTCCTTAAGATTGCTCCTTCACATTCAAATTGGTCTCAGATAAAGGGACATGTTTATAAAAGTAAAAGTGTCCTTATTCACTCCGATTTTGCTGTCACAGCTGGTTTCCTTCTCTTTGGTCCCTGGAGTCTTTTCGTCCCTTTTATTATATTTTGGTGAATGTCTCATTAAAAACATTGTCCCGTATCAACCAGGACATTAGATTGGCATTAGATTTAGCAATAAAATAAGCTTATTTCACTCGAATATTAAATCCATTTTCTATTAAATATTTTTTTAGACACAGGCACTTAGATTATATCATTCCAATATATGATATTCGGAAAAAATGGGAATATTGACAATTTGGTGTAAAAAAAAGAAAACCCTCATAATTGAATGTAACTTTGCTTGTTTTCTTGATCTTATTTTACTGAAGCAGAAGTTTAAAAAGGAAGAACCCCTGTAACTAACAAGTTGCCTTTGAAAAACACTTGGGCCCTGGCTGGTGTGGCTCTGTGGATTGGGTACCGGTCTGTGGACCGAAGGGTCGCTGGTTTGATTCCCAGTCAGGGCACAGGCCTGGGTTGTGGGCCAGGTCCCCAGTAGGGGGCGTGAGAGAGACAACCGATCAGTGTTTCTGTAACACATCAATGTTTCTATTCTTCCTTCTCTCCCTCCTTTCCTTTCTCTCTAAAAATAAATAAATAAAATCTTTAAATAAAATACTTGGGAACAAATTGCTCAGAGCTCAGGCTACCTGATGAAAATTCACAAACTGCTCTTCAAGCTTCCTGAATTTGTGGCATACCTGATTTTTTCCACATCGAATGCGCCACAGTTACAACCCGTGCACTCCTAAAGGGGTCCCCGGGGGAGCCCTGTGTTCCGCACTGTGCCCGCCTGTACGGATGTGTGTCAGCTGCCCTCACAGGCAGTGTGGTCTTTGGCCGCTGGATCACATGGTAATGCCATCACATGCGGTTGCTTAATGATTCAATCGCTTGAAAATGTTAAAGCCCGTAATAGCTTTAGGTCAGGTTCAGAAGTTCATGTACAGTGCCAGACGTGTGAAGGCTGACTCAGAGCCTGGCATCTGCCAAAAGAGTGCCACATTTGTCGAGCCTGGTCTTTGGCAAAAGCTGCTGGAAACCTCCCATTTCTCCCGGCCAACCATTGATAATGAAGCTCGAAGGCACATGAAATATCTTTTCTGAAGGACACAGAGCTTCACCAGTTGGCTGCCTTCATTTATTTTTAGTATAATTACCAGGGGCAAGCTGTCTTGCAAAATTGGCGCCTTATATTAGCTGGAGTCTGTCTCCTTGCAAGCTGATGCAGGGATGTTTTATTAAGAATATGTGGCTTGAGGTCAGTTGAACATTAGTCTTTCCAGATTTTTCTTGTGGGTTCTCATGTGATCTATGAGTCTGTGGTGTGGGAAGCTTCCAGAAAGAGAGCAGCTTCAGGAGAACCACCCCCTGCTTTCTCACTCGCCTTTTATCTGACTAATTCGCTTTACCCCTGCCACAAACATCTGCCAGGGCGCAGATTTCTGCCACATGGAAAGTTCCGGAAGGGCTGTGGAGCTAGACTACCTCCATCAGGCGTGCGTGAAATTGTAAAGTGTGGTCCATCGCCCTCAATCCACCCCCACTAAACAGTACCGAGCGTTTTGTGGGGGTGTTTTGTGGAGGCCACATGCTCCTCGCCCTTCTTTCCAAAGGGTTCACAGCGCTGGTTCCAACACCTCAAAAGGATGTTTTGCAGACAAGATAAAAGGACTTCACAGTCCTGTGAATTGTGAGAAGAACCAGGCCCGTGAGCCGGTCCCTCCCCCCCTTCTCCCTGCCTTTCACGGGCCACAGTCGGCTCATAAAGGGCATCGGCCCTGAAAAGGGGCATGAGGGGTGGTAACTCTCAGAGCCCACGTTCCCTGGTGCCGCCTTCATGGGTGTGCAGAGAGCGAGGTTGAATCCCAGACCCGAGACACCTGCCCGGTTGGCAGACAGCTCAGGTGACAGGTCTCAGAAGCATCGTGGGCTATGAGCTCTGATTAGGTTGTGGTTAGATCATCATCATCATCACCGTTTTCAAAAAATGGTGATTGGTGTCTTGTGTGCTGGACTTTGTAATTCATAACAGACCCACTTTATTGGCTGTAAACAACACCCGATGGTGAAGGCCAGGTGAGTGTCACCACCATCCTCATCCTCACCCCACCACACAGACCTGGGGTGAGGATGAGAGGTCACTCCTCCTTCCTGATTTCATGGGCAGGCAGCAACAAGCCTAAGGCAAGCCAGGCTGGGACCTGGGCTTTGGCTGAGTTTCAGGTGCCTCCACCCTAATCCGTGACATTATCTTCAACACTGAAGAGAGAGAAACGGGAGGGATAAGGCCCTTGACCTTGAGGAGCTTCGGGTCTACCTGGAGAGGCAGAACAGAGATGTGAGGAGACGGAGAAGCATGCTGGGGGGCTGCGCTTTGTGCCTAGTGAGTGACAGGAGCATGCCTGTTGCAGGAAGGTCATATCAGTGAGGTGGCTGAAGGCTGGGACCTCCAGGCGAGCTTTAGGGAGGAAGTGAGGCTGGGGTTGGGTCTTCCCAGGACAATGGTTTTGCATAAGAAATGGCAGATGAGGCTTGAGCAGAGGGACCCCAGAAGCAGGTGCTCAGGTGCCCTGTTGGCCTCCTGAGTCCTAGAGGGGAGTGGCTGGGAAGAAGGCGGAGAAACGGTGTGAGGGCTAGGATACGGAGGGCGTGGAGGCCAACTTTGCACTTAATCGGTGAAGCAGGAGGAAGACCTCGAGGCTTTTAAAGCTGCAGATTCCTGGGTGTAACTGAGTAGAGATTAGCGATCACAGGCAGGGGGATTATCATTTATATCAGTGCGGTTCCTAAAGAGGGGGATTGAAATGATGGAGTAGGTGACCAAGAACTGTGAAGGAAAGAGTCGACAGGATTTGGGGTGGGGGAGGTGCAAACAGAGTGATCTTGAAGTTTGCCGTCCAACCTGGGGCCTTCCCCAGGAAAAACGGTGCACTGGTCAGGATGCTGAGAAAACAGATAGACCCAAACTGGGACCATCCCAGGCAGACTGGGTGTATGATTGTACTGGTCGTGGTCGATGCTAAGTTTTGTTTGCTTTTTAATCCTCCCCTGAGGACATGCTTATTGATTTTTTTTAGAGAGAAAGGAAGGGAGGTGGTGGTGGGGGGGAGAGAGAGAAAGAGAGAAGCATTGATCAGGCCTCTTGTACACGCCCTGATATGGGATGGAACCTGCAACCTAGGTACCTGCCCAGACTTGACTCACTCTGATCGCGAAGTGATTTTTCTTCTCTGTGGGGACAATAAACACATGGTTTCAAAAGGGAGACGTGGTGGGGACCCAGGACCACAAACGTGTTTTTCTGTGCTTAGCATAGTCTCAGGTGTCCAGCCTTCAGCTCTGGTTTCCCTGTCTTCACTCGACTTGTGCAGAAGGACGCGATTGAGACCGGCCACCACCAGAGCGGGGCTTTCTTTAAGAAAAAGTGACCCAAGGCGTGGACATGCCCTTTTCCTAGTGCAGTGATTCTACCTGGCACATATCAGTCATTTGTTACGATTCAAGATTATTTCCTTCAGAGGTGACAGATGTGAAAAAGTCTCTGGAAAGGTTACTTTCTGAAACTCCAGCGTGTGTGTACTTTTTAGAAGAATTGAAGTCACTGGAGCTCCTGCAGTGCGTGTCCTACAGGCAGTGGGGTGGGGGTGGGGTGGGGGGCAGGGCCTGCTGGGCGGTGGCCCCACCCTCCCTGCAGGTGAATAGTGAGTGAGTGGTGGGTGAAAGCTAAGGGTTCCAGGTGAGATCAGAGCTCCCTGCAACCTAAGCACTGCTCTTTTGTCATCTCCATGGAAACTGCTATTTATCAAGAGACGCTGGCACTTCACAGGATGGTGAGGAGCAACCCGTTTCTGTAACTTTGGGGTCAGCTGTTGAAAAACCACACTCTGGAAGCACAGATGGAGATGGAATGAGCAAAGAGAAAGCCATCTGCGTGCGGTGGGGAAGCTTGGTGGGCCATCCTTTTGGATCTTCATAACTGGTGAAATAAATATGAAGCTGTAGGATGTGAATCAAAAAAGGAGTTAAAACTCTT
Organism: Macrotus californicus; assembly: GCA_007922815.1. Taxonomy (NCBI): domain Eukaryota; kingdom Metazoa; phylum Chordata; class Mammalia; order Chiroptera; family Phyllostomidae; genus Macrotus; species Macrotus californicus. The sequence goes on from VMDR010000602.1 coordinate 182,402, forward strand.
TGCTCTGCCTCCCCCCCCAAAAAAAAAAGTAGGACTTGCATCTGGGCAGGCCACTTAGTGTGGGAGCACTCCGCCATCTTCCAGGTGGCTTTCCCGGGGCGGTCGGGGTGGGGGGGGTTGGCAGCGGCGATGTCCCCATGGGATGCTGAGAGCAGCTGGCTGCACAGCACTGGTACAAGCGCTCGGGCCTCATGCGCGAGTGACACGCGTCGCTGACAGCCTGGGCCTGTTGTCCCCACTGCAGGCGCCGATGGCAGAGTGCAGCCCTCACAGCCGGGGCTGCATGTAGACTGCTGAGACAGGGACTGGGCGCCCCAGGCCCTGATAGATGGAGGGAGCGATTGTGGAGCCGGGAGGAGATGGGGGTCCCAGGAGAAAGAGGAGAAGTGGTGAGGAGGGTCAGGGAAAGCCCAAAAGGGGCCCCCCACCCGAGGATGGGGGCTGCTTGGCCCGAGGGGGAAAGAAGTGGGGCACAGTGAGGAGACCGTGCTAGAAAAGTAACTCCTCACACTGTAAGCTTGTAACCTTTGAAGCGTATAGTATTATCGAGTTGCCTAAAATCTGGGGGAATTGGAGCAAGTTTTACAGATGTGGGTTCCACCTGGGCTGCCCAGGGGTGGCCTCAGCGTCCCGGGTGGGGGAAGGGCCTGCTGGCAGCCTCTGTACAAGGTCTGGGCCGCCGTGGTCCTTGGGAACTTTAAATGTGCCAGGAGACCACGTGTGCCAAACGATAAGCACCTCGCCTCCGGGAGTCGAGGAGAAGCGTCTCTCTTGGCCGACGCTGCAGAAAGGCGTGGGCAGGATCCGACGTCAGGTCAGGTTGCTGCGGGAGTTCAGTGCCTGCAGTGGGGCTCCTAGGCGCTGGCATAGCCTGCATGGCGGCAGCTGGCCTGGTTTTCAGGGGCTCATCCGGTCCTTCTGGGGCTCTGGTATATGGTGTGGGGTGTGAGCGATGGTGGGTTGGCTGGCTGCGTGCTGGTTGCTGCTCTGCGGAGAAGCCACCACCGTCTTGGCGCTGAGCGGGTCTCGCACTCTACCCTGGCACATGCCCACCCTGCCCTGCCTGGTTATCGACAGCTTGCATGAAAACATTAAACCTTCTCAGTGTGCGCGTAAATGACTTTGTAAAAGTTACTATCCAGACTTCCTGGGGGTAACAGAACTGAACTCCCCCCCGCCACCGTGTCCTTCCTGAGTGGGGGGGGTCTCTGCTCCGTGACCCCGCGTCCCACGTGCAGGGCACTCCAAACCCGGCCCATCCGCACGCTGATAAACTGAGGCGCAGGCCTGCTGACAAATGCAGCCTGTTGCTCGGGGAGGCTCGCAGGGCTTTCTGCCTGTTCTCACCACGGGGTCACCTGTGTGTCTGTGTTCGTCCCCCCCGACCAGCCATTGGCTAAGGGAAGGACGGCAGATGTGCAAAGCTGCCCGGGATTCCCACGAGGAGCCATCCCAAGAAGCCAGTCTCAGCCGAACTGCGAAAACTGCTGTTCTGTGGAAGAGGCGGTCACCTCCGCACCCTCCGTGTGCGCTTGCAGTGTCAGCCGGCTGTGCAGATCCGACAGAAGGTGACAACCCATGGACAGCCGTGGAAGCGAGGACGCAGCTGGGTCGAGGGCCCAGGGGGGCGAGCTCACTGGCCTGGGTTCAGGACTAAGTCCCCACCTGCCCGGCCCTGGCTGTGTCCGGTTCACCAGCGATACTGGGCTTCGTCCACTTCTGAGCATGGCCGGACCCGAGGGATCTTGGCTCGTCTTCTGCAGCTCTCGTGTTATGAGTACTCGGATGCTTTACTTCTCCTTGAACCTGAGGGTGGACAGGAACAGTACCACTTCTCTGATGAGGATGTGTGTTTCTTCCTGACAAAACATCTGTTTCCCCATTGTAATAAATTTCTTAATATTCTGCAAATTATCTTTACCACTGGGCCAGAGGGGTAGAAGGTTCTGGAAAGGAGGAGCAGAGGCCCTGGAGGGGCACTGTGGACTTGGTGGCCTGTCACAGCCTCTCCCTGGGCCCCAAGGCTGCTGCCCCCCCGACCCCCGCAGGAACCACAAGAAGGAACTACAGGGAAGTACTCACCTGGGCTGGCGCTGGTGCAGGTGCTGGAGACCCACCAGCGACCTTGGAGCCTCTCGCCCACCTTGCTGGTGGCGAAACGGACAGCCCCTGGGCCTGCTTGCTTTCTCAGCCTTCTCCACTTTCCTGGTATCTACGTGTTAGCGTCTTTCGAATGGCGTTGCAGATTTTATTGCCTAAACACTGTGTGTTCACCTAGTATGTATTTTAGGTGGTTTTTTCTTTTTTAGCAGAACACAGGGGTCCCTGATGGATTTCTAAAGGGACTGCCCGTGCCACACCTGCTGTTGTGACTCCTCGGGCCGTGGTTCCGGGAGGAGCCTCATCCCCTTTGCGGAGGCGTCGTTTCCAGGGCTACGGCTCACCGCCCCTCCACACCTCCGCTGGGGCCGGGGTGCAGAGCGAGGGTGTGGGGGGCGGGGGTGAGCTGGCAGCAGGCTCCTTCCGAGTCCCTGTTCGGAAAGATTTCCAGACTTCCCTGATGGCAGTCTTCATTCGCGGAGCTTCTATTTCCAGCTCGCAGGCTCCCAGGCGGGCTGACAGGCGCTGGCCCCAGCCCTGGCTGAGTCTGTCTGGAGCGCTGCGGAGGCCCGTTTCCATGGCGATGGGGGGCCCTGCAGAGACAGGTGCTGGGGCGCTGGGCCCGGGACGCGGCCACACGGGGCTGCTTCTCGTGCGTGTGTATGTGCATGAGTGTGCACGTGCACACACGTGTGTGCTGTGTGAGCATGTGTGCGCACACGTGTGCCTGTGCACGTGTCCTGGGGGCTGTCGAGCACCGTGGGGGGAAGGGGCTGGCAGGTAGGAGGGGTAGGAGGGCACCCTACCTGGTGGAGAAGCCCCGGGGAGATGAAGAAAGGTGATCCCGGGCTCAGATTTCCAGAAAACTGAAGAAGGAAGTGACCGGAATGGGAGGAGGGACAGGGCCACAGCGACATTTGTCCCCCTGCAGAGCACTGCCCTGCCCCCCAAGGTCTGTGGAGGCAGAAGTCTCCCCCTGAGGATTTGAGGAGAGACTGGAGCTCCGCCAGCCAGGTGGTGGGGGGCCGCGTGAGTCCCTATCGGCTCAGAGCCGCAGGCTCGCCGCACCAGGCCGCTGTGTCGGGGAGAGGAGAGGAACTGGCCCCCGCCGCAGGGTTTGGGGGCACAGGCAGCCCCCCCTTCCCACGTGGACACTGCGGGAGGAGAGGCCCCCAGCACTGTCTCACCTGCTGGGAGTGACGGGAGCAGGTGCTGGCTCCCTCTGCCTCACAGGGCCACAGCTGTGGATCAGAGCCCGGGGAGGTGGCTGGAGACAGCCAGTGACTGAAAGGGAGCTCCCTGGGGTGGTTCTGCTAGGCTCTGGTTCTCAGAATCGGTGATTTGGGAGCATTTGTTGACCACCCACTGTGTGCCAGCAGCGTTCACGTGCGCATTAGCACCCTGGCGCTAAGGGGTACCCGCCCCGTCTTCCAGCTGAGAATGGGAGGCTCAAAGAGGGGGAGTAGTTCTCCCCCCTCCAGGAGGGACACCAACCCAGAGTTGCAGGCGGCGACTCCAGGCTGTTTCCTGCGTTTGCTCTGCCCCTTCCTTGCGGACTCTTACCTTCATGCTGGACGCGTTCAGGCTGTGACTCTCCGCCAACCTCAGCTCCGCTTGTGAGCGTGGCGAGGAGGGACGGCACTCGGGGTGACCCGGCCCAGCGTGCACTGGCCATGCTGGGCTCCTTGGAAGATACTTTCCAGAGGCTGACACCCAACCAGCCCTAGGAAGGAAGCTTAACACACACTGTAGACGGAAACCGGTCCCCCTAGCGGGCAGGTTCTTGAACCAAGCCTTCCCACCTCGTGGGCGTGTCTCCCCCAAACAGCAGACTGAGAATTCGGCTGTAGATTTTTATAAAATCACACTGTTAATCTGAAGGCGGTTGGAAAAGCACCCATTTGTTGGGTTAGTGATAGCAGTTTTTGTTCTGTTTTGTTCGTATTGTGCCCTCATTGTGGGCCCCTTCAAGGTCCACAAGTTAGTGGGACCTTGTGAATTCCGACTCCAGCGCATTGGAATTCACTGATGTTGGCTGCCCTCGCACAGCACAGCTGGTCGGTCAGATCCCTGGTTCCTTCTTGTCTCCTGTGAACAGCACACAGGGTGCAGGGAGCCCACCGAGGCTCCTCCGTTCTGACGTCCCGCCCAGCACTGGGGTGGAACCCGAAGGCATCGGATGATTACATCTTAAACATGTGAGGCAGGTGTGCAGCCAATGAGTGCTCCTCAGTGTTTTATAATTAGGGCCTGCTCATAGAATTTCAGCCTTCGCTCGAGGTTTAAAAACACACACAGGCGTCCACCTCACACCCATGAGGATGGCTACTCAAAAAAAAAAACCCCAAACAACCAACCAACCCAACAAAGTGCATGTGTTGGCGAGAATATGGAGAAGTCGGAGCCCTTCTGCGCTGTTAGTGGGAAGGTAAAATGGTGCAGCCACTGTGGAGAACAGTATAGCAATACTCAGGTCATTACAATAGGTTTACCATTTGATGCAGCCATTCCGCTTCTGGGTACGTTCTACCCCCGTCCCCCCAAAAATGAACGCAGGACCTCAAAGGGCCACTGGCACACCTATGCACACAGTGGCACTATTCACAGCAGCCAAGGGGCGGAAGCCACCCGAGGGCCCATCAATGACCAGATGGACAAAGACAGTGTGAGGTGGGCATTTAATGGAATATCCCTCGGCCTGCCACAGAAAGGAAGGTATGACCTAGACTGCCCCAGGGAACCCGGAGGAAATTATGTGGGGCGAAGTAAGTCAGTTACAGAAAGACAAGTACTTTTTTCCACTCACAAGAGGCCCCTGGAGTAGTCAGGTTCCCAGACAGTAGAAGATGGTGCCAGGGTCTGTCTGGAGGGGTGGACGGGGAGGGATTGTTCATCGGGGAGAGGTTTCCACAAGAGGAAGAGAGCCCTGGGCGTGGATGGTGATGACGGCGCCCATCAGTGTGGGCGTGTTCAACTCCACGGAACTGTCCGTCCACTCGAAGGAGGCGGAGATGGCAAATGTGCATTTTACCAGAAGTTAGACAAAACCACAGGAAGGGGTCTCTCCTGGTAGTCCCAAGCAGATCAGATGTCATTATAAATCTTTCCAGGAGCAAACCTCAGGTCGTGACATGGTGTACCCAGCACGACAGAGAACCAGCTGACCCGAGGCCGGCGTTGCTCAGAGCATCGCCCATAGCCCCTGCAGGAGGGCCTGGCCGCTGGTGTGGGGCTGCTTCTGTGGGGACCAAGGCCACCGTCTGCCCTGCTGCAGGGCACCACGTCGTGAGAACTCGCTGCTCTCCAGCTGTCGGGATTTGAGTCAGTAAATGACCGCGGCCGGCCTTTCACCCCGGGATCGGTTCCCAGTGAATCATTATCATCTGACTGAGCAGCCAACTCAGCATCTTTTGAAAAGAAAAAGAAAGAAAACCCAGTCCCTTCCCTTTTAGCCTGAAATGCTGTGAGTCGGTCCTTTGGCACTGGGAGTGGAAAGCAGCGAGAAGTGGGTGGGCCTGGAGGAGTCTGAGGGGACAGGAAAAGCCTGGGGACAAAATTGCTGACCAGTCAGCTGTTGGCATCTGCCAGGTGATGGCAGTGGCAGGTCCCGAGCCTTCCACTGCCTGCTCCCCCCCCCCCCCCTCCTCACTGTTCTCTGTGGTTATCTTAGTTCCGAATCCCCAGCTGTCCCCTGCCTTCCAGGACGTCCCTGCGATTAGCCTCACGTCTCCGGGGGCACCGGGTGTAGGATCCCCCTTTACCAGTTCCTGGGCAGCACCTGATACAACCTCCAACATCGGGCTGCCGCCCGTTGGTGGGTGAGGTCTGTGCCCCACCCGGACTGTAGTCCCCCAGGACAGGGACCGGGCCTCCCCTCTATGCAGGCTCATTGCTTAGCCGAGATTGGGCACTGGGGACCGCTTGCTAAATGACCACACTCTGGAGAGGCCAGAGTCCTCATTTAAAAGCAAACAGGTACAACCACCACTCAAGGAAGACGGTGTTGTAAGGCATGGCTGAGACAATGCATGTAAAGCATGTAGCATGTGCCTCGGACTCTCTAAATGACGGTTATGATGTCACCAGGCTTATGTGTCAAAGCTGTGTGTGGTATTAGGAGTCCTTTTGGAAAGGTTACATGTGACAATTATGCAGACAATTCACAGCATTCTCATTTTGTAATTTTTGCACAAAATGGGGGCTTTTAAAGAAAAGAAAGGGGTGTAGGAATGTGACGTCATCGCTCAGGCGAGACTGTTGGGCTTTCCTGGAGTTCTGGTGACACCACGTGGAAGAGCGTGTTACTGCACGCTGGCTGTGCTTTTGAGAGAGTTCCTGTTCTGCCGCCTTGTCAACCAGGCGAATTTGGCTGCTAGGTGACATTTCTGAGTGCCCCCACCCTTCGCTGAGGTCCTGTCTCAAGGACTAGGGTGGAAGAGTGGGAAGCTGGCTGTGAGAGCGGGCGCGTAAACGCACTGAGTAGAGGAAGGGAACATCACGTCGTGTCGCACAAAACAGACGGTCAGTTCTTTCTTAAATGGGCATGCGTCTCCTTCACGGGTTCTTGACACTGTGTCAACATGGTGACATGCACTGGAAAGTGACACTAATGACCAGGCCCCATTAGTAACCGGCCATTGAGATTTGATTCCGGGCCAATGTCAGCCTACTTTGTCACCCTGCCCTGTGTCTGTCCCGGGGCTGGCGTTGGAACACTCACCTGCGCAGTGGCCCGCCACGGAGAGAAGCGTGGTCCTGGGCCAGGCTTGCTTCTGAACTTGCTCAGCCCACCTTGGCTTTCCTCCTGGGAAGGGGAGAAGCCCCTCTTCAAGAAGCGACCTCTTGGGTCCGTGGTTGGGGGTCCCCCGTGAAAGTTTCCAGTTCACAAGGACTCGACACCACCAGCTTCACAAGTGCTCAGGCCACGCCCCCCACCCCACCCCATCACAACGCACCTGGAAAAGCAATTTGTAGAGATGTCCTCTGTGCTCCATCAGGATGAGGTGGCTTTATGCTTCCCTCTCGATTTGCTCCTCTGTTTTTGCCCTCTCTTGGAAAGGAAGTTTGAGACGCTGTCATCTATGGAAAGAACCACTTGGGAACCAGAAACGTGGGGTGGTGGCACCCACTTCCGCGTAAGAAGAATTTCAGCTGTGCCCTTACAATCGAGTTTCCCAGTAGCTCGTCAGCCAGTGCAGCCATGTGGGCCCAGTGCGATGCTGCCGTTTAATTTTTAGTGTGGCCGCTGGTAACGCTCACCCGACTCTCTGCCCGATGGCTGGATGGTCGTCATTGCACACGGGCGCGGTCGCTCGCAGAGTCCAGAGTACGGGGGTGAAGGGAAGTTCTGGTGGGGGAGGCCCGGGGCTCAGAGCCCTGAGCCCTGGTGGCATGTCACTGCCCCTGCTCATTGCGGAGCCTGTCCCCACTTCCTTCCCTGAAATAAGCCCTTTCCGGGCAGTGGGGAGACTCTCTGGGAGCTGTGGGGGGTGTTCCTCATGTGCTGCCTGATAGCTTTCCAAAAGGGCGCTTAGGATGCTGAGTTTTGAACAGAGATGTTTCATTCCACCATGTATTTTTCAGAGTCTCACCAACTCCTCACAACTATGTCCTACACGTCTCTCATGAGGACTTGCTCCTCGGCGTTGACTGTGTTCCAGAATCGCTTCTGAGGTTCAAGTTTGACATTCTTTGATCTTGTATTGTCCTCACCCCACAGAATGTCCTGTTAGTGCCCAGACTTCCTGTGGTTTGGCCGTTGTTCCATTTGTCTCGTTGAGATCCATGGCGGCCACGGGAGTCTGTTTTCTTTATTTTTCAGACTTATTTTTTAATGAGAGATGACTGTCACCTCACAGAGAACCACAGGAAGGTGTGGACTGAGATGCCACTGGGCCTGGGCCTAGACCAGGGGCTGTGCAACTTAGCAAGCTTCCAAGGCAGCAGGCGGGTGCCCATACTTCTGGTTCTACCACTTAGAGATCATGCTTCAGGAAAAGTGCCGTATTTTGCCGTGTATAATGTGCACCCATGCTTTTAGCCCAAACTTTCAAGGGAAAAAAAATCTTTCACTTTAACTTTCTATTTACATTTAGAAACAAAACTGATGACCCTATTCCAGGGTATTATTTTGCATATGGACTTCATTATTGCTTCCTAGAATTATAGTTTTAACACAGAAGCATAAATAAAGCATCAAAAAGATTAATGTAGATACAGGATTAGTACTACCCATGGATAATGAGCATCCTTATTTTTCCCTCAAAAATTTGGACAAACACATGCACGTTATACACAGCAAAATACGACACCTGCTATTATTCATGTCTTAATGGTTTTGAAATAGAAGTATAGATTATTGATTCACGATTGTGCAGACTACGTCTCACCTTTTGTGGGTCTCTGTTGGCAGGACCAAAAGGCGGTGTGGCTAAAATGAAACAATAAGAAAAAGTGTGCATGAGAGAGGACAGTGAGTGCAGAGAAGGGGCCGGGGCGCTGGAAGAGCCTGTCTGAGTGGACCCAAAGGTTATGCCCCGTGTCCATGCAGCTCCTGGTGGGCTTTCAGCGACCTGCCCTGGGGAGGAGACCCTCACCTCAGAACAGCGCTTGGTGTTCTTTGTCCCGGAGGAGCTCAGCTGGTTCCTAGGCCCTACCCAATCCAGGGACACGGTAGCACAGTGCACAGGAAACTGACATTGTCGGGGGTTCTCAGAAGACTCAAAATTTAGAGACTGCGACAGAAAGAAGCAGGACACTTCCGTGGCCCCATGCGGTCAGGTCTGGTGTGGACTCACAGGGAAGCCAGAGTTGGTGCCTCGCCAGGAGGTGTCTTCTCACCTGCTTCGTGGCTGTCCTTGCTTCACCTTGTTGCCTGGGAAAATCTCACAGTGAACTGTGTGCTTAGCATAATAAGCTTCCTCTTGCAAAAGTGCTAACACCTGAGGGGATGGAAGTGGGGTGCGGGAGCATGCACATTTAGGGTGATGTTCCCAGCCCATTTTCTTCCTGCCCTTCCTGATTGAGAGGTGCCTGAGCAGAGCTTGGGGAGCAACACCCAAGCCAGGCCAGGACAGGAGGGGCAGGGATGCCAGAGGGACGGGCCCTGGACGTGAGGCAGGGCTGTCCAGGGTTGGCCGAGGCTCACCAACAACATATGATATCATGTTCAAATGTCAAAGTTTTGTGAGCCCTGTTCCAGGAAATGTGAGAGATCCTGTGGGCCTCTGTCCCTTGTCACACAGGACTGCTTTCCTATTCTCAAAACCCAGATCGGAGCTTGGGTTCCGTTTACAGACAGGGGGTGGAAGGGCTTTGCGGTGACTTGGACACCACCATGGAAATGGACATGTTGGTGAGCAGGGCTGTGCCTCTGCTGAAGGGCATCACAACATGCGTGCTGGTCACCACATTGTCCAGCCCTGCAGGTGCCCGGAGCAGGAGCCCACACACGCTAGCTTAGGCAACATGGGACTTGTTAAGACAGAAACCTTGCTCTCCCCCAGGACCCAGCTGGCTTAAAGGGGACTGGTGGGAAAGCACACTCCACATTTCCTCTCTGTGCCTGCTCTTCCTCCCTCTGCTATGCACATTTTGTCCCTCTCGTCCCCGGTGTCACTTCCCTCTTCGCCCCTCCCTCTCCTCTCCCTCTTACTCACTGCCCCCACTCTTCCTCTCCCTCATCCCACTGTCTCCCTAGTTATTTCCCTCTTCCCACACCTGTCCTCCCTTCCTCCCTCCCACACTCATCATAGGGGTACTAAATGAAATGTTACTAAAAATGAATGGGCTAACAACGAGATCAAGGAAGAAATCAAAAGATACCTTGAAACAAATGAAAATGAGAACAATACAACCCCAAACCTATGAGATGCAGTGAAAGCAGTCCTACGAGGGAAATTCATAGCCTCACAGGCTTACCTTAAGAAACAAGAAAGAATACAAATAAACAATCTAACTTACACTTAAAGGAACTAGAACTAGAACACCAAATGAAGCCCAGAGTGAGCAGAAGGAAGGAAATAAGACAGATCAGAAATAAACAAAATAGAGTCTAAAAAAATGCAAAAGTTCAAAGAAAGTAAGAGCTGGTTCTTTGAAAAGATAAACAAGATTGACGAACCTTTAACCAGACTCATCAAGAAAAAACAAAGACAGGACCCAAATAAAGAAAATCAGAAATGGAAGAGGGGAAGGAACAACTGACTCCACAGAACACAAGGGATTGTAAGAAAATATTACAAACAAGTATATGCCAACAAATTGAACAATCTGGAGGAAATGGATAAATTCCTAGAAACGTACAATCTTCCATAACTGAATCAGGTAGGATCAGAAAATCTGAATAGACCAATTACAACGAATGAAATTAAAGCAGTAATCAAAAAATTTCCAACAAGCAAAAGTCCTGGACTAGATGGCTTCACAGGTGAATTTTACCAAACATCCAAAGAATAACCAACACCTCTCCTTCTCAAATTATTCCAAAAAAAGTTCAAGAGGAGGGAAGACTCGGAAGCTCATTTTACGTGGCTGTATTGCCCTAATTCCAAAGCCAGCAAAGGACTCTTTTATCTTCTCCAACGGAAACTCTGTACCCCTGAAGCAAGAGCTCTCCTTCCCCCTCCCCCTTCCCTGGTAACCCACCATTCCACCTTCTGTCTTAGAATTTCACTGTTCCAGGTAGCTCATGAAAGTAGAATCATATAGCATTTGTTTTTTATAAAATAACTAGCTTATGTCACCTAGAATAATGTCTTCAAGCTTCCTCCGTGTTGTAGCGTATGTCAAAGCTTCCTTTCTTTTTAGGGCTGAATCATACTCCACATCACGTTTGTTCATTGATTCTTCTGTTTCTTCCTTTGATTGACACCTGGGCTGCTTTCACCTTCTGGCTGTTGTGAATACTGCTTTTGCCAGCACAGGTGTGCAAGTGTCTTCACAAGCCCCTGCTCTCACTCTGTCGATTGTATGTCCAGACGTGGAATTGCTGCATGGAACAGTAATCCTCTGATTCATTGTTTGAGGAACCACCCTCCTCTTTTCCACAGTGGCCACACATGTCACGTTCCACCAGCCTTGCAGAAGGGTTCCAGCATCCCTGATCCCTAGCAACACTCGGCATTGGCTGTTGTTGTTTTTCTAAATAATAGCCACCCTAGTGTGTGAACCACCTTCAGTGTTTACACGAGCTGTATTTTAAGGAACTTAATCTTGTTTTTCAAGGGTCCCTTCGCACTGGGCTCTCTGTTTCTCACATAGGCATTCAGAAAAGCAGTTCTCCTTAACCTCTGTGATACTATTTCAAACCTCTATTGGCTCACCCTGTGACCCTGCTCTCTCCGGGATGAGAGGTTCAAATCCCTTACAGTTTCTTATTGTCCTTGGCTTTTAATCTGTTGGTCATTCTTATTTCTATTTGGCCCAGGACAGTATTTCTAGAGTCAGCCACAGCACAGAAGAAAACAGTTATTAAAAGAGAGGAAGAAAAAGAAATAAAAGGAAAGGAAAGCCACTGGCCTCCTCCTCTCCCCCACACTGTGAGGGGCCGGGGCTGGAAAACGGAGGAATTGGGCAGGGCCAACTCTCAGCGGTTCCCGGTCAGTCCTTCAGAAAAGAAGAGAGAATGATGTGGTTTCTTAACTAGAGCTGGCGTGTGGCTCTGAGGTTCCAATAAAACTTTATTCATGGACACCACGTTTGAATTTCACATCAGTTTCACCGGACACAGAATCTTCTTCTTCTTTTTATTTTCTCAACCATTTTAAAGTGTAAAAAATATTTGTAGCTCACAAGCTGGACAAAAACAGGCAGCAGGGCCCGATTTGGCCCCTGGGTCTCAGTGTACAAGCAGGTGGAAGTCAGGGCTTCCAAGGATGTTTATTTTTGATGCTGAGCTTTTCATACCTGTAGAAAAACTGGGAGGGACACAGATTAAAGGTCTGTTCAAGCAAGTAGTTTATGAATATTTCATTTGTGAGATGGAGATGAATATTTCCGGCCACCTGCCTTGGTGTAACTTGGGTAGCTGCTTTTAATGGCTTCAGGAAGGGAGAGATCTAGGTGGTGAGGTGAGCCTGCCCGACAAGAGAGGACTGGAGGGTCTGAAAGCTCTGGTATGTCACTGAATTCTGTCTGCGTCACGTGTTCAAGCAGTGTGCGTGTTCATTCCTTCCTGCACTGAATGTTCGCTCCTGGGGTTCTCGGAGATTCATTGTCAGTGAAAATCATTTCCGCCCCCCCCCCGCGCCCCCGCCCAATGCTATGTTACACATTCTCAGCACCTGGCTCTTCACCGCACGTTTCCTCAGAATGTCTAATTCTGCGACTTCACGCACCCCTCTCTTCCACGTTTGCTTTGTTTCAGAAGTTCTGCACAGACAAGGAGCCCTAAGATTTCATGATGATTCTCAAGTTTCTTCTTGCAATTTAATAGAGGGGGACATGGCTGCATTTGTAAAAAGTATTTTTAATATTAAAAAAGGCTGTTTTCTCCAAGTTTAACTTTATAATACAGTGGTAATACTTGAAGGACTATGTCCTGGTTCTGGAAGTATTTTTTCTATCCAAAAATAAATGATTTTCCCCAAGATCTGCAGTTAGAATACTGCAGTACTAGTATAACTATTCCATGGCCCTAGACACACCTGGAACATTGAGGTTTTAGTTATCATTGACAAGAACATGCCAAAAATTTAATAATAACCTTTAGTCTGCTGATATAAAATCAATTCTTGATAATCCCAGTCTGAACCAAAAGGTCGTGGGTTCGATTCCTGGTTGGGGCACATGGCTGGGTTGCGGGTTTGACTCCCCAGTGGGGGCTGGGACAGGAGGCAACTGATCGGTGTTTCCCTCCCTCTCTTCCCCGCCCCTCTCTAAAATCGGTAAGCATGGCCTCAAGTGAGGATTAAAATAAAAACAAAAACGAAAAACCAAAGCTTCCTGTTGGTGTTCTGCACTTCCAAAACATCCATAAGAGCGATAGTACCTTGTAGAGTCACTTACAAGCCCCCTGTTTTCCGCTCCCCTGTCAAGAGGAGATCTCTGATTCCGAGATAAAGATGCTCCTGATCCCAGGGACCTCCGCGCTGTAGGCTGCAGGAAACCGCTGTCTCCCCGTTTTGTCTGTTCCACTGTTCCTTTGTAAATCATGAGAGCCCAGAGCTAGAAGAATCATTTCCACGGCTCGTTTGGAATAAACCCCGCTTAGAGCAGACAGAACTCGGATTCAGAGACTGGAGCACCCCACTGAGAGCGAGTTCCAGTCAAGGTTACGAAACCCCGTTTTTACTGCCCGACGACGCCAGGGGGCGCTGTCGTGACTGGTTCTCTCCGTTTCCACCGTAGAAGGCAAGGAGGTGTCCCCTAAAGGCAGTGCTGTTCCTAATACTCTGTCCTGCATGTGTAATGCAAAAGAAGTAGCTAACCGTGAACAAAGCCGAATAGATAAAGGAGAAAATGAGAGAGTCTGGCTAGTCCAGGGTCTGTGCACACAGCTCGCATGCAGCCCAGAGTTGGTCCTGGTGACATTAGTGATAACTCACGTAAGTAGGAAAAGGATAAGACCAGGTGTTTGCTTTCCTTTCGGGTCTGCACAATATCTGTAATGTTTCAATAGAACATCCAAAGTCCTCTCCGCTGAACTGCAGGCGGTGGAAAAATGAAGCCATTCGTAGCTGAGGTCGCTAGAAGAGCACCTACAAGAATCTGTTCTGGGTTGAGCCTTCTCAGCCTCTAAGTCAAAGTAGGAAGAGTGAGTTCCGTGGACAATGTGTATGTCGTTCTATATTTTTTAAAGATTTTATTTATTTATTTTTAGAGAGAGGGGAAGGGAGGGAGGAAGGGAGGGAGAGAAACAGCAATGTGTGGTTGTCTCTCATGAGTCCCCTATTGGGGACCTGACCCGCAACCCAGGCATGTGCCCCGAGTGTGAATCGAACCAGTGACCCTTTGGTTTGCAGGCCGGCACTCAATCCACTGAGCTACACCAGCCAGGGCTTATTCTATATTTTTGTGCTAATTTGTTGGGGCTGCCAACACGAAGTACCGTGGATGCGCTGGCTTGAACCACAGATGTTTACGGCCTCTCAGTTCTGGAGGCTGGAAGTCCAAGATCAAGGCGTGGGCAGGGTTGGCTGTCTCTGCAGGCTGTGAGGGAGACTCTTTCGCAGGCCTCTCTCCTAGCTTCCGGTGGTTGGCTGGCCACCTTGAACACTCCTTGGCTTCTAGAAGCCCCTCCCTGATCTCTGCCTTCCTCATCACATGGCCTTCTTCCCCTGTGTATGTCTGTGTCCATATTTTCTCATCTCATAAGGCGAACAGCCATATTGGGTGAGGGGCCCGCTCGACACCAGCATGACCTCATCTTAACTCGTCCCACTTGCCACAGCTCCGTGTCCCAATGAGGCCGTGTGCTGTGGTGCTGGGCATGAGCATTTCAGTGCGTGACCTGCGTAGGGGGTGGGGGTGGGGGTGAACACAGTTCAAACCATGGCAACACCCCTCAGTGAGATATTGCAAAAAAATAAATAACTGTTTTGTTCATGTAAACGTTCATATAAAGACGTTTCTTGAACTCAAAAACTATTAACTGTTCGTGTGTGGACACTGAAGGTCAGCGTGGCACTACAAATTGATGTAGAAAAGAGGTTTTTAGCTCGATTAGTTTAGAAAGAATTCTTACTATTTTCCTTACATGCATCTTATAGACATAGCCCCCATGCATGGAATTTTAAGCTTGCTTATGTTGGCCTAGCACGAGAGGCGGTCTTAGAACTTGCAGTTGTATAAATGACTCACCAGGAGAGACCTCTGTGTGGAGACTTTTGTTGAAGAGCTCCTTTTTTTTGGTGGTTTTGAAGCTCCGAACGCCTGCTCGTTGGGGCAGGGCATGCTCGGGCTTCCTTTCCGTGAGCGTCAGGAAGCTGTGATTGGCGTGGCTAGTGCTTCAGCACGGAGGGCTGCCCCGCTGTTGGCCTGTTAGGCCCTGGAGGAGAATGTGACTTTTCGGGGGATGCGAGGGGGTCGCGTGGAGCATCACACTATATGCTTCACAGGTGAAGGAGTGGATGCTCTTCAGAGGAAAATCAAATGCTATTTTTATGCACTTTGGTTGGTGTTGATTGCGGTTCTAACGCCTTATGGTCATCTAATGTCTGACCTCCGTTTCAGATGCAGTAATTTTCAGCATAAAAACAGCGCAAGGAAAAGACAAACTGGAAATTGCTGATTTATTTTGCCTTCTGTTCCATGACCATTGACTTTTCTGAGAGTGATCTTGGAAGTCTACACCCCATCGACACTAACCTAAGGCCTACATACTGTTTTTCCACTGAGCTCTTGCTCTGTGGCTGTGCATCACCTTATTGAATTTTTTCTGCCATCCTGGGAGGCACATACAATGTTCTCCTCATGTTCTCTATGGAAAAAGAAAAAAAAAGAAGATTTCTAAATTGGAGGGATTGGTCCAGGTCACCCTGCTAGCAATGAATGGAACTGAGTTTTCAACCTGAGTTTTCTCTAATTTTTCTCTTCAAAGCTCTCCAGAGCTCCTCTGCCCGTTCAAAGCTGCTATTGTGTCCTGTTCTGTGCGGATGCATTGTGAACTGCGAATTGGAGCATAAAAATATGTCAATGTGCCCAAGCTGGGTCGGTCAGTGTCCCTTTCCTAAGCCCTTAGGGACAGCCAGGGCTAATTGAGATATTTTGGGGGAAAGTCATCAATAGTATGAGACCAGTCTGTGAAGGAAAAGCGGAGCCCTGCCAGCTCACCCCTGCCCTGTGAGAAACCCCCAAGGAACACTGACCACTGGGAAGTATGGGTGAAAAGCCCTCATTTCCCTCCACTCACTTTGATGTCGCCTGAACCTGGGTCTCTTCACCTGGGGACAGCCCAGCTTTCCTCACTCTGCTTCCTTCCAGCCAGAGCTGACTTTTCATTGAATGGGGCTGGTGATTTTTTCCTCCCGCATTTTGGCAGAGCAGGTGGGACCAAAAGGAAAATCACTGCGTTGTGACTGATTTTTATTCTTTTAGAGAGGCCCTTTCACTTTGCAGATGGAGCCAGGAGGGTTTCAACTCCTGGTCAGCCCTTGTCTCGGGGATGGCTGGCAGGGTGGGGGTGATGGGGAGTAGTGTGTCGGGTCGTGGTGGGAGGGGTTTAATTTCATTGCATCTCTCCTGAGCCTGGACATTTGCTCTGAAATTGCTGGGGACTCTGCACAGGGTGCGTTTCTGCTCCTCCCCTCCTCTCCCAGGAAAGAGGATGGGAGAGTCACAGTCAGGTCCGGGGGAAGAGAGAGGAGGACACAAAACAGTTTCGGTCCCAAAATCCACGCCTTCTCCATGGACGGCCATGTCAGCACATGTGGACACGGGCACACGTGTACTCACACACACATATGCTCACACGTGCACACACATGAGGCCAGCTGCGTGGGTTTTCTCGTGGGCTCTGGGGATGGGTCTTCACTCCATGTGGCCCGGCCTCTGGGAATGGCAGGAAGTGGGTCTGTCACGAAGCCTGGTGGCCTCCCAGGGAATTTCTGGTGCCGCCCCGGCACCGGCCCTGCACACAGGAACCGCGACTCAGGGCCCCTCGGCATGGATTCCCTTCCAGAGACTGGAAACTGCCTGCCCACGGCTTGAATCTAGGACACAGGTGTGTTTTATTTGGAGTGCTCTATGTTTTTATTTAAAAATTGAATTTATTTTAAAATTGGGACTTTCATATAAAAAATGTGATGTCATTTTCTCTTAGGAAACCCATCAGCTGGAGAACTCTTGCCCTGAGGGGAGGGGAGCGGGCCGGGGTCGTGCAGCCTCCATGGGTCTCCTAGGGCCCGCCCGAGGTCAGGGCCATGTGTTGCTGCAGATGCCCTGTGTCCGGTGGCGCCTGGCCCAGTCCCTTCCTCTGTCCTCTTCCGGCCCCTGTAGGTCTTTGATGTCACAGCACTGAGCTGGCTGCTCCTGCATTGTGGGGAGGTCGTTGTTCTCGGTGAGGGGTGGTTGAGTGTCCAGTGAGCAGGACTGACCGGCAGGCTGCAGGAGCACCTTAGAGCAAGGAGGCTCTGTCCTCAGCTCGTTCCTAAAAATGTCAGTGTTTTATGAGGGGGCCCCACGGTGGGGGCGGGGGTGATGGTGATGGTGAGGAAGGTGATGAGGATGGTGATGGGGTGGGGGTGGGGGGTGATAATCCCTTTGGGGATAGCTTTATGGAATTGTCGTTGTTTGAAAAACATCGTTTACTTGAGAAGACAAATTTGAACGTATAAAAAAATCCCTTTTAATGTCAAGCTATAAGTTTCGACACGTAGATTAGAAATAGAAGCATCTACAGCAGTGACTCCACGCTTGAACGTCAGGTCACATGTACAGATGTGCCCCGACAGACGCATGTGTCCCAGCTTTGGGGACCTCACGTTTTTACCTGTGCCCTCAGGTGACAAGCTGGAGCACCAGAACAAAAGAGGCAAAGTGATTGTCTACGTTTTTATCTCTCAAATAGATACCATTTCTTTGGATTATGATTTTCTTGCAGAACTTCTTAAAAATGAGGCGTACCAAGGGGTTCACGGGAGGAGTCAGCTGGATGAAGGATTCCTCAGGGCCCGGCACGTTGTCGGCCTTCGCCTTGCTCCTGGGTTCTCTGAAACCTGGGGAGGGAGACCCACAGCACCTGCTGTGCGTGTTGAGTGAGTTAACAAGATCGAGTGAGAGCAGCCAGTTGCTTTAACAACATTTGTAGCCCTCGGCCGGAGCAACTGTGTCTGTGGTCCCCTTCCATGGGCCTTCCGGGCTGGGTTTGGCTTTCTGGTTCAAAGCCCAGCCTTTGCCTTGCACGAGTCCTAACTTGCCCCACAAGCCAGGACGCCCGCTGCAGGCTCTCCTCGGCTCCTGCGTGACTTTTCTGCTCTGCTCTAAGTTTAGTGGGACCCAAACCGATCCCACCCGCGCGGTGGGGCCTCTCAGAGCATCACTTCTTTGTCCCGATCTTGACATTGGCCTAATGTAAGCCCATGGAATAGACGTTTACAAATGAATAACCTTTGGAAATCTGTTCTGAAGGTGTTGTTTTCAGGGAACGTTATGTGGATGTTTTATAAGCAGTATGTCCATCAGCTCATACCAAACGTAATGATCTACCCCTTGTACTACTTTTCCTGTCCACACAAGACCTTCCCATAGGTCCTTCAAGGCTACGTCCTCCAGAAAACCTGCCCGGGGGTGAGGACTCTACCTGTAGCCTCCTCTGGTCTTCCCTCCCTTATCTCTTCTTGCTGGAAATGCAACGAAATTGACTCTAAGCACATGGTGGTGTGCATGTTTTTTGAAACTAGGGGACGTTTCATTGGACAGTACGTCTTACTGTACAGCTGCTACTGTGAAGTAGCCTGGTGCTGCCCCCTCAGACACAGCTTTTATGTCCCCGTTTGTTGGGGTCACTGTCTCTGGTCATGGGCCCAGCTGTATTTCTGCGCAGCCCTGGCTGGTCCTGCGTGGCGGCATCCGCTGCGGACAGCATGGACCCTCAGCACAGCTCGAGAGACCTTGAAGTGTTTCTCCGAGTTGAGTGGAGGCAGCATTATGCCCAGCGTCGCCGTTCCAACATCAAACAGACAGCGAAGTGTTAACTCTCGGACTTTGTTCTCCTGCTGGGGAGTTCCCTTCCCTGTCTGCTCTTAAAGGCTCTGTAGGCAGTAGCTTGATAGATCTCGAAATAGATGTATTTCTTCTTTGTCCAATGATCACAGGCTAATTAAAAGCTTCTGCCTAATGAGAAACCAGGCCACCATCTCTGCTACCTGTCTGCATGGGTCTTTTAGAAGAGCCTCCAGCTGTGCCACGGAAGTTTGGCTCTTTCCCACACTGACAACAGTGACTTGAATCGGGCCAGTCCAATAAGCCAGTTTTGGGCTTGGCCACCCTTAACCTTGAATACCTATGGGGTCCCTTACTCCTTTAGGGCTGCTCTGACAAAATGCTGTGAACTGGGTGGGTTATAAACAACAGAAGCTTATTCCTCCCGGTTCTGGAGGCTGGAAGTCCAAGGTCAAGGCCCCTGCAGGTTCACTGCCTGGGGTCAGCCTGCTTCCTAGATGGTCGTCTTTTTGTGGCAACCTCACGTAGCAGAAGGGCAGAGGAACTTTCTCAGGCTTCCTGTAGTGTAAGGACACTAATCCCAGGACCTCATCACCTTCCGCAGGCCCTGCTTCCCAATCCTATCACACTGGGGGTTAGGGATCCAACACAGAAACTTGGGGGACTCAGCCATGCAGATCACAGCACCCACCTTGAGGGAACCGGTGTGGGTTTGTGGCTGAGCCTAGACTGGAGATTGTTCGTGCACTCTCCAGAGAGATGGCTGGGGACAGCCTCCACTTTCTGGGACTGCAATTTAATGCCTTAGGTGGGTAGAGTCAGCTATTCGAAAGACGTAGCCAGGTTTTACTAGGCAAAGCCAAGTGCAGTGATGAGATTGAGGCTGTGTTGACTTGGCAAGAGCCCAGACTTATTGGAGGCCTCTCAAGTGAGCTCTGTTCTTCCCCAGATGGTCCACGGGTCTTCAGTCCTGCTCTGCTCTTAGGTCATGGCCCCAGAGTTCTCAGATCGCTGCCTGACACATGCCTGACACGTGCTGTGCCTCGCCAATGCCAGCTCTGGCGGGAGCAGCCCCTGGTCCCTTCGTGCGCCGTCTGTGGGCAGGCGTGGTGCTGATCGCTTTATGTTGATTCACTAAGCCCTCAAGGAAGTCCACATGATAAGCAAATGAGGAAACTGAGGCCTGAAGATGCCATATAGCTGCCCAAGGTCACATGCCTATTAAGTGGCAGAGACAAGGCGGCTGGTCAGTACTTGGTACTAGAGGTTGGCTTTACACCCGAAGAAGGAGGAAGAGAAATGCCAGTATTTAAAAAAAAACAGAATAAGTGATGAAAAATTGCTAATTTAAAATAGGCTGCTGCCCACTTAGGTCTGCCTGAGTGTGCGGGTGACAATAGAGGCTGTCCCCAAGACAGGCAGCCCTAGCTGGTGTCCATGTAGACCAGCAGCTTCGAAAACACCCCAGGAACAAATGCCACTTCCATTCTGTAATTGTTGGGCTTCTGTTTTGTTTTTTTGGATTGACCCATCAAATTAAGTTGCTTACATTTGACAAAGAATCTATTCTTGTTTCCATTTCTTTAAGCATCCACATCTTATTCTGATGTTAGCTACTAGCTAATTCTGAATTTCAACATTATCTGCTTTTGCCAAGAAAATATGTTAGAGCTTCGAGTTTGTAAACCATAGTTTAAGGATCTTTCATTTCCTTTATTATTATTATTATTGGAATGATTTATTTCTTTTCTTAATGGCTATACCTTTTTCCAGGCAAGAACCAGAGTTTCTTCAAATGATTTTTCATCAGAAATTTCTAGCTGGGAGAAGAGCCATACAGTAAGTTCTCATTGGTACAAGTTTACCATCAGAGAAATACAAGGTCATAAAGGAACGATGGAGGGTGTATTTTTGTGACCACAATATAACACATTCCTAATATTTGGTTAAAACTAATCGTTGGCGTATTTCAGAGTCAGACATGGGTGGAATTGTGTGGCCACAATGCAGAAACATTCA
>VMDR010000603.1:0-203044 GCA_007922815.1 Macrotus californicus
GTAAATGAGTTGTGTTCATTCAAATGCCTAAACGAACTTGGGTTATACATGAGTTATTTAGGGAAATTGTATTAACCATTTAAGAGCTGTGGAAATTCTTCAAACGAAACAGAAACAGACCGACAGATACAGAGCAGAGACTGAGGGTCACCAGAGGGGAGGGGTGTTGGGGGCTGGGTGGAAAGGTGAAAGGGTTAAGAAGGACAAACAGTCACGGGGATGTAGAGTCTGGCATAAGGAACACAGTTGGTAATAGTGCCCTAACCATAGTTATGGTCCCCTAACTATGGAACATAGTTATAGTTCATGACGCCAGGTGGGTGCTGGAAATATCAGGGGGAAGATTCTGTGAAATAAGTGATTGGCCATCTACTATGCTCTATACCTGAAATTAATTCAAAATAATGGAATGCAAACTGTAGTTGGAAAAAAATAAAAACATCAAAAAAACCTGCTTGGTTTTTACCTTTAACTTTCCATCTTTCTTTTCTTATTTAGGTATGTATAACTGTAATTACTGGTTTTCGTGAGAATTACAGCAGATCAAATATCTACAATTTGACAATCTGTTCAAGAGGATAAAAATTACATGTGCTTTTCATAAATTCAACAAACATGGAAAACATTTTTTAGAAAAAGAATTACATGCCCTGGCTGGTGTGACTCAGTGGATTGAGCACCAGCCTGCGAACCAAAGGGTTGCTGGTTCAATTCCCAGTCAGGGCACATGCCTAGGTTGTGGGCCAGGTCCTTGGTAGGGGCCACATCAGAGGCAACCACACACTGATGTTTCTCTCCCTCTCTTCCTCCCTCCCTTCCCCTCTGTTTAAAAATAAATAAATAAATCTTTTTTAAAAAAGGTTTAAAAAAAAAGAATTATAGAAGAGTCCATGGCACAGGGAAATCACATGACTTGCCACATAAGAGTGACAAACATGGGTGGCCCTTTTGTCAGGAAGGTCCTTGACCTTGTGGTTCATGGCTTGGACACCCCCTAGGCCCCCGCATCACTCCTAGTTCCTTCCCAGGAAGGGCTCCACATTCAGCTAACAGAAACAGAGACTCTCCAGTTAAATTTGAATTTCAGATAAACAGCTATTTTTTTTTTATTAAGAGTATGTCCCAGGCAATGTTTAGAATGTACAAAGTCTGTCTGGAAAAAGTCCATTGTTAGTATAATAAGAACAGTTTGTGACATCGATGTAACCTGGCAGTCAAGGAGAGTGGACTGGAATGTGCATGTGTGAACAATGACAACTTCACTGTACTGGTCAGTGGGGGTGGTAGACACTGTTGAGTGAATGTGTGTACTGTATGGTCGTCACATTCAAAATGTCTAAGTGAGTAGAGCAATGAATCTGTATCCAATTTTGCATTAAGCTTGAACATTCCTCTGCAGAAACCAAATGATTCAGAAGGCCACAGCTATGGGCAACTGGTGATTGGCAGCTTCATCCTGACAATGCACCTGCTCATGCATCACATCTTGTGCGGAGTTTTTTGGTGAAACATCAAATCACCCAGGTGACTCAGCCCCCCTACAGCCCAGATTTGGCACCCTGCAACTTAGAGCATTTCTGAAAACTAAAATCATCTTTAAAAGGGAAGAGATTCCAGACCATCGATGAGATTCAGGAAAATACAACAAAGCAGCTGATGGCGACTGGGAGAACTGTGTGAGGTCCCAAGGTGCCTGCTTTGAAGGAGATTGAGTTGTCATTGTCCTATGTACAATGTTTCTTGTATCCTCTTAATAAGTGTCTCTATTTTTCATAGTATGTGGCTGCATATCTTCTGGAGGGACCTTGTACTTATACTTTAAAAATTATTCATTGTTTATGAATAAATAAAATTTTTTTTAAAAATGTCAAAATTTTAGTACTATCCTGAATTTTATCTGGCAGACCTAACCCCAGGGCCAGTGAAGAGAAAGCTCTGAGGTTTAAACCTCTTCAATCCATACCCATTACTTTCTCTGTGAGGTAACAGGAGCTAAGGATGTTTCTACCCTGTACACTGCCGTCTCTGTCACATGAAATGATTGCAAATAGGTGGCTTTGGAGGTGAAGTACTTAGACTCTTCCCGCCTCTGTTCTCGCCATCAGTTGCCAGTAACTTCCCTCCTTGCTCTGAGGGGAAGGGAGGGCTGGGGGTGCAGAAGGGTGCCTACTTATTTCTACATGCATGTGTAGGTGTAGAAGACCAGAACATGCCACCCAGACACACCTCTTTGACATAAAGACTATTTTGAGTTGATTATTTTGAGAAATAGCAGACACAGGAAAAGCAGTGAAAAGAGAAATTTCAGTACTTTTCCCTTTCTGTGAGGGAAAATCACATTTATAAAGGAAATCGCCATTTGCAAAGTGCCTCGCACTCCGCCCCAGAAAGAGAAGGAGACTCTGAATCACAGATTCAGTGGAGAAGCCAGTGGATTCAACCTGTGTAACAAACTTCCCTTTGTTCAGCTACTTTTCCTTGTCGCCTCCCCATACCCTTCTTTTTTTTTTACATAAACATTAGTTTCTTTTGTTTCTTTTGATCCTTTAAAAAATGCACATTGTATATAGTTGACATCAGACTGAATATATCATTTTACACGATGACTATGTTTCCTTATTGAATTATAAGCATTTTCCTCAGCATGTATTTATTATTGTTTCAGTTACAGTTTACATTCACTATTATTCTGTATCAGTTTCAGACACTCAGCCTAGTGGTTGGACTGTCTCCTTTCGTTTTCCCTGGAGACGGCATTTAAGCTCAAGTACTAGCCACCTCTTTGAGCTTAACCATCCCTGAGTTTCTTCCATGCATCTGAGATACACATTCTGATACATCTCTGTCTATTTTTTTTCTTGTTAGTCTGTATTTTGTCATAGGGACCCAAGCGAAGCACCTGGAAGGGTAGAAGGAAACAACGCTTTCCTGTCCTCCACCTGTGCAGGAATGTTTGCATGTACCCACCTGCACAGCCTTGGGGGCAGGGGAGGAGGGGAAGAAAGCACTCCAAGGCCATTGCCAGCTGTGTTATTTGGGGTCAGATGCTAGAATGCTCAGTTTTCTCAGCCATAGAATAGGGAATTGCTTCATAAAGCTTTTGGAGCTTCAAATAAGATAATATTTTTGAAAGGACTTGATAAACCATGAAATAAGATTCAGCACAATGTAGTGGAAAGTGTGCGGGCTTTAGCGTCAAATCAGACACAGAATGAATCTCAGTCCAGAGACTTGTCAGCTTAGCGAGTTATTTAAATCTCTGAATTAGTTTCCTCATCTGTAAAGGAGGGATAGCCATGTCTACCTCCAAAGCTGTTAGCAGAACTCATGGAAATAGTATAGAAAACGCCATAGGAAGAAAGGAGGCACCAGAGAAAGCACATGACGGGTTAAAGTTTTGGAACTTTGGGTAGTATAAAATTCATTCTCCTCTCTTGCTCTAGATTACTGAGTACCTATGATCTGATTTTAATCAGATCAGGGTCTGATTCTATTCTTTAAAAGTAATTAAAGGCAGCATAGATTTTTTTTTTTTAATTTGCCGCCCAGATTGCAGGTTCCGATGCCCTCATTAATGATTTAAAGAGCTACTTAGAATATATTAGAGCAAGTGACTGGTTTAAATAATTTACAGCCTGCTTAGGTTAGTCTCCCACACCCGGGGTGGAAAGCAGCCCCCACTCTCTTCCTGGGAGATCTGAGGCTGAGGGTGTTTGATTTGAATAAATTAAATAGAAAAAAAACCCAGTCTCCATTAATTTGCAGTAAGTAATTTATTTGGTAACATCTATTATTAATTTCTACTTGCAACTGGATTAAATATGTAAATACTCATGCCTTGAAGTGCATCAGGAAGGCAGGACTGAGTTGGAAACTGGTTTTCGGTCAAGTGCATTGTATAGACTTCTCTGAATGAACTTGACTTAGCCTTAACCACCAAGTGAACTACACAAAGCAGTTACACTGAGTTCCATTGACTTAGCGGGTGGTAGACAACTGTCACCATTTATCAGCCCATCCTCCTGCATCCCACCTCCCTTAAGAGAAGAAATTTTAAAAATAGGTTAGCAATGTATGTGAGAAATACATTCCCCCCTCCGAGTGGACTCTACTAGAAAATGCAATATTAAAGAGAATTATATCTGCCTTGTGTCTAATAAATATTTTGTTTTTCAAGGTCAAATTTCATGATCACTTGACCACTTCAGTTAGTTTTTTTTTTGAGCTGGCCTTCATCCATCGGAATGAAGTTATGGAAACACACCCACACCGAGCTCCGACTGCGGATGTGAAGGGCCCAGCACACAGACAGCCCCGTCACAGAACCTCACCTGAAAGTGCATGGGGAGCCCAGGGTGTGCAGCCACCTACACACCGTTGGGTACTGCGGGTTCCAGCCCTAACGACGCCACCCCGTGACTTGAGTCATCTATTTTCCCGACTCTAAGTCTTTGTGTCCTAATCTAGGAAATGAGGAAGTGAAGAGTTTGGGGCATGTGTTAGTTGACCTGGACCAACGAAGTGCCACAGTCTGAGTGGCCTAAACAACAGGAATATATTTTCTCACTAATCTGGAGGCCAGGTGGCCAAGAGCAAGGTGTCGGCAGGCGGGTTTCTTCCCAGACCTTCCCCCTCGGCTGGTGGAGGGCAGCCTTCTCCCCATGTCTTCGTGTGGCCTTCTCTCTCTGTGTGTTTGTGCTCTAAGTTTCCCTTCCTAGAACGCCACCAGTCACACCACATTAGGGCACACACCCTGGTAACCTCGCTTCATCTTAGCCTTCTCTATAAAAGCCCTATATTTAAGGAGGGCTGAGAACAAGGACTTCATCACGGGAATGTGGGGGAGACACCGGTCAGCCCCTACCAGGACCTGACTCACCATCTCTTCTTGCTTTCTTGGTTCCTGACCGAAAGGCTGAGTCCAGCTCACCCATCCTACTACACCCTACCCTGGTCCCACTGCCCAGGGGCTGATACTGCTAAGCCTCTTCCCACCAACACCTGCTTGGCTTGCGTGTCATCTCCTTAGGGTCAAAGTATCAGCTAACACTGTATTAGTCACCTAGTGTGACTCTAACAAGTGACTACCTGCTTAGTGGCTCACACCACCACATCCATCCTCTGTAAGTGCTAGAGGTCAGACGTCTGCTGTGGGTCTCAGGCTAAAACCAGCTGTCGGCAGCCTCTAGAGGAGAACCCGGTCCTCTGCCTTCTCCAGCCTCTAGAGGCTGCGTGTGTGTGTTGCCTCGCAGGCTCTTCCTCCATGTCCCCAGCCCAGTCCTCTGTACACAGCTATCTCTGATTCTTTCTTCTGCCTCCCTCTTCCTCATGATGACTTATGAGGACACTTGTCATTATATTGAACGGATTGGAAACCACACGTCCTAGGGCTGCCAGAATAAAGGACCACAGACTGGAGGGTTTAAAAGAACGGAAACGCATTCTCTCATTATTTTGAAGACTAGCAGTCCAAAATCAAAGGGTCAGCAGGGCCACATCCTGCCTGAAGGCTCTAGGGGAGGGTCCTTCCTTGCCTCCTCCATTATGAGTGTCCCTGTGCTCTAGTTTCTGTCCTCTTATAAACACACCAGTCGTATGGGATTGAGGACCCACCTAATCCAGTACAACCAACCCTGAACATGATCACAGGCCCCATTTCCAAATAAAAGCACGTTCACAGGTTCTGGGTGGACACGAATTTGGTGGGGTAGAGGCTCGGGGCACACTATTCAACCCGGTACCAAAAACTTAATTTCATCTGCAACTTAAATTCCCCTCTGTTGCCTAATCTAACACAGGCATGCTTCCAGTTATTAGAATAGCAACATTTGGGGGCAGAGGGGAAGCAGTATTTTGCCTATCTCTAATCTAATGAAAACATCAGGGCTAGCTGTATCTCTGAAAAACATACAAGAAAGTCATACAACTTAGAACCAAAAAGACCGCCAAACCATCCAATCAAAAAATGGGCAAAAGAGCTGAATAGACACTTCTCCAATCTAAGGAAACTGAGTCCCTAGTGAATTAATGACTTGATCGGAATCTAGAATCATTGTGCCTGTGGTAGTACCTCCTTCTTCACGGCAGATGGGATCCAAGCCCCCAGTGGATAATGGAGTCTGTGGAGAGTACCGAACCCTATGCATACTATTAGGTTTTTCCTAAAAATGCATGTATATGATAAAGTTTGATTTATAAAGGAGGTACAGTGAGAGATTAGCAATAATTTATAGTAAAACAGAACAATTATAACAACATACCTAATAAAAGGTATGTGAGTATGTTTCTCTGGTCCTCTCTCAGAAAACCTGGACTTTCCCATTTGGTATTTTGGACGTGGCTGACTGGCAGCACAGCGAGGGAAACTGCAGGGAAGGGGGCAGGTGTGGTCAGCTCTCCGTGTGTCCCCGGGAGGCCAGGCAGAGTGGGAACATGCATAAACACAGGGTGATCACCAAACAAGGTTTGTTTGTCTTTGGATTACAAGTCTTTATGTATATTTGAGTAGGGCGCCAGGGGACATTTAGGGCACAGATGATGCTCTAATAAAACTAATGGAGTTGCACCATCAAGACTTTGAAGGAGCTGGAAATGACAGCTTCCGCCACTTCTCCAGCCTTCCCGGCAGGCCTGCCTGCATGCTCCCCCACCCCCCACTCCGTCCTAGCCCCCACAGGTGGTTCTTTCCGAGTTTAGTCTGTGAGACACGCGGCTTCCTCAGGGGAGGCGGGCTCGAGGGGCCCTTACAGAGTGTGGTTTCAGTGGGGTACTCAGTAGGTTTCAGGAGGGTGTGCCAAGGGTACACAGGTAACCCTTCAAATAATCAGTCGGGGAAGTTGGTGCTGAGTCATCGTTTGTTATTACAGTTTCCATCGTAAGGGTCTATTTAGAGGGCATTCAAAATCCAGTAGCAAAGCACTAGGAAGTTTCTGTGACTTGACCCAGAACGACACACAGACTCCTGGCCTGTGGACCATCGGCACAGAGTACTTCCTTTCTGCTCTTCCTCCTTCTCCAGAGAGCAGCTCTATTGTGACAGCGATGTCCTCACTCACTGGCCAAGTGACACTGTGGTCCTCAGCGCAGTGAGATCAAACAATTAGGGTGCCTTTGAAATGACTCCACTGTGCCTTTGTTCAGGTGTTTGAAATGCCCTGATGTCACAGACTCCGGACTGTTCTCTCCACGCAGAATTTTTTGGTGGCTTTTGCTTTCCTTGACAAAAAGATTGTTTCACACAGGATGTGGCCAGCAAGAGTCACCTGCCACTGAACGTGCCATTCAGCCACCGTTGGCAGTTTCTCAAGTGTGAATTGGAAGACTAAACACTCTTCTTGACCGTGAAAAATTACTGAAGGTCAGAGACAAGCAAACTCGCTCTATCCTGACGCATTTTGCATCCTGGTCAAAACACGTTTGTGACTTGCCTTTACTGCAGATTCTCGAGAAGGCCAGAGGCCTGTTAATAAAGCACATCTGACCCACATAAGAAGCTGCAATCTTCACACTAAGGGACTGACTGAATTTGGTTTTGGTTGAAGGAACGAAAGGGATCTGGGAAGACACTGGAAATTCTGAAAGAGAATTGGGACAATTCTATACTAACTAACTGAAGGAAATGCAAGAATTCGGAAGCAAAAAGTACGTTTCTTGAACCCTAGAAAACAACCCTAAAACACTAAGAAAGACATTTCACACTGTAGTTATTCCAGACACCTCGAGTCAGTCATTTTCAGTCATCACATTGAAATGACTCTTTCCTCCTGAGGGGAAAATGCTATTTCCCCCCCAAAGCCAACGACACAGTTCCTATCAAGAAACGTTAACTTTGCTTTCTGGCTGACCATGGCCCTCTGGAAAAAGGGAAGTGAAGCAAATCAGTGAATAGTTTTTAAAGTTGTGTATGATTCAATAGGCACATTAGGAAGGGCACTCAGTCTCCACATATTAAACGTGTTCTGGGATCATTGACAGAAATGGCACATTCATGACTTTGAGCTTCATTAAACACCTGGACCAAGTATAGCCCCTCTATGAAAATTTCCCCCAATGTCTCCATCTCTATCGGCAAAGTTGTACCTCATCTCTTTTTGGTCTACAGTCTTCCTAAAAGCAATTAGATGGGTAGACAGACAGCAACACGGATTATATTTACTGTAACACCTGGAATCACTGTCTATGGTGAGATGTCCCCATGACAGTAATGAGTTATTCCTACTTCTGTCCCCTGGGCCTAGAATGGAGCCTAGTACATAATAGGTATTATAAGTGTTAGGTCATTTGCTTTTTAAACATCCAGTGGAATAAATGATTACACATATTCAGTGAGATAATAACTCTGAAGGTGTCCCTTAAATTAATTAGCTTGTAAAAGTGAAATCATCTTTTAGATCCTAAAATATAACACTCACAAAATATTCTGAAATATTTTGTTTTCACCTTTTAACATAATGGCTAAAAATTCTAAGCACGTCAAGTGACTGCTTAGTTTTATTCCAAAGATTTAAACTCCAAAAGTAGAACGTTTCCATTCCTGTGCGCAGTAGGCTTTAGGCTTTAACAAGGCGTAGTAGTTAGAATAATGAAAAACATTTCAACAATATCAAAGCCTTATATGAATTAAAGTTGTTAAAACAAAAGAAGCTCCTGAAGTTTTCGTCTCTATTTACAGCCAAAGAAAATAAGGTTCATTTTCTAAGGTAAAGACAAAGCTAGTATTGGGAAAATATTTGGGGGATTAAATATACCTCGAGGAAAGCTATCTAGACATAACGAAAATGTGGTAAGAATGCTGTCTACTGCACAGCCCAGTACAATGATTACTAGCTTCAGGTGACACTGAACACCCGCAAAGTGGATGGTCCCAAATGGGCTGTGCCGTAGTAAGTATAAAATATGTACATTTTGAAGACAGGGGTATTGAACCCAGGTTCGGCCGCCACTGGAAAGCCAATAATTGGAGACAAGGGCTGATGGAGGAGGGTAGGTTTATTGGAGAGCCAGCAGCCTGAGAAGATGGCAGGTTAACGTCACCAAGCCCATCTTAACAACTGGGCACAGACAGGGGTTCTTGTCGGGAAGGAGAAGGAAGGGGGAGAAAAATGGAACCAAAACCTGAAAGGGTGGGGTTGAGATTTCTCCCCTGAGGGGACTGTGCACAAGTCAGCACAGCCCGTGGAGGTGACTGGTCGAGAGTCAGCAAATCTCCTAGAGCCAGAACGTCTGGAGGTTGGAGTCAGCTTCTTTCAAAGTTAGTTCCTAGAATTCTTAAGCAAACAGGCTGTGTAGCTGCAGTTACATGTTCCACTTGGTAGACAAGCACCCCAGATGCCTACAAGAAAGGAGGACACCATCACACAGCAAACAGCAATGTGTGGCTGCTTCCTCAGAAAGAAATGGCTGGTGCGGAGCCTACAGACTCCCCAGAATGGATGGAGACAGTGGGCCCTCGGTACCTGTCGCACTAACGGCGAAGAATAAATGAGGAGAGCTATTGAATGGGAAAAAAGCTTTTGGGATGTAAGATGCACAAGCGGTCAGTTTTGCGAGACAGTTCTTACAAAGCCCCTAACAGAGTTGTTGTTGTTTTTTTCCTGGAAAATAACTCACCCCAGGTTTGTGGGGAATTCCACCCGGGAAGGCATTGGGGCACGGCTGGAAGGGGGCTTGGGGCGGGTGGAGGGAGCAGAGAACAGTCATGGATACAAACGGTAGGGCAACCTGGCGCCCAGCCGGGGAAGACGTGCCGTGCTGACATGGGCGGATGCTTGAGCCAGACCGCTGAGGACTCTGTCCACTTCCAGCTGCATAAGTGGACGACACCAGAGCAAAGATCTGGTTGCTATTGCCATTGTTTTAATTGATTTTGATAGTGGCAGGCCATTTATTTTCTGAATTTCAGGCCCTGCTGGCTCCAAATAAAGAGAAAAAAGGTGTTGTCATTTTTTTAATTGAATCCTTTGAATCTTGGGAGAGGAAAACATGTCATATAGTTGTGATCTCCGTAGTGTGACTTGCACAGTGGTTCTGAAAGCTGCCAGTGTCTTTCCTGCGAGTCGGCCCTTTCATTGGCTCAGTGCTGTCATCAGACGTCCCGGCAAGGAAGCGTGCTGCCTGTCCTCTTGCTGGCTCACCTGCTGCGCCGCGTGACCATGCCACTGCCCAGGCTTTTACCCAGCCTGACCATCAGGACACAGGAAGACCAAGCACAGGTACTTCCTGCCTGGCACTGGGTACTCTCTTCCATTCTATGGAAACAGGAAAGCCAAGTCCAGGTGTGAGAGGACACCTGTCACTTGTCCATGCAAAAGGCAAGTAAGACCGCCCGAAAAGTGGTAGACTTGCAAACCACCGTGTGAAAATGGGGAGGGGTCACCAAGGAACATGTACAAAGGGCCCAGGGACAAAGCCAAAGGGGGGCAGGATGGAGGGTGGGGGTGGGGCGGGGAAAGTGGTGGTGGGAAAAGGGAAATAACTGTACTTGAACAACCATACAAAAACCAAAAAATTAAAAAATTAAAAAATCAAATGAAAAAAGAAAACCAGCAGCTCTTTCTCCTCAGGGCTCCGTGCACTGGAACACAAGCCAGGCTATTTCTCAAGAACAGCGACTCTTCCTGGGCCCATGGTGATATGGTTGCATTCCCTCTTCGCCTTGCAGAGTTGGGGCTCAGCCTCCCGAGTCCCCCCCTCTCCTAATGTCCTGGGAAGACCTCAGGACTTCATGTTCCCCTTCGTTATCTAAAAGTAGATGCTTTCCTGGGTGCAGGACCTTGAACCTGAGCGACCTGTGATTTGGATGCTGGAAGTTCAGTAGACCAGGGATCTGGAAGATCTGTCTAGCTGGGTGTCACAAGCCCGGAACTGCTTGGGACTTCTGTTTTGTCACCTTCTGTAAACTGTGATGACGGGAAGTTTACTTTTGGTCTATTTTATATAATTTCAAGGTAACACCTGTTCACGGTAAAGGGAAAAAATCAAAGGGTACATGAAGGCACACAAAAGGGAACACATCTCTCGGCCTCCTTGATTCCTTCCTGCACCGTTCCCCACACCTGCTGCCAGGAGCAGTCTCCTGGAAGTCTCTCCACACCAGTTCTCTGCTACATGTTGTGTATGTGTGCATGTATGAACAGGTGAGTACAGGCTTGAGCATATATTTTTGTGTGTTCCAGACAAAATTTACAGACTACTATAGTATTTTGACCAATAATTAAAGTTTCCTATTTCTAAGGATTCCTTTTCCTCTTTAATTTCTACTCTCTTCAGCCCTCCAATGCTAACGAGTCCTGATTTAATTTGTTTGTAAGTATACATCAGTCATCTTTCACATGGAATAGGGTTTCTTTCATGAAACAAATAAGCTTCTGGGACCACATCTCTCAAAAATCAAAACAGTCCTGCGCTTGGTCAACAAACCCTAATAGTAACCCTAACCCACAACTACCAATTTCCTTTATTTCTGGACGGCAATGATAATTTTGCTTAATTTTTTACATTGCCAATTTATCGCCTTTCCTCTAGAAAACTTCCTGCTGACTCTTTTTTAATCCTCATCCAAGGATATGTTTATTGATTTTAAGGAGAGAGGAAGAGAGAGTGAGAGAGAGAGAGAAACATCAATCAGTTGCTCCCCAAATGCACCCCGACTGGGGACCAAACTCACAGCCTTTTGGAGTACCAGACAGTACTGCAACCACCTGACCACCCCCCCCAGGGCCTATTATTGATAACTTCTATTTAGTGTCTTTCTAAAGCCTCTTCTCCAATTCTTTGACAACAACTGGATGTCCTACGATTCCCTGCAGGCCTGACACTAACTACCTAGAGCAAGCACACACCCCACAGATGAAGGGCTCAGTCCCCGGGCACTGGCCCCACCTAGGACACCAGCTACAAAGAGGGTCCTCAGGCTACCCACACTCCTGCCTGGCTGACGACAATTTGGGGGATCCCCTCACCCCTTCCCCCTTCCCCAGTTACAATAATTTTCTAGACTGATTCATAGAGCTCAGGAAAGCATAATGCACCTGATTTCATGCTTATTACAAAGTGGACAACTCAGGGGCAGCCAAATGGAAGAGATGCATGGGCAGGGTGTGGAAGGAGGGGGACATGGAGCACCTGTGCCCCGGTCGGGCATGTCACCCTCCCAGCACATGGGCATGCTCACCAGTCCCGAAGCAACCGGAATCTCGTCCTTCATGGGTGTTCATCAAAATGTCATTACATAGTACTTAAGCACGTATGATGAACTCATTGTTCATTGCTCTATCTGGCTCTATCCTACTGAATGTAGTTTTATGATTTGCTAATTAATTTTATTATTTTTCTAGATAGATTTCACATCCTCCTCAATTAGTTTTTTTCCCATCTCCTGCCAATATCCATGTATATCCGTTCCTTTCCTCAGTGCATCGCATTAGCTGGAACGCCCCACACATAGTGAATAGCGGCCATGGCAACGGGTCCCTTGTGCTAATTTCGAACCTAATGGGAACACACCTCAACTTTCACCACTAATTGCATTATCAGTTCAGAATTTCTGGTAGAAAATTAGTTATTATAGAATTAAAGAAATTTTATTCTGTAACATGAGGAGAGTTTTTTCTGTTTTGAAATCATAATAGGTATTACATTTTATCAAATTCCTTTTAGCATGTTAAAACAATTGTTTAATTTTGCCTCTTTTAACCTGTTGATATAATGAATTACAATGGTATTTTCAGGGTGGTACCAAATTACCTTATTTGAAGGAATGAAAGGCAAAAGTGGATGATTTGGTACAAGTTACAGGAGAGATAACTCCGACGTGCATGTGCTGCTTTGGTGACAGGGACGTCCCCCCATGGCTATGGGAAGCCAGCCTGAGGCTGAGTTCTCCTCACTGTCCCCCAGGTGTGCTTGTCAAAGAGATGCTCTGTCCCACCCAGTGGGACAATCTGCACAGCAGGCTACGTGTTCACCCAATTTTTGGATGGATTTCACCTCTTTCAGGCAAAGTGTCTCCGCAAAGTCACACAACTGAGGGCCACTTCTGTCAGCGGCCAGTTTGTGCAAGCCCAGTACTGACTGATTCACACTTTTTCCAAGGGTGGCCCATACTCCACTGCATTCAGCCCATTCCCCCAGCAGCCACGGTCTGGTTTCTTCCTATCCTGAAGGATGGTCCAGCCACCTTGTCAGTTCTGCAGCTTCATCAGCGTCTCAGCACGCTCCCTCTCCTCATGAGGCTGGTGAAGAAAATATTTGGCGAAGTTCTTCAAAGCCATCTCATTGCAGTCAAAGCAGTGAGACATGGACAGGCAGACACAGGAAGTGTGAGCTCCAGGTTGACCTGGTGGCTGATAATGGGTGCTGGTGGCAGTTCTGGTGCACCTGCCAGAGGGACACAGTCATCTCAGCATTGTTGGCATGGCACTGGAGTGGTGGCAGGGGCCTTGGGCGGCCCAAAGGCTCTGTGAGGAGGGGACGCAGGGCTGGACCTGGGTGGTAGGCTGGGATGGGGCTCGAGCACCGGTTCCTTCCAAGCACCGTTGAGGCAGGAAGCCACGGTGACTCTGGGCAAAGCCCATCATCCAATGATACATGGTATTTTTATGTTAATGTACCTTACAGTGCTTGGCTAGACACCTCTTTCTCTTTTCATGCACTTAACATTTCATTTTGAATTTTTACTTCACGTTTATAAGTTAGAATGACTTAGACCTTCATTTTCTATTGTTAAACTACCCCAAATTTATCCAATAATAGGTTAAAATCTCCTTCAGATACACAGGATTATGCTTATTGGTTATACACATAGAGAAATACAACCACAGAGAAGCTGTTTAATAACGAAACCCAGGGTTACAGATTCAAAACCGTACATGGACCAGAAAAATGTCCACAAATAAGACCGTCCACACCCGGGCCCATGTGTCCTGTGAACGAGGGCAGCGCGCTGACGGCGAAGCCCCCGAACCACCGAAGGAGGTGCCTCTGCTCGGCGCACCAGGTCCACCAGACAGTGCATCCATTATAAAGCCCTAGCTCAGACCGAAAGAGAAATCGCTCACTCTTTTTGGGCCTTGCTTATGGACTTCGAACTGGGTGATAAATCGTACAATCAACACAAGGTAGGCTCATAAGAAAAATCTTGCTCATTTTCTAGCCAGGCTCCTTTCAAAATTAGAACATAATTTAAAATGGAAGAAAGCAGAGGTGATTCTGAAGGACAATGAGAGAGGATTTTTATGCAGAGTGGTAAAAACGAAAACCTTGAATTGCTGCTGGATGTCATCACTAGCCCCCAAACCTAGACATGCCCGTGAACCATCATTCTTGGCCTAGGGTGAAAACTATAATTCTCTAGGTTAAAGGCATAAAGGTAGAAAGCAGACAACTTTAGACATTTTGGGGAAACTAGCAAAAGCACCAAACAGCTCTTGGTTGATGTAACTCCCACACCCTCTACAACAAAGAATAAAAAACTACCGGCACAGTCTCTGGAGACCCCACCTCGGCTTCTGCTGGAGATGATGAACTTGCAGCCCTTGCTTCCCTTAGGCATGCCTGCTGCGTGGGGAAAGAGCATCAGAAAGCGCCGGTAACAGAGCCAGGGGGACGGCAGGTCAGGGAGAGAAGGCCCAGGCTTTGAGTGTCCACATGCACCCACACATGCACTGCCACACACGTCATAGGTCCTCACGCCTCGAGTCCTTTCCGGCTCCCTAGCAAAACCCTCCCTGGCCCCGATTCACAGGGTAGCCATTCTGCTGTTTTGCTGCAGTCTGACAGAGTGCTGCTCTTCCCTCATTAATCCGGCAGTGAGGCGTCAGCAGATTCTGTGGCCCACTCGGCTTCTATTCCAGACACATGTTGAAGGCATCTGAGAAATCCTGCATGAAAGGCAGAGCCTTCAGGGTCACGTCAGCGCAGCATGTTCTGCCTCTGTGGGCCACGTTCCTGACCAACACTTCCATTTCCTATTCCAGTGATGGCTCAGCTTCCAATCAGAAGCAGCAGTTGTCCGGACCCCACAGCTGCACGATGTATTAGTTAGGGTATGTTGGGCTACAGTAACAAATAGGTCCCATAGGCAATGCCGCCAATGACTACAAGTGTCTCGTTCACGGGGTAGATCCGTGTGGCTCAGTCGGTGGGAGCCGTCTGCTGCACTCAGGCCTCCCGGCGCCCAGCTGGGAATGACTCTGTTGTCCCTGACACGTGCTCCCACAGTTAGACCAATGGGAAGGGGTGTAGGGGTTGTCATGCCAGGCCCAGAGAGGACAAGCGTCACTTCTATGCACCTTCCATTCACTATAGCTCTGTCGTGTGGTCACACCGCACGGGAGGGGCCCCAGAAGCATGAGTCCCAGCTGGGTGTGGGAGGCAGAGGGGCCAGGTTTCAGTGAACAGCCACAGATGTGGTGCATGGGGGAGTGATCATCGGCTACATCAAGAGCCTCTGCGGACCCCACAGAGAAAGTAGGAGTCTTTCTCTACAGTTCTTTCCCCCATTTCTCACATCAAAACCTTACACAGCGCTCGCTCACCCCACAGGGGGAGGGCTGGCTAGCTGTGTTTGACTGTGAGCACTGTTCTTGTGTCTCGGCGCATCCCTGCATGGAAGAGCACCCTGTCTTTCTCTTGCCTCCCGCCTGGGAGGCACACACCAGCCATGTTGTAGGCATGGACAGTACAGATGACAGGGACCCCATGATCTCCGCGCACCTGAGTTTCCAGAAGAAAGGAGACATAATCGTAAACACAATCGGGGTGACGTAACTGTGGGCTATTCAGCATCTTTGCATGGTAACAACGGGGACAGCAACGCTGCCCCTGGGAGGTTCTCAATTCATCGTCCTGGGCATATGGCATACCTGAGTGTCTTAGAGAGGAAGAAGAGAAATTGTGGACAGTTGATTACATTTTAATCAGGAAACTAATTTTCTGCCCTGGTTGGTGTGGCTCAGTGCATAGAGGGCTGGCCTGCAAACCAAGGGGTCGCTGGTTCGATTCCCAGTCAGGGCACATGCCTGAGTTGTGGCTGGGTCCCCAGCAGGGGGCATGCGAGAGGCAACCACACATTGATGTTTCTCTCTCTCTCTCCTTCCCTTCCCCTCTCTAAAAATAAATAAATAAAATCTTTTTTAAAAAGAAAACTAATTTTCTAATTCTATAACCAGTGATTGCAGATTAAAAGAAAAATAACTCATGCCTCGAAAGCCTGGCAGTGTGAGGTTTATTTACGTATGTCTCCTAGGTTTCTCTTTTTGCCCATGGGAGACAGGGATCTCCTAAGTGCAGAAATGCCCGAAGACACAAAATACGTTGCTCATATTCAAACACAGCTCTGAGGTCCTTTATCCTTTGGGGACAAGTGCTACATGGCACTCGTTAAATTGTATTTCATTCTCCCTTCCACCTGCCTTTGTGAAATAATGACTTCGAGGTCGGAGGAAGGCCTGTGAGGAGCGCAGGGATGTGGGACTCACTAACGATTTAATCAAAATGTTACCAAGATCCATCTGTAGCTCTAAAAGAGATCTCCTTCCAAGTGCATTGAAATGCAGCACGCAACGGCACTCAACCACGAATTCTTCAAATTCGACAAAAGAAAATGTAAAAAGATATTTTCTTCAAAGGCCTCCAGCTGACCATCTGCCGTAATCACACGGGCCTCCAAATGGTTTTCTGCGGATGGACAATAATAGGATCTGTAAGGAGGGTGGCCATGGCGTGATTGCAGAGCGGGGGCTCGGTGACCCGGCTCGGCTGCGCTCAACACGTGGGGATGGGAACAGCACCAGGCAGGCATCCGATGTCAGAGTGCAGAAGGCTGATCTCATCTACCCGAGGGGCACAGGGGCAGAGGGCAGCCCCATACTGTAGGGGTGGCACCGCAGTTATTGTAATAACTCTGAAAATTGGGAGTTTTCAAAAGAGATGGCCAGTGGCTGCTGCTCTGGATCTGTGGCCTCACTGTGTCATCCGCGCAGCACCTGTGGGAAGCCAGCTGGGGCTCCAGTGAAACAGGCCACCAGGAATGGGGGGACGGGGTCACCCCAAGCAGTGGGACGGTGTGTCTAGAAGACTCTGGCCTTGCTAAGGATGCTGCTCTGGAGCAGGCCACCCTTGCACATTCCAGACTGGTTGGACTCCGAGCTGGAGGTCAGTAGATGCTTCCAGGAGGCAGCCTGGTAAGGTGGGGAGAACAGAGACCCTGGAAAGAAAAGGCATCGGAGGAGAAGAGGCAAAAGAAAGATCTGCCTCCCGGTCGGTGCCAAATAAGTCCCCTCCTTGGGCCCAGCTCCTCCCTCTGAGAAAGGAGCACTACAGCCCACCACTCCGGACCTCCACAGGGAGTGCCCGAGACGCCTTTGCAAATGGCCAGGTGTGGTGAGCATTGCTGAGGATAGCACAGAATGCACAAGAAATTCTGCGCAGAAGTCCTGACCCCGGGGCCCAATCTCTTTAGGGAGAACTGCATGTTCATGAAGCCATTTGAGGAAAATGAGTAAGCAGACAAAAAAACTGCAAAATCGCTTGATAATGACATGAATGCTTCTCACTCACCTGAGCCCACGTGCACACGAGGTACACACATAGAGCTTTCAGAAAGGATTGTCCCGGTTGGCTCTTCCAACTGCAGGACGTGGAGAGCAAGGCCAGCCCCCAGTGGGTGTGACCAGCGCATTTACTGGGCCCTGTCCTGCTCACAGGCTTGATGCGCCGTGAGGCTCGTGGCATCCTTACAGAAATACAGTGAAGAAGGTGTTAGTACGGTTTCCATCTTGGAGACAGAGAAACTGAGGCACAGGGAAGCTAAGACACAAGTCAAAAGTCTGACAGGTAGTTAGGGCTTGGCCTAGAGGCAAGCTAACACCCCAAGGAAACAGCCTCCGAGGTGCTACACTGCTGTCCCGGGTGCTGAGGTTCAGAGACCAAAAGGACGCTGTGAGGTGACTCAGTGAGCAGGTGAGCAAGGGAAGAAGATTCAAGAACAAACGCAGGGCTGTTGACGCCCAGTCCAGTGACCAGAGAACAAGTCGCTCACTCACTCACTCCCTGAAATTACTCACTTGAAATAAAAAGGATTTCAGGAACAGAGTTCAACAGTGACAGCCATGTATATATAAATTATATATTTACATATATATAATTTAGGGTCTACAACTGGAAATCATAGAAAGTTCTAAGTTACGTTAGAAACTAACATTTACACGTGTGGCCACTTCCTCGTCTCCCACATCCCTCTCCTCCTTGATTATTCTCTTGTCCTGGGTTCTGCTTGTTCCGGGAATTTGTGTCCCCTAAGAAACTTCGTCACATCCCTGTAGCCTTTTATGCCCGGTTGGCTTTCTCTCTGGCCGGTCTATTCTTATTTTCTTGGTCAAATCCCTAAACAAATGCATAGCTCGGCTCTGGCTTCTCTTGGACTTGAGGACACTGTGCTTTTAGCTCATCCCTGAAAAGGCCTGAATTCCCATGTGGGCCAGCTTTCTGAGCACTCAGGGCTGTCAAGGAGAGGACATGAGGCCCCGCCCCGTCCCTCAGTCACAGAAGATAAACACCCTTCCCCAGCCTCACTCCTGTCGGAAATAAATCTCTCAGTCACTGTTCCCTTGAGCGTCTGCCCCAGATTGCCGTTTCTGCCTGACACAGGGAAGGTTTCTCCTTTGGCACCGGGAAGAGGTGACATCTGTGAGGTGGGGGACAGTGCGTTCCAGAAACAAACCCAGGCTCGCAGCCCACCGGTCATGGCACCTACTCACAGAAGTACAGAGAGAGGCAAGAGCAGTGTTCTTCACGGGGAGGGTTCTGGACGTTCTGGTCTTAATAGACGGTTCCTAGACAAGAGGGCCAGGATTGTTTGAATTGTGACCCACCATTTAATGACCTTGAGACCTTGGAGGCGTCACTTAACTTCCCTCATCCTCAGTGTCCTTAGTAATTCCATTCCCAGTTAACAGACAGCCACTGAGGGTCAAGGGAATTCACCAAACGCCCATTAAGTACCTGGCATGAGCGGGGCCTGTGCTCGGGGAGAGCAGGAGGGAAGCCGGCACCATCTCTGCTCCAGTTAGAGCCTGCAGCCTGGACCTAGGCATCTGCAAAAAGGGGACAGGATGCCTGACCATCAGAATCCTTTGAGAATTCAGTGATGGAAGCTAAGCGAAGCATGTGACACATAGCAGACACTCAATATGTCACACAGTCACTGTGTCAAACTTGTAGAAGTTTTTGTATGTAAAAACTGGATTCATTTCAACAAGTACAGCAGGACCTTGCCCGAAAGCGTGGCTTGTTGTGCTTAGAGAGGAGCCTCCTACTTCAGGGGCCAAGGACCGTCTCCATAGACAACATTACGTGAAAAATCATCTCTGCTGACCACATCCAAGTTTGTAACTATGGGAAAGCTAACTTTTTCACCATTCTCTCCATATCCACTTGCAAACATGGAACAATAGGGCAGAAGCCCCCTTTTCAGGCCCTCCTGCCAGAGTTGGCTGGACCCCACAAAGCACGGCTGACCCTGACTGTCTCCCGAGCCTCTGTCCTCTGGACTAGAAAATCACTGGCAGTGCCCTGAAGACAAAGAGGCTCTGCAGACTTACAAAAGAGGACATGCCAGACCTCAACGACCGGACCCTGGACCCAAAGACGACGTCAGGACAAGCTGCCACCTGTACAAGACCAAGAGAAGCATCCTGCTTGACAACCACCCCATTACCCGATAAAAGCCCGAAGCCCCAACCCCTCGGGGCTGGTGCCTTTATCTCCACACACACCCAGCCCTCTCCCTCCCTTGAAAAAGTAAAATAAAACTTTACTCTCCACACTTTCTTCTCTGTGAATTCTTTTATAGCCCAGTCACCAACCCCCTAATTTAACAAGTGGCTTGGGCTTTGCA
Source organism: Macrotus californicus (assembly GCA_007922815.1). Taxonomy (NCBI): domain Eukaryota; kingdom Metazoa; phylum Chordata; class Mammalia; order Chiroptera; family Phyllostomidae; genus Macrotus; species Macrotus californicus. The sequence continues at coordinate 19,898 of VMDR010000603.1, forward strand.
GAGGGAAGAAACAAAGAAAGTTGGAAGCCATAATGTCCTGGCAGCCAAACGAGGCAGGAAGGACTCCACAATGGCATTTTAAAAACGGCCCCGCGGGAGTCACTCGGTAATGGCCTAGTGGGGAGAGACCCTCTCAGTGACAGGTCGAGCCTACTCTAGCAAAAATGAAACAGGAAATTGGGGCAATTTTCCAGGTGATTTGGGAGAAGGGCATTTTCATCTCCATTTTCGAAGTACAATGATTGGCACATGTCTGTGCCCTGGCCACCGGGACCCGGCCACCGTGGAACCAGAAAAGCATCCGGGAAACGGGGACAGGGGCTGTGAGCAGAATGGAGAAATGGGAGGAGAGCACAGTCTGGTTCAGCACGGACCTGGACGGCCGCCCTGCCCACCACGTCGATCTCTTTGTCTTTGGGTGGCAAGTGACCGCCGCAGGCCTCCGGGTTGCTAAGAGGACGTGCTGAGCTGCATTAACGTGGCATTTTTCTGGAAGTCATTCCCCTGACTTTAAATGCAGCACGGCGGTCATTTCCGAACCTGGAGAACAGCGAGCACACGAAGGCAGAGAGCGGGGCAGACAATGGCACAGCGGCCGCCATGAAAATGCAGCAGGAAAGCAGCAGCCTCCCTGGGCCGCCAACCAAAAGGACCTCGAACGATGTGAAAGGCCCCGAGACCTTGCTGTCATCGGTCCTCCTGGCCTGCTCTCTCTGGCAGGTTTACTTTGTGCTCAGTCTGAGCAGTGGTTCTAGTTCGTTAGAAATCAGTAAGTCACCTCCCTCTTGGTGACAGCTTTATCATCCCAGAGTCTGGCGGCCAGCAATAATTTTGCCAAGTTGAGCTCCGGCAGGAAAAGAAGCTGTCGGGTGTTAGGCCCACCGACTTGGCTCCCCCCTTCCGGGTTTTACACACTTGGTGACTTCAGATAAGTCACAGTGGATTGTCCTTTAACTGATGCGAAGCATATTCCACAGGGCAAACGGGGCTTTGGAAACCAAAGGGATCCTAAGAAAGACCTCCACCCCTTACTGTGTGGCTTTTGGTAACTTACCCAGCCTCTCTGAACTTGTTTTCTCATTGGCACAGAGGATATTGATGGGTAGTCCTTTGTTAATATAAGTAAGGGGCCATCGCAGGGCTTGGGGAAAAGCAAGTCTATAGTGAATATGCTTTCTCTCAGACCTGGTAACTCTGCCTGTCTCCCTGTTCCTCCTCTCTGGGGCCCAGGGCGTGGACCGGACCTAGTGCTCTCTGATGCAGAAGTCAGAACGAGGCAGGAGGCAGCTGTAACTCAGACTGTACCCTGATTCTATGAAGTTATCACCGTTGATTCATCTTGGCAGTCAGTCTCTGGAGGGAGATGAAGCAGACCAAAGAGTGCAGACTGAAGCTCCGGTTCCCCTCCGTCCCGGTGCACCTCCTTCCCCTTCCCAGTGGCCCTGCAGCGTCAGAGCAGAAGTCAGAAGCCACTGTGACACCCGCAGTTTCTCAGCTTGATTCCAGCGGCCCCCGGCCATACGTCACCATGAAGCGGTAGGAATAACTTTGCACTCTGGGGTGAATGTTTTCCTGATTGGTTTTGATAGTACGTTTACTATAAAATCAATGGATGCACGTGAAGAAATAAAAACAATACAGTCCTTTGTCTCCTCTCTGAACTTCAGACCACATGCAGAGCAGGCTTGGGGGCTGGCTTCTGGGTGCAGGAGGGGGCTACTGAGCTGAGGGAGTTCCACTCCTCTGGAAGACAACCGCGCCCTCGCAACACCGCGCGTGGTGGCCTTTGTCGGGTGGTGGCGCTAATGGACAGTCTGTTCTGATCTTTATTTTGGCTGTGGCCGCCTTGAAGGACCCTAGCAGCCCCTCTATCACTACCACCCAAACCCTCAGAAATTATGCCCCTTAATTCGGTTGGCGTTGAACGCAGTGCATGGTAGAAAATATCGAAGTATTTTTTATTGCCATGTGTTAGTGGATGAGGTCTTTCTAATCCTTAAACTTCTCATCGGTTTTTCCAGCCCACAGGATATTCTTCAATTCACTGAAACAATAAATCAAACAGGCGCCGAATCCTTCCCAGACACCCAGCAAATAACTGAGGTGCTAAAAGAAACTGCTTCAGTTCTGTTTGTTATACACAGAGCTCATCCGAAGATGCTCCTGCAATGGTCTTCTTATGGGTTTCTCTCTCTCTCTTTCCTCTCACGGCCACCCAGGTTGACTCCACCCCTTCCACGAAATATCTCCCTGAAGCTCAATGGCAAAGATAAAAATGATTCTGCTCAAAAACCGTTATTGGTTTGGGCAATCCGTGGGTTTCTGCGGGATGGAGACACTCACAAGGGGAAGTTCAGATGCCTCTCATCCGGGCTCTCCTTGGCCTGATACCACATGCATTTCCAGATCCTTCTTCCTCAGCCACCTGTGCACCACATGTTTGTAGCAGCAGTGGGATCCCCACCACTCTCCCCGCATCCCAGCCTCCACGTCTGCCTGGCCGTCACGTACCCTCCCCGCTCTTCACTTATTTTCTGTGCTGAGGTTTCGTATTTATCTGTGTTGGAAATAAAAATGTTTTTCAGCACAACAATAAGAACAAAATGACCGTAGCCACTCCTGCTGTGAATGATGGTGTGGAGCAAAGGGGGGGGGTGGCTGATACACCAGGAACATCCGCATTCGGAGAAGATAGTGCCCCCAAAACAGCGGACTTGACGCAGACAGGGGTGGCCCACCAGCCGAGACTGTGCCGCTGAAGTACCCAGCCCTGGAGAGAAACCTGTGTTCCGTGAAGGACTGTATGGTCTGTGAGTCCCTGAAGTCACTTGGAATTTGGGTTGGGGTGGGCACTGTAGGCAGTTGTCCTCTGTAATAGCCCGGGAGCCCTTGGTTGTCCTTGGAGAGGCCACCACAGTGCTGCAGAGAGAGGAGCTTCCCTGGAAAACCAGGGGCTGTGGAGGACACACTGTCTGTGGAGAAGGCCTGGTCACAGAGCACACTGAAGGACGTCCGTCCCCGGCTCCTACTGCTCCCGGTTCCATCACACCCAGTGCTGCGCACACGGTCACGCCGATCCCAGTCACACCCCTAGCCTGTGTGTGTGGCACATCAGAGGCAGACAGGAGCACAGAGGGGCATGGTGCCCAGCAGAGCCATGTGGCGTGGGAAGAAAAAGCCCGTCCTGAAGAAGGGACGCTCCCCAAGATCAAGAACACAGCGACAGCAGGGACTCCGGGGAGCCAGGGTGGGTGGGTGCCAAAAAGTAAGGCCCATGAATCCCTAGAGTTCATGGAAATGATGCTATGCCCCCCCCCAAAAAAAACCCAGCATGTGTAATGGGCTCAAACCAGATAGAGGTACATGTTGAAGGAGACGGTAAACCCAGGAAGCTAAAGGACTTGGGTGACATACTATACAAAAGGTAATAGGGGAGCGGGGTATCCGCTCCTGAAAATCCGAGGGAGACGCTGTGTGCCCAACAAAGAAGCAGAAATGAAGAGGAGAGTGAGGAAGTGAGACAAGATCACTGAAGCGGCCACATGGCTGGGACAACAGGAGGGCAAGTGGTGATTCATGGTGATGACGATGATGGTGGTTTCACTACAAGTTCAATTCGTCACCTCTCCTTGTCATCACACACCCTGGGGCATGTGACTTCCAAGTTCCTCCCAGGAAAAGAATGGAGCATATTTATCTGCCCCACTGGCTTCAAGTTCAGCCAAGGGACCAGCTTTGTCCGATCGACTGAAGTGAAGGTCACGGTGCATGAGCCAGATCTGATTCCGACGGCGAGAGGTCTGTGTGTGTCATCTTGCTGGCTCGGGCCACACCCATCATGATAAGAACATCTCTAGTCTCATCCACTGGTCCCAGGAGCAGGAGACACGATGGAGCGGAGCCATCCGCCCCAGCCCACAGGTATGCAGTAAGAAGCAGAGCTGCCCAGCAACCTCGGCCGGAAGCAGAACCATCCAGCCAAGCACAGCTGGACCGGCCACTGCCCGCCGACCTGCAGATGCTAACGCAGCTGTACTTGGCTCTTGTTTTGAGTCACTGAACCTTGGGGTGCTTTGCTGTGAGCAATCGCCAACCATGCAACGATGCACGGCTCATCCCCTCTGAAACCTTCTTTTTAAAATAATTTTTAACAGACTTTAAACACCAAACGGCTTATTGCCATGTCATTAAATATATTCTGGGCTGAATTTTACCCCGAGTCAGTTAAAGCAGCCACGTTGTGTGATTCCCTCGCTCAAAGGAAACGTTCCAGAAGTCCCCACTTCCTGTACAACAGATTGGACTTCTTAGCCTTGGTATTGTGATCCTTTGCAGAAGAGCCTCTCACTCACCATCTACACACCTCCTAGCTTCAGCAGGACCGATGCACTTTGTGTGTACAGAGAGTAGCTTTGGAGTTGTGAGTATGCATTTAAGCCTCGGGTCTGCCCACTTACTTGTTGTTTGACCTTGGCCAGTTCCTTGGCCTTGGCCCTCAAGTCTCAGTTTATCTATCTGTAAAATGGAGCCAATTATACCTACACCACTGGGGTATTGTGACGAGTCAGTGATGCAGAATTCGCAAAGACCCAGTCATAGTGTTTGGCTTTTGACAGGCATGAGGGGAGGGGAGGGAAGGAACACTTGCTCTTTCTTTTTTTCTTTGTTTTTAATCCAAGCCGAATCCCCACTCTCCACTCTCCACATGGGAGGCTATTGAGGAAAACAGGGCTTCTCCAATGCTCCCAGAGGAAGAGGCAGTGGTGAATCTGTTACAAACTGGCACCCAGTGAAGCACTGTCCTGGCGGCCATGCTGGTGGGGATGAAGCCAGAGCAGATGCTCCAGGCCCACCCTCACTCAGCCCTCTGTCAGGCGGGAGCTGCCCCTTCCCTGGAGGTAATGACTCCTCCGATGTTCTGCCTCCAAGTGGATACCTGAGGCGACTTGGGGTCCTCACTCACCCCCCTGGGTGGGCGGGGGGGCTTGGTGTCTGTACCTCAGGCCCAGTAGGGTCTCTGTGGGCATCCGTGTTGAGAATCGGAGGAGAGGAGAAGTCTGTTTCGGCCGTGACACTAACACGTGGTGTCCCATCCAACTTCCCATTCTACCCGGCATTTCCTTCACGTGTGTGCTCCGTCGGCCGGTACCCAGCGGAGCTCTCAGCCCCGCTTGCCTCAGCTCATTCCTCCAAAGCCAGCTCTCGTCTTGTCCGTAACCCCAGCAGTAAGAGGGACCTCCGCTGCCTCCAGACTGTAAGGAAGCCACTCTGTCTGCACAGCCCCTATGGCTTTTGTGCGATTAGCTGCCTTTCGTGGGCTTGCACATTGTCGCCTCTTCCAGGTTATTCGGTGTTTAGAGTCCCCCACTTCTGTGTGCCTTCCCAGGGCTAACATAACGTCTTGCCCAGGTGGATATTTAACAAACATTTAACTTACACATAAATGATCTATTCTTGTGCGTTCGTGACTTCTGTCCCATCCAAGAGCAGGCTTTGCAGATGAAGTTATGAGTGACCCTCGGCTTGGATAACACGTTGACCAAGAATGATTGGTTTGTTGTTTTAAGAAATATTAGAACCAAAATGGCTCACCAACCACACAGCTTTCTGTGTTTGCGGTTGTCTGCCTGAGTCTCTTCTGTTTCCCCCTTTGCACCCCATCCTCGCCCAACACCACATGGAAAACTTGCCCTCGGAACTGAGCTGAGACAATGCTCTGGCCACATCGCCCTTTCCCGTCTTCCCCAACCAGGCTTGTCTTTAGGGCAATTTTCCTTCATTGTAGCTTTATTTCCATGAGCCTATGGATCAACCCTCCATGTTCTACATACTTTATTTCTCTACTGAATCTCCCATGAGTCAAAAATAATCAGGCCTCCGATTTTTTTTGTTTGTTTACAAAACAATGGAAAAGTCACTAGCTTGTAGGATTCCACAGACAGAATTAACACAATAATATCCTCAGTAGACTGGCAGGCGGGTGAAGGTAATGCTGCGTGAATGTTGACCAGGTTGGGTTGCAGAGGGTTAAAAGAAAGAGTGGTTCTTTTGCGGGGAGAAAACCATGGAAACAGGAACACTAAACCTTACTGCTTGCCAAATCAGGGGTCTCAGGAATTTGAAATGCCCTCTCCCTGACTCTGCCGAGAGGCTCACACTGATACAAGCACCAGAAAAATAGAAATCTCTGTCCAATGTGGGGTTTGACCTTATAGACTTTCCTGGGCTCGGTGTGAGGGGTTTGGGGAGCATGCATGGTTCTGTGAACGGGGGACAGAGAGAGCGACTGTTTCCCCAAAACCTGAAGCGAGGGCTGTGTTGGAAAAACAGGATGGCAAAAATATATTGCCATAGCAACAAATTACTTTTATACTCACAGGAAGCAAAAATAGATCTCTCTCTCTCTCTTCCTTTGAGAAACACATGTTTTAAAGTGCACGGAAGATTAAAGGTGATGTGCAGAAACAGTTGCATGAATGTATTTTCATTTTTCTTCATTTGTTTTGTACGAATGTCAGTATGAATCTGAAAGGCAGATATTGTTTTGAACTGGAAGCTCTTGGTTCCTGAGACCAGGAGCAGCTTTGAAGAGAAATGTATAACTCAGTCAGACACTCTATTTCGACTGCCATGGAACGATCGCAGAATTGAACTTTCCAAAACAAAATGTGCCTGGCATCTGTCATCAACAAAAAATATCATTTCTTCATATAGTCTTTTCTTTCTGTTTGAAAAGCCTGAAAGCATTTTCCGCCTCCTTTCGGCTAACAAATAAGAAGACTTTGGTTTAACTTACTTGAAAGGTAAAGGATGTTTTCAGGAGCCCTGTGATTTCCCTTCAAAGTTCCCAGAGATGCAGGTAACTGCTGTGGAACGCTGGGGTGAGGACCGGGGAGGATGAGGAGGGTCCGACCCAGCTTCCTCGGCAGCGTGGTTGGGAGTCGAGCCCTAATTAGCCCCCACCACTATCACTCACCTCTGAGGCCAGAGCTCACCTGGCTCACCTGGCTTACCTGGCTCACCTGTCCTAGAGCGTGGGTAGTGAGATCTGAAAGGTCAATAATAAAAGGTAGATAATTTCGGCTTGATTAATTTCTGTCACCTGTTTTCTTGCCCTTGGGAAATTATTTTACGACTCGACAGTAGCCATTCTTTCCTTAAAGAAATCGAAGGAAGACCCTCAATAAGTTTCCTTCCCAGAGCAGACAAACGATTGGAGAGACCACGTGAAATCGCCACGTATGTTAATCAAAAATGGCCAACTGTGAGCAACGCCATCTAGTACTTTTTTCCAGCGGGTGTAGACCTTCCTTCCGAAGCGCCGGCATTATTGATAGTTCGCTTCAAATCCATCACAGCTATTTCCTTGGTGTGCATTGATCAGAGATGAAAGGCCTTCACGTTTGGTGGAAGATGGTACTTCTGAACACCCAGCTCAGCATGCCCAGACCTGAGCTCATCATCACCGCCTGCTCCCGTTTCAGCAACTGGCTCCCCCGCATTCCCCACCAGACACCTGGGGCAGAAGCGTCCTCTCTCTGCCTCAGCTGGAAGCATTTGCAGTCAGCCAGAGCTTCATAGTCGTTATGGCCCCTCTTCTGTCTTCACGATACTTCCTGACGGTCAGTGCTGAACCTCAGGATCTCAGCACACCTGCCTTTGTGCCGCAGTCATGGGGATAATGTCCCCATGGACATCTCCTCATTCAAATTCAAGTTCCACTGCTGCCAGACTCACTTTTCCGATACAGCCAGCATAAAGCACCTCCCTCCTTTCAAAAGCTTCATAGCTCCCCTTTGCCGGAGACCAGCTCCAAATTCCTAAATTATAGCCACGTTAGATGGCCACGTATTTCCATGTTTGTTCGCTTTTGTTGATTCTGGCTGCTGTTCCTGCAATAGCCTACCCCACCCACACCCCTCTAGCTTGGAACTCCCTAATCTATTATTCAGGGCCAAACTCAGAAGCAAGGGAAAACGCCTTTGTCCACTCTCTGCCATGCCCCAGCAGCCAGGAGAAAGAATTCCCCTTCGGCCTCAGCCCTCTGCACGTGCCCAATTATAATACAATCCCTCCCCACACACCGCCCTGTCGCAGGTTGTATGGTTCCCCATGTGTGTGACGCTGTCCTGCTCACAGGCTGCCAGGTTCCTGAGTGTGCAGGGTTCTGTTCAACTCTCTTTCCCAAAACCCTGCCCAGGCCTCACAAGGACACGTTGTCAGCTGGGAAAGAGGATCTGTCCAATGAGCAGCCGCCCGCCTTCCCAACAGTCTAGTCGCCTGGACACGGGGACTTGCTTAACTCATGAGTTCAGCCAGGACCCAGAAGAATAGTTTCTCTCATATTTTATTTTTCAAAGACATTAGTTCTTCCTTTTAATATGAAGTTTTATATGTGGGCAAGACTTTGCTCTCACACATTGGTTTGGGATTTCTTGTTCTCCTTTCTGGGTTTTGTTATTTCTTTCAATTTTCAGCAGTGAGCAAGGGTTTCTTGAAGTAAATCCCACACTAGCGGTCCCTGAAGACCTCACATGCCTCACATCTATCTTCTTATTGCCACCATAACCTCATCACTCACCCAGCCCCCCGGAGGGAGACTGGAAAACACCACTGATGTAATACTCCCCTCTGCTCCTGTTGCGTTCACTTGTGCTGGGCTGGAGGGGGCCTCCCAGCCGACCACTGCCCGGACCAAGGACCTGCGTCTTCCTGTTTGTCTGCCTGTGGCTCTTCTCAGATCTGTAGGTGTTTGCTCAGCCCAGCAGCAAAGCGGTCCCAGAGGGCTGTACATTTGGTCCCCGAAGGGGCGGCTGTCAAACAGTGATAGGGATGGGTGAATGCGTACCCCAGCTTCCCAGTCCCCAGAGAGACAACGCTGAGGAGTGCTCTCCCCTGTTCTTCAGAGGCCCCCGGGGGCTGATCCTCAGTTGCCCCCAGCAGTAACCCACTGGGTGGTGACCTGGCTCCGGGGGAAATCCAATGGATTTTTCATATGGTGGGTCTTGTATCCTGCGATTTTGCTGGGTTCACGGACTACTACCCTAAGACTTTTTTGCAGGTCCTTAGGGTTTTCTGGGACTATGGCTACAAGTTCTGTAAGTGAAGACTTTGTGTGCGTAACATACGTATTATATGTAGTACGTACAGTATACTCCTCATTTCACTCACAGCGACCCCCAGGGCAATGTTGGATGGAAACAGTGAGCCAGAGACTCTTGTTCCTGATTTCAGGGTAAAATCTGGTTAATATTTCACCATTATATATAATATTAGCTATAGGGTTCCGGCAGGCATACTTTATAAGAATAAGGACCTTTCCTTCTATTCTTAGTTCTCTGATTTTTTTCTTGTTTCATGAATGGGTGTTGAATGTGTTCATGTTTTTTCCGCATCTTTTAAGACAGTCACATAATTTTCGGCTCTACGTGTTGCTCCATGAATAGCATTAGCTCCTGAATGATTCACCAACTTCGCGTTCCTGAAATAACCCCACTTAGTACCTGTATTGTGGGTTTTAGAAATATTTTATATATATATTTATTATTAGATATTTTAAACATATAATTTAATATTTAAAATACTTTAAGTACACTTTCATTTATTAAATGTTTTAATTATACTTAAATATTTAAAGTATTATATATTTAAACTTTCATTAAGTATATTGCTTATCTTTATCTTTATTTTTCTTTAAAACATATTATACACAGTTCTACTTTTCTGGATGTCATATTGTCAAGGATTTGGGATGTATGTTCATGAGACATATTGGTCTGTATTTTTTTTTAAAATGGCCTTGGTGCTCTTATAAGGCAAATAAGAAAATGTTGCTACTTCCTCTATTATATGATAGAGTTTGCATAAGATTGGCATTATTTCTTCCTTAAGGAATCTTCCTTAGAATTTACTGGTAAAGGCCTCCATTGAAGATGGTTTTTAATTATAATTTTAATTTCTTCAATAATATGGAGGTATTTAGATTTTCTTTTTCCTTTTGGGTCCACCTTGTGTGATTGATAAATCATGTCCTCCCAGGAACGTTTTAGTTTTACCTAAATGGTTGAAATCATCGCCATAAAGTAGTTCATAGTTTTTTCTTGTTACCAGTTCAGTGTCTGTAGAATCTTCAGGGGTGTTCCCGAGTTCACTCTGGATATCGGTAATTTCTGTCTTCCTGCTTCCTTTTTTCCTCCTGATTAATTTTGTCAGGTGTTGAACGTTGTTATTAGTGTTTGTGAAAAACCAACTCATTTATCTTGCAACTGGCCTCTTATTTTTAATAACAATAATAATAATCATAACAAACGTGACATATCTAATACCATACAAAGCATCTTATTTTAAGTGCTTTTAGAAATAGTTTTAAATGGGCCTGTTAGCTATGTTCTTTTTACAGTCTTTCAAAAATTGTCGGTATATTATTAAAAGTTATGATTACTGACCTGAATTCAACCCTAATATCTGAAATAACGTAACAAGTCCTAATGGCCACCGTCAGCTCTTCACAGTTTCCATGGCCAAGTCACTCCCTGTTAGAGTCTCCTTCCCTGCTTGTCAATCACGGCAGCACAGACTCTGTTGGAAAGTCCACAGGCGATCTTTTAAATAAATAGAAATCATTAAAATTAAAGGCTTCTGACTTTTTTAAAAAAAACATCTTCTTTTCCTCTCAGGTCTTGGCGTCTTTCCACCTTTCCTTACTCCCAGACAGCTGCTGCCTATTGGCCTCTGCTGAACCTGGCCCTTCATCCTTGTGCCGCATGAATATATGGGGCAAAGTCACCCTTTCCTTTGTCTGTTTCTATAATTTCACCTCCGTTCTGGGGACTGGCTAAGAAATTGTGTTAATGACCATCTATATCATCAGCTTTTGTATTGGCTGCAGCATGAATTCATTTCTTTTACCTTTCATTATCCTCGGTTTGCTGACGGAATAAAAACTCTTTTATTGCACGTAGTTGCCTGTAGAAAAAAGAAAATCAGGACTTGGTAGTCAAGGTGATAAGTTGTACAGCATCAGATACACTTTCTAAAGGAGTAAGGTGCCCATTGGTGTGATCCAGACAAGAAAGGGTTTTAAGTGTTGACTCCGTATAAGGTGCTGAGCGGAAGTGTTGGGAATATAAAGTCAAGAATATAAGACATCTTCCTGCCCTCAGGGAACTCACAGTCTAATGAAGTTTGAAGTGAGCACAAATATCATATTTTATTTTAGTGGAAGCGATGAGAGGTGTGTGCAGAGAGGGCTATAGGATTCAGCGGAAGCAGTAAGTAAATAAGGTAGGGATGGCTAGGAAAGCTTAGATGGGGAACAAAGGAAAAACAGAGGGGTCTCAGAGAGAGCAAGTCTCAGGAACATGTAGGAATGAAATGATGGTTTTCTGGACTAAGACAGGAGGATGACTTTATTCTAAAACATCCTAAACATGAAATGACTTATATTTTAGAAAATTCCTTTAGTATCAAAGAAAGACGGATCAAAAGGGGACCAGACTGGAAACAGAGAGACGAGTTGGAAGATCCAGGTGAGAATAGTAAGAGCTTATACCACAGTTCTGGTAGCTTTAATGGAAAACGGAGAAATGATAACAGAAAAACAGATGTCATAGAGAGTTGGTAAAGGATTGGGCTGATGAATTGTCATGGACTCCTGGTTTCTGGTGTGGGCAACTGGGTTGAGGATGGTTCCACTTGCTAAAGTGGGGGATACAATAATTGGGAACCAGGGGTGAGGAAGCTGTGTTCAGTTTTAGACATTAAGGATTGGAAATACTTGTAAGACAGCTAAGTGGAAGAGTTCAGTAGGCACTTGAATCTAAGGAGCACACTAATGATGATGAAGGCAGGTTTCCAGAGTCAGCACATGCTATGCAATAGTCTTCTAAGCCCCATGTGTTATGTCAGCCAGAAGAGAGTAGAGCATCGAAGAGTAGAAAATCAGGATGGGCCCCAGGGAGCGTCCGCTGTCCAGGCATAGCCAGAGAAGGGGGGACCCCCTCCCCAGCCCGGGGGACTGCAAAGGAGCAACCAGAGGTATGAGAGAAATCTAAGAAAAATTCACAGAGCAGAGACAGAGAGGAAAAGAGTAATTTCCAAGCATCACATAGGTCACAATCTGACCTTCAAACAAATCTGTGGACCCAGAGGACTGGGGAGGTTGACTGGGGAGGTTGACGATGGCATTCGACACAGCTGGTCAGAGTAAGGGTGGGGAGGTAACAAGAAGCAACAGAAGAAAGAGAGCAAGTGGGAAAACAGAAACAACCGGTTAAATAAAGATGCTATGAAGCTGATACCGTCATTTAGAGTTCGTCATGTGGTCAGCTGGGTAAAAGCCGGCATGTTTTTCATGCCAGAACTACGAGGACGTTCACGGACTTGGTCGGTCCCTGCTCCGTGACTTTGGGCAAGTCAAGTGTCATCACATCTATTTACAGAGGTGCCAATGGAGGCTCGAAGAGTGACATGTCTGACACTTTGTTAGGTACGAAAACATCCCAGCTCCACATGCACACTGGGATGTTTCCTACTCTTTGCCCTTCCTATCAGAGAAAGAGAACACTGTTGACTAACAGGTCATTTGGGAGTCTGTGCTATCTCGATTACAAAATCCCACACCTTTCTTTTTTGATGTAATGTTCATCCTGGACTCAGGAGAATGTTGAATAGAAATAGTTCCAGGTGACATGGGACTTAAATGGATGGCCAGGTATATCAGTTCTCGGCTACGTTACGGATTAAGTGTTGTATAAAGCAGCTTTGGAGGCTTTTTTTTTTAGATCAAAAGAATCCTCTTTGAAAGTTAAATAATAAGTAGGGTCCATATATACAAAACAGTGTCTCAATATAGTAAAGTGAGACTTCATTAACATAAATATATTTTATGACATTTCATTTACGAATGCATTTTTACATTGTGTTTTTCAAAGTCACTCACGAAGCGGTTTCAAGAAACACAACGCGGAGTCGGGGGGTGTGAGCAAGATGAAGAGGAGTCTGCACCAACCCAGCCGTGGCCGCCACTGACTCCCCTGGGACAGGGTCCGCGCTCCCACAGACCAGTCGTTGTGAACGGTGCTCGCTCTTTAAAACAACTTGCCTGGCATTCTCAGTCCCCACGAGTTATACAGAGGTGGCCAGAGCCAGTTTATCCCGAGGACTGCGCAAAAAAGGAATTAACTTGGAAGCAAAAGACGACAAGCTGGTTGGTTCCAATGTTAAAACTGGTGCTCTGCAACATGTTTTTTAAATGTCTGTTTTGTTCCTGATGAAAATATATTTTAAAAAATTGGTAGTAAATATTTGTTGTAATCTTTTGTGGAAAAAAACTTTGATATGGCACGGTCTAATAAACTTTAGTATATAGAGCAGTATTTTTCAAAGGAGAAATGTTTATAAGACCCTTTTCAGGCTTCAATAAAGTGTTTGTTGTAGAGTAGCCTTCGGATTTGCATTTCCATTGGGAAGTGAACACAGAGAGTTCCCATGTACCTACTGCACACCCAAGGTCCCTCTTACAGGACTAATGTCTTACATTAGTATGGTGCATACGCCACAGTTAATGAACCAATAGCAATACGTCATTATTAGCTAAAGTCTGTACTTAATTCAGATTTCCTCAGTTTGTCCCTAAGGCCCTGCTCTGCTTCACGATCCCACGCAGAATACTACATTACATTAGCTGCCGAGTCTCTGCAGACTCCTCTTGCTGGCGGCGATTTCTCAGGTTTCCCTTGTCCTCCGTGACCTGGCCACTCTGGAGGCGGCTGGTCAGGTGTTCAGTAGGGTCTGTCTGGGTGGGGGTGCACCCGATGTTTTCCTTGTGATCGGACCGGGGCTGTGGTTTGGAGGAAGACCACACAGGTAAAGTGCCCTTCTCGTCACTTCTCACGATCCACATGGGGTATCACTGAGAGTTAACCTCGACCACCTGGCGGAACAAGTTTTTGTCAGGTTTGTCCACTAAAAAGCTCCTGTTTTCCTCCTTCCACACTGTCCTCTTTGGGTGGAAGTCACTGTGCACAGCCCTCACTTAGGGGTGGGGGGTGTTCATGGTCCACCTCATTAAGGACAGAACATCTACATACATTGTTTGGCATTATTCTGTGCTAGATATTTCCTCTCCTCCCAGTCTAGTTTATTCAGCTGCTTGTTTATATAGCCATGGGTTCATGCCATTGATTTACGTTAGAATCCAGTACTACCTCATTTCAGGGTTGGTCACTGGGAGCTCTTTCAGTTGGTCCCCCTGCCTTTGACATGCATTTAGCATTTCATTCTACTTAATTATGTCTGACATTTTATTTTGAGCACTTCCTTATTTTCCTGAAATGGAAGAGGGTCCAAGCTCAGTTTGTAGACTTCCTGCCCCAGCCCTAGGATCCGCCATTTTCCCCAAGGTGCCCTGGCCCCTGTTACAGGAGAATGGTGTTAGAAACCAAAATTTGGGTGCTAGGTGGGTTCCCAGCTCCCAGGATATCACTGCTTCTAGGGTGTCTCTACTGACAAAACAAGGACATGTGTACATTTGTGCATTCTATTTGTATATACACATAGGTGTCAATATGTGGCCAGCTGTACCTATATTGAGCTAAATATGGGTCCATACTAATGGGGCCACCCTAGCACATTACTAGATGGGTCCCTCTGGCCTCCTCCCCTGCTGCTCTCTAACCTCCCGTTGCAACACTGCAAAACCTGATTGTTTCCATCTACCACCTATTTGGCTATGTTTTCATATCTAGTGTGCATGATAGAGGTTTCAGAACTGTTAACCTGTATACCAACGGGCAGCCACTTTATCAACATGAATGCCATGCTCCTCTGCACATGTGTGATTCTCCTTGCCGTTAGCCTGAGAAACTCCACTCGGCTCCCAAGTTACTGAGATCAGCATCTTCTTCCCCACGCCCCTCAGGGAGCTGGTTTCTCACACTGGCAATGCCATCAGACAGGTTGTCACTTTTTATATTCCATTCTGGGATTTTCACACCTTCTAAAAGACTTCAAAATGTTGCAAACATTAAAGTTTAGTTTCTGTTGCTGTAAAATTCTGCCAGTTTTAACAAATACATAGTGTCGAGTGTCCACCAGTGCAGTACGATCCAGAGCAGCTTCACCGCGCTAAGAAAGTGCTGCGTGGGTTTCCTGTGGTCCACAGGTCAGTGGTGGCCGAGGGGTTCCATGGCAACCACCAACCTGTGGACCATCTCAATGGTTTTGCCTCTTCCAGATGCTCATATCATGGGAGTCAGACATAGATTTTCAGACTAGCTTCTTCACTGAACAATATTCATTTGAGATTCAGCCATGCCATTCCATTGCTTAGAAGCTCCTTCTTTCCTATTGCTAAATAGTTTCTGTTGTATGCATGTACTATAGTTTGTTTTTCCATTCACCTTTGCAGAATATCCTGGTGACTGTCAGTGTGCGGTGATTGTGAAGAAAGTTGCTATAAACATTGGTATGCAGTGTCTGAAGTTTTCAAGTCAGTTAAGTAAATACCTAGGAGCACGATTCCTGGATTGCATGATAAGAGTGTGTGTAGCTTTGTAAAAAGTGCCAAACTGTGTGCCAAAGTGGCTGTGTCATTTTGTATTTTCACTAGCAATGAATGAGAGTCCCTGTTGCTCTACATCATTGTCAACACTTAGTATTGCTGGCTTTTAGACTTTAACCATTCTCACAGGTGTGTGATAATGATCTCATTATTGTTTTAATTTGCAGTCTCCCAGTAACAAGTGAATGTGAGCATCTTTGCTGTGTTTATTTGGCAACTGAACATCTTTGGTGCAGGGTCCAGATCATCTGCCCATTTTTTTATTGGTCTGTGCCCTCTTCACATTAAAATCCACCCTCACAATCCAAACATTTGGTACAGTGATAATGCATAACCTTTCTTCATTCTGGCAACTCAGGGAATTGTTCTCAAGTCTCCTCTAGGTGACTGTTACGCTCTTATTTTGGGAGCTTAGCAAACACAATCAGCTAAAGATCATTGATTTGGGACAAAAGGAAAGGTTCAGGGATGATCAGTTCAGCCTGGAGAACAGGCAGCAGTCAAAGAAGGGTAGGAGAACTGTGGTCTGGGCCCTGGGCACCCACAGAAAGTGGGGCTGCTTGTAAGAAGTGAGCTCCTAGGGACACCCAGGCCGGATCCACCCACAGTCTAAGCTGGGCTGACGCCTTGCTCTGAGTAATGTAAAGCTTAAAAAAGGAAAATAGCATACAGTGTGCTCACTTATTGTCTAGGTATTTTAGGAAGGTTGCCCCTGAATCCAGAGTTTCAAGCCAGCTTTGTTGCCCAGGTCACTTCTGCAGCCGTGGGGCATACTCACCAGACCTGGTACCAAGGCCAGCTTCCCTCCCAGACGCTCTCTGCCTCTGCCCTCTCCAGAGCCAGCATGTGGGACCCACTGCTGCCAACAGCCCCCATCCCTGTCCTCAGCACACAGCATGGGGCAGACGGAATGCAGATCACAAACCAAGCATTACCATGCTGCGCAGACACCCAGAGGGACCTTTCTGAGTCTTCCACCCCTAGAAGGGAAGACTGTGGACACCTTTCCCTGAAAGTGTGACAGCCCTGAAGGAGGCAGCGGGTGGTTTCTTGGCTGCTGGGTAGCGTATGCCCAGAGAGGCATGGCTTTCCTTTCTCCCTGTAGGGCCTCCAAGTGTGCAGCTGCTATACGCCCTCCTACCTCGCTGTTGCTGGGCAGGCTCTGCCACCCACCTCCCTACTCCCCAGCTTCACGTAGAAAAGCGGAGAAGGCTGGACAGTGCTCAGTGGCTTCCACTGAGGCAGACTTACATCGCCCCCCTGACACAATGGGCCGTGTCTGCCCCTCTGCTGGGTGGGTGGGTGGGGGACTGTCTTTGTAGGAGTGTCTTAAAGCTGCTCTTCCTGGAAGGGTCTGATCAAGTCTCTCTGCCTGTAAGATGCCTTTCTCGGTTCCCAGTTCCCTAGAGTTTCCAGGGATCTAAGCTCTCGTACCACTAGCAGTTGAATCGTTACAACCGTCTAGGACACGTGTGCACACGGTGTCTCGCATGTCATCCTTGCTCTTTCACGAGCCTGCGAGCTGCTCCGGGCACTTTCAGAGGAAACGCGGGCAGCATGGGCTGTTTTCTGTGCAATCTGCCCGGTGGAGATGGAGCTTACTCATAATACTGGTAAATGAATGATGTTCCATGAATTGACTTAGAGTATTCAGTCTAAATAATTGTTTTTTTCTGCCCTTCTGGCACATTTTTCTATTTCATTCATTCTTTCAGCATCAATTTACCAAATAATTGCCACCGTAGCACACTGGAATAGATGCTGGCAAGAAAGGACACACCACATAGGGTCCTTGCCCACCAGGAGTTCACAAGTTAGATTTACCAAACTTTGGCACTGGGGGAAACACGGCCAGAGCACGAATTTCAGCATCCGTCTGGTGGGCACGGTCTCTGCCGGGAGAAGTGGTGTGGGCAGGTTCTCTTCCCAACGTCCAGTGGACTCAAGCTGGGTGGAAAGTTCCTCTCCCGTCCTCGCGGGCTGGAAGCACTGAGTAAAAGTTAACCAACGTAAAGCTGAACGTTACGGCAAGAAAGGGAAACCTGTGGATGTTCAAAGCAGAAAAGGAACTCAAATCTGGGAGAGCTGGAGTTAGAGCTGGGTGTCTTCCTTGAACCTGAAGTCCTGGATGCTCTGGAGGCCGTGGAGTTCAGTGCTCTCCTGGGGCGGTGGTGGGGCGCACGGGGCTGCGGGCCCAGAACTGACTCAGGAGGCAGCGGACTCTGGGCAGGAGTGTGAGCCTCCAAAGACTATCCTATAACTAGAGAGAGAATGGACCTTTTTTCATACCATCTTGACGATTTTGAAGAAGAAATACCCCAAAAACATAATTCGCAGAGCAAACTGATGAAGTTAATTACACCCAAACTTAAAATGTGTACATGGTATGATTACCATGTAATGTTTATACTCTACGATTCCAAAGCCGAAAATGTTTATCTAGCTCTTTACAGAAAGTGTTTGCCGACTCTGGCTGTGGAACAATCGAAAATGAATGTCTCAGCATGAAAAGATCTCAAGACTAATGTGGAATTAAACTCCGAAGTTACAGAACGCTGTGCACCATTTGTACCATTCCTATTAAATTGTAAGGCAAACACTTGGGTACAGCTACTTTGGGGGTAATCGCTGGATAAAAATTCAAAGGTAAATGTTTTTGCCAAATCCACGGTGGTGATTCAAACACTGAGAAATAGAAAGAAAAAGATAGAGAAGATCACCAAGAAAATTTCAGCTGGACATGAAAATTTTCCTCATATATACATATATATATATAATAACAAATGTATAAACCTTTGTAATTCTGCATAACAGGACACTGGCATTTGTCGCAGATTATCATTCCTAGTTGGTGCTTCATTTCCTGTAATAAATAAAAGGACAACGTCGTCACACTGGGCTCCACGGGTTCTCCCTGACATCTGTGAACACGCAGCCCACGCCATGGGCCTCTTCAACTCAGGCACAGACCAGGCTACTACCAACGGCAGGACCCACGTCTCTCTGCCTAGGTAGGGGCTTCTGCCACCTTTCTTCCAAGGTCACCCACCCCATGTGTGGGGCAGGCTGACAGGGCAAGACCCCCCTCCACTTCCTCAGAGCAGCCCTTCCTCCATGGCTGACTGTGTGGCCCTATGTGTGCACAGTAGGGCCAGCCATCGGGTGGTGTAACTCTGAGGGGTGGGTCCCACTCTGCTTCCCGAGTTTGTGGTGAGGCGGGTTAGTTTTGCACCACGACACTCCATTGGACATTGGGCCCCTTACTGCCTCTTTCTCCTCCCCCCACTGATAATTTCCTGGAATTAGTGTCCAAACAAAGCATGGCAGCCCAAATTCTCATCCAACTCAAACTGAGACCATCATTTACCCTCAACAAAGTGAGCTCCTGCACATTTTTTTACAGTTGTTCTGTCTTTGTGAAGCAGGCCAGACAGCGAATTTTTTTAACTCTTGTCTAGGGAGGAAACCGAGCCCCGGAAAAGCGAGCCGCTCGCTCCCCACCCCCCACCACCACCCGAGTCCCTCAGCAGCAGCAGCTGGAACACAGGCTTCCACCTGCCTCCTGACTTCAAATCTGAGCCCTCCCACCATGCTGCGCTGTCTGATGTCATCGCTGTCGGGCCTCCGACGCTGCAGTGCAAATGCGTTAGGAGAGCTCCAGCACAAGTACCTGCAAAATACAGTCACTTTGACTTTATTGCAATTTCCTGGAAGTGGCCCTCACGCCCTGTCAGGGGGCTTTGTCCCGTGCACTTCAGAGAAGACACTGGGATTTTCTCCAGTGCCCGTTGGGAAGGACGCCTGTCTGGACTCACTTTGGGAGTCACTGACAAGGGCGGGCAGGCTCCCGTGGGCAGAAATGGCAGATGACGTGGGCTCTCTTACAGCAGACTGTTTCTCACCGTCTCCAAGGCTCACCCTCAGAGGGGAGGCGTGCCGAGCTTCAGCAGGTATCGGCTGCAGCTTTGCAGGGCTGCAGCCCATTACAGACCCTCCCTCCTTGTCCAGTCCCCAGGGCTTTTCACACGGGAAGGCCACTTTTAATCCGTCACGTGAAGAGTCTCGGCAGCACGAGGTCGGCAGCGGTTGAGAGTGCTCCGAGTCCAAACCTCAAATCCCGTGGCTGCAAGTGTTCACCTGTCAGGTCTCATCTGTGGACAGGCTTCACCTGCGTGTGATTTCTTGCAAGGCAGGCTTTTTGAACGAGAGGACTTGGTGGGAACTAAGAAGATGAGTTTGGCGTGTGAACGTGGAGCCCGAGTGTTGCAGCTCGACTTGGTCAAGTCCAGACAGCGCTGGCCTCGGTGTTCAGGTGGGTTTCGGGTCCTCAGAACAAGCTGCCCTGCAGCTCAGCGTGTCAGATAAACACTTCATAGGCTGGCTCTGTGTCTCCTCTCACCAACAAACAGAACTCCCGAGGCCCGTGGGAGGCGATTTCAAGGACACTGCTGAGTCGGTTGCACCAAATCTAGCGGCAAAACGCTTCGTCAAGCGCTTTGTAATTCACAGAGCGTCTTCTCTTCATTTTGCTTGTTTGGTCCTCAAAATAAGTCCATGAATTTAAGAACACTTTTGACAGTGTTGTATGTTACTCCTTCTACTGGTTACTAAGTCCTTGATGCATAGGAAGCACTTAGAAAAACTTTTCGTTGTGACTGAAGACAAAGCAGCCTAGTCTTTGAGAAAACGTGGCCGCCCTACGTTCTGTGGACTTACTCTGTAGTCATGTGGTTACATTAGTGGCAGGTGCCTGTCTTTGGCCACATCTGAAAAGATTATTTAGCTGATGCACCGAGCCTGGCCTTGACCCTGTGATGGTTCGGAAGCAAAACCAAGTCAGGATGTGTTGGTCAAGCATGGTAATAATTGTCATGCAGTTGTCCCATAATTTTCAACGTTTGTGTCCGCCACCATTCCCCAAGGACAGGGTTTCTCAAAGTGGGTTCCAAAGAGCTGGGTTTCTTTTAGAATGTCAATAAACATGACTTGTTAAAGTTCTTTTAAATGGGGGCAGGGCAAGGTTGTGGTTTTGAGGTCATGTCAGTTTGACAACTCCTTGTTCAAGCAAGGGTAAGAATTTCTGCTTTAAACTAAGTTCATTTTTTTTAACATTGGAACACTGTAGAGCATTTCATATGCTAATACATATTACACTCTTCACAGGGGGTTATAAATAGTAGTGCTTTTTAAAGTAATTTGCTCGTTAAGCTCCATTTCATGGGGCATCTCAAGAGACTGGTGATCCACAGCACCTGGGATTGGAGATTACCCATGTCTTTAGAGGAAATGAAATTCCATTTGCTTTTCTAGAATTGGCCTCGTCACCATGCCAAGAAAATTGGTAACTTTCCTAATGTCTTCTTTTCCCTACAAAATTTTCCTGGAAAAAAATGTAATTGCACATTGGTTTGCCAGGAAACGAGGGCTTCGTGTGTTTGCTGCTGCAGAAATTCATGTTGACTCTGCAGGGTCACACATTACCCAAGAAAAGAGGAGAGCCCAGCGTCGTCATTTCTGAACGTTATGTCCCTCGCTGAGTAATGAGGTCCCTAAACTACCCTGCCTTTAATAGAAGCATAATATATACATGTTGGACATTTCACTCTCTGACAAATCAATGTGCATAGAAAGAATATTTGTGAGAAAATGGCAGACCAAAGCTAAAGAAGAGGAAGTGACAATACTATTTTTATGACATGGTGGCATAGGTCATCATCAGTATTTATTGAGTACATGACAAATAAGGTCCAGGGGATGTGCTAAGCAAAATAAGCCCGTTGGTGAAAGACAAATACCATATGATCTCACTTACATGTGGAATCTAATGAGCAAAATAAACGAACAAGCCAAATAGAAAGACTTACAGATAGAGAGCAGGCTGACAGCTGTGTGGTGGGGGTGGGGGAGGTGGAGGGATTAAGTTAAAAAGAAAAAAAGAGAAAAAACTCATGGAAACAGACAACAGTGTGGTGATTGTGGAGGGGTGGAAGGGGGTGGACGGGTGACGGGGGGTGAATGGTGATGGACAGAGGAGGGGGGGAGGGTATGAGGGGTGGTGAACACACAGTGACTTGGCGTAGGTGCGGTGAGCGGGAGGAGCAGGTGGATCGCCCCCTGGAAGCTTCTTTGCTGTGCTGTTGCTAAGCCTCATGCACACAGAGAGCTAACTACTGTTCCTAAGGAGTCCTCTCCCCACCCACCCACCCGTGGGTGATTGGATACTGCGTGTTGGGAGGGGAATCAACATCCTGAGGGTCCCTGGGAAGTTACCATCGTGGAATTCATCAAACCTCCACGAAAGCGTCTCTTGCCAGGTCAGGCTTGTCCCGGGACTTGGTTGGTCTCCTGTGACGTGGGAATGGCGTGAGGACGGCAGACATCTGCTGTGGCTCTGTCAGCCAAACGTTCCCTCCTTCTGTTGCACACACATCACCCCAGGGCCCCTGGGGTGAGTTTCTGAGAGGAGGAGGGGTGTGCTCAGGGCACCTGGGGGCGAAGGGAAGTGGCAGCTCTGGAGCAGCTGCTCTCCACGGGGCCCTGCTCTCGGACAGGACTCCTATGGTCACCTGCAACTTGACATCAATGCAGCAGAGTCCTGACCCCCATGTGGCACACGAGGACACTGAGACCTGGCTCCAGCACCCACAGAGGATACCTGGGGGGTTAATGTTCTCCCTGAGACCCTGAGACTCCAGGGACTTCTTCCTGTGCGTATAGGCCCTCCGCGAATCCTGCTCCCCGTGACAGCTGCCCACGGGGTGAGCAAGAAGCAGACACCATGCTTGAATAGAAGTTTGCCATTTTTGCCAACATTACAGCAAATGGCATTTTGAAAGCATGCACATAGAAATAAAAATGATACGAGCATTTTAAAGCAGGCTGATTTTTTTTTCAATGTCATGTTTCACGTCAATACTTTTGGCGAAGACACAGACAGCCGGCTCTAGGAAGGTCTGTAGGGGTCCATGCACCTCCGAAGCGAACTGACTCCGGCACCGCAGTGCAAAGGGGTCCGTGTAACAAAGGATCGGGCGCCTTGACTTACAGCAAGTGTCCTGAGCCTGAGTCCAGCGGCGTTCTAGAGGAGGAACTGCAACATCAGCCCAAGAAACCGTTGCCGACAGAGGCAAACACAGGTCGGTCTGAGGACCCTCAGGGTTTCCGCGACAACCACAATCAGTAGCATTTCACAAAAGAGCAATGGATCTGCGGGCTGCAAACAGTCGTCAGAAACGTGTCTTCCAATTCATTTCCATTATTAGAAATAAAGAGATACTTGAATAAGGTGATGTGACGGCTCCCGCATGTGCTTTTCCGAATTTCTGGTGCGGTGGGCGAGCACCTTGTGAGCATAAATGATATTGATGGCGAGGCCGGTGGCGAGGGGGGGGACGGGGACAAATGTCCTCTGGACCCCCCATCTGCATGCTCACCGCCACCCCCATCAATCACCCACTCCAGGATAAACAGGCATTGACAAGTCCTTTGTTCCAAAACGACCAAAAGACAGAGGGGCGTCTCCCACCCTGACTCACCTTTCAGCCGCCAGACCACGTGCCCAGCCTCACAGGGGTTAACCAACAGCACATCGACAAGTCTGAGCCGCCAGCCTCTCCTGATCGGCCTCGCAAGGACTTTCCAGTCCCGCTTTTCCCTCGCCTGTGCTGGTGAGCGGGCAGAAACTCGGCCACACCAACCCTCCAGCCCAGAAACGTGGCCGGGGTTCCCGCCCGCCTTTGGCTGAGTCAGCTCTGAGTGCGGCCCGGGGCCAGACGCACGGCCGGGACCCCCCCGCACTACACGGCCGCGGGCGTTGCAAGGCTGCGCTGCGGGCAGGTTTCAACCGCAGCTGTCTTGATGGTTCCCTGCTATTATCTGAGGGTTCAGGGCAGTCACAAGTTATTTTGCTCCGAACGTTTTCCCAGCAACTTTTTTCCCTTTCCCAAGCGCACAGGGCCGGGAAGGCTGCTCCACTGAGGAGCAGGCTCGGTAATAACGATAGTTTCCGAGCACCCAGTGCCTGAGAGCGCTGTGCCAGCATTTTCTCACTTACTCTTCAAAACAGCCCTACGAGGAACACGTGCTTCTTCTGCTTCTACAGCTCAGGACAGCCTAGCCCTGGAGAAGCAACAGCTCGAACCACACAGCCAACCAGCGGCCAACAGAATGCGCGGGTTTGAGTCCCAGTAGCCAGGCTCCGGCGGGTCGGTAATAACAGAGCTCCAGTTGCTGGGCTCCAAAGCCGCGAGGAATTCTTCCATCCAAACAGATATTGTTCATGAAACGTATTGGCATGAAACTACTGTGTGTGCAGCACATCAGGCAATAGGAAGGACAAGGCCAGGGGCGGGGGCTGAAATTCCAGCTCCAAAACCCACCTGCGGGATAACCCTGGGCAAGCTTCTGGGTCTCTCCGAGCCTGGACCCCAGCTGGAATGTGTGCCCTGCTGAGCTCCGGGGCTGGTGGCGGTGGCATGTGTGAAGTGCTTTGCAGGAAGTGGGCACTCCAGAAAAGGAGTTGGTAATTACTGTAAGATTCTTGCAGTCGGAGCTCTTTCAGATCCGCCTCTGGCCCCAGTTCCACCGGCTGCCCCAACCAGCCAGGGTTTTCTGGCCACAGTGAGGTGCACCCTCGGCCGGCTCTGAGCAGTGTGGGTGCAGCGGCGACAACCTTACCCAGACATGCTTACGCACCGGGTCAGCAGGCGAGTTTTCCCAGGGGGCCGGTCATCCTCTGTGAAGAAATTTTAGCAGCAGGCGAAGTTTGGCTTCAGTGAAGCAAGCTGGTGTGAGGAGGGAGCTAAATTGTGTGCATGGTGGCCACCAGGCAGTGCCTGGCCGATGAATGGACGGTGTGGAAAGGGCCCTGAGCTGCCCACGAAACACAACTAACAGATCCAAAATGGGACTCTTGGCAGCATTTGCTTAACTCCACGGAAGAGGCGGGCTCTTTCTATCCTAACGTACTCGCACAGACCCTGAAGCGGCCCTGGAAATAGCTGAGCATTCTGCAGTATTTAAAGGATGCAGCTCCTATTCAGTCCTCAGATTAGACCCACAGGCTCCTTCCTGCACTGCAGGCTAAACGTCCTTTCCAGGCCTGTGGTTGTCTTCCTGGAAATGGAGGCTCCGGTTCATTTAGACATCCATTCTGCTTGCTGTAAAGAGGCCCCCAGAAGCCTGAGCTCTCCTGCCTCCCCACAGACCTCCCTCGCAGGAAGCCAGAGGGCTGCCAGGTGCAGCCTTGGATGCGACGTGCCTCCGGACTCGGGCCCGAACAGGGCAAGGGGGGGCCCTGTGCGCCTGGCAGGTCCCTTCCCATCACGAGCACCTGGAAACAGGAGCTTATGTCGAGGGTCGTGCCCACCTTTTCAGAGTTTTACATTTTCAGGACCTTGACATTCAACAGATTCGTGTCTTTAAGAAGGTACAGCTTTAATTCTGAAAATCCATCACAGTAACATTGATTTGGGGGTTAAATTATGTCAGCAACCTTGGAGGTGAGGGAAGTAACATAAAGCACAAGTTCACTTGGCAAACGGACTCAAAACCACTAAGACACATATACACACACATACACATACATACACATGTATGAACGCACACTCACAGGCATGCGCTCCCTCTCTCTGCATGGTCCTGGCGAAACCGCCATCGGCACCAGCCGTCAAACCCCACAGAAACGTGAGGCCGTATCTGCGTCACCACGCTTCAGAGCTAACAGCAGGCTGCGGTCACTGAGGGACGGCGGGCCCAGCCGCCTTGCTGGGATGGGTCCTCCTTGCCATCCGTTTTTGTCGCCAAAGGGCTACAGACCTTTTTGTCGGCAGTGAGGTTTGAGTACAGTGATATATGCAAACAGGAAGGCCATTGCTTGCTGGGTTCTTTTTTTCTTTCTTTCTATGTCTTAACAGGACATTCAAGTAGTGTTCTTTAGATTCTGAGTCTTAAGAAAAACGGCTTTGGAGTTACGACCTTGACCTTGGCGGCAGATGCTGGTGAGGATTCCTGGGTGGGAGGGGCCGGGCTCTCCGCAGACTGCAGCTCGGTGTCTCAGCCAGCGACTCGGTCTGTGTGCGTCCCTTACAGCCTCAGACCTGAACGCACAAACCTCCGCCACTCAGAGACAGAGTCCTTCTCTCTCGGTTCTAATATCAGTCATCATAAATCATTTCAGCCGCTTTAACTTAATCATACTAAAGTAACAACGGTACGATGTTAGTGAAAGTGAAAACTTCTGGCTCCCCTACCTGACAGTGCTTGGGAAGCTATCCTAAGTGACTGAAAAATTGGAATCTAGAAGTTGAAAAAGAAAGAAAATAAAACCCTGATACGGGCATGAGCCAAGTGGGAATCCATCCCAGGAAAGCCGGTATTGTTCTCTGTGTCGCTGGCAAATATACCGATTAGTGAGGATATTGATTTTATTCTACAGTAATTAATACAGCATGGAGACGGTGTGTTCAGATCAAATGAACTTTGTGGTCCCCACCCTGAGCAAGGCTAGAGTTTAATCGATTTAAAATATATAACACATAAATTTATAACATATTGATAACATAGCTATCTATTTACATATGGATATTTGTATATATTTCTATGTAATTTTTTCAATCCCCGGAAAAGGGGGGGAGTGTGCACTGGCGTTGAAGAGCCCCCCGCATTTCACTCTTGGCCTCTGTCATTAGCGTCACAGCCCCTGGGCAGTGACGGTGACCCTGAACACAGGACTGGGCTGCTTGTAGGGAAGCAGCCGCAGGTGAATCCTCAGCAAGAGAAACTCATGCACTTGCGAAGGGCTCTGACAGTAGAAAACCAGGGAGAGGCAACACGGGGAAACAGAACCCCTCATCTCTCCTGGGGTTACTTGAATTCTAAAAGGAGAAAAGCTTTTGCATTGGCTGGGCGTGCAGGGAGCCATCTTGGATTTTCACCACATAGAGAACAACTAGAACGATTCTTTGTGGTGTTGATTTTCAAATATTACAAAATAAGATTGAATTTTAGAGATTGGAAAACTAAAATTCCACTCTCCTAACACTATTTTAATTTTTATTTTCTCTTTCTTAGTCGTGTTTATATTGCACGTTTAGACTTTATATAGCTGTAAACATAGAGTCAGTAAACTCTTGTGAACGATTTTATCTAAGAGATCATTAATTTTGCTCAGATTTCTGAGAATTTGAAAATACTATGAGTAGCTGTATAATATTGTATAGAATGAATACAACATTGTCATTATTATTGCTTAACATTAGACATGAAATTTATTTTCAGCTTCTTCTTATTATAGCTGCTACGATACCCATCTCCATACAAATAGTTTTTTTTCTTCTGCTGAATTATTTCCTTCAGATAAATTTTCAGGGAGGCGGGACTGCTGGATCACCTGCCGTAACATTTTTCTGTTTGGCTCACAGAGAGGCGTGTTGCTTTTCTAAAAGCTGTTCCAGTGTACCTTGCCATCAGCAAGTGCGGGAGGGTGCCCGTTTCGAAATGTCTGTGGTTGTTTGGAGTACCAGGGGCAAAGTGGGAAAGGAGGCACAGAGCAGGGGAGAAGGGAGGTGCGTGAGAGAACAGGGTGGGCGCTCAAGGTGTGCGGTCGGTGGGCTTTCCCAAGGCGGAACTCCTTCCTTAGAGAAACCCAGCCCGGAATAAAGCATTTGCCTGGCGCCGTGACTGGTTCCGTTTCCTTCCGAAGCCTGCCACTGCGCTGGAGCCAGCAGGGGCTTCCTAGCAGGTTAGATGTGGATTTAAGATGCTCTTTTCCATGTGATTTGTTAAATTCTAGCGGGCCGTGAACGGCCTTAATACCACCATCACACAAACAATACACTCCATCATCATTTCCAATCTTTAACTAAATCCATTTCTAAGACAATTACCTGTCTGCTATTGATCGGCCATCTGTTTCCCCAGTAATTACATGACACGTCACTTAGCAACGGGATGCGCAGCTCTGCCATATTTCCATAGAAGAGCAACGTGGCTGTGGTTTTCGAGCCAGAAATGACAGTTTCCTGTTATTACAAGTAAATACATAGATACATGCTCTGTGCACACCTGTGTGCGTGAGTGTGGCTGTGTACCTTTTATTCTATTTTTTTTTACCCCTGGTTGCCGTAGTAAATGGAGGTGGGGTGGGGAGGGTGTTTGCCTCCCCTGGGTGTCTCCTCCTAATGCCTCTGGCAGCTGCAGTCACTACCAGACTTACTATTTTCCAGAAGCTGCAACTTGCTAAAACTCTACAGGCATTATTTCACTTAACCCTGACCACAACCTGATGAGCCAGGTACTTTTACACCTGACAGGCTAGTCTTATCCCATTTGCAGATACAGGCATCCAGGCTTAGAGAGACCGAGCTCCCTAAGGTCACAAACAAAATCATGAACCAGAATCACCCGTTCAAAAGCCCCTGGTCTGCAGCGCTGTGTCTTCGGAGCTGACCACAAAGTTAGATCAGTTACTACCTGGGTGACTTGGTGTTTTCAGAGTGACTTCACATCGATCAAGTATGGAGAAGAGACTGAAAGTGTCCCTGGCTTCTGCTTTAGACCCCTCCGGTTGTCTTCCTGTTCTCTCTCAGCACCTCCCTCAGGGCTCTGAGCTCAGACTAGGGCCTGGGGGTGCTGCTTTGGGCCTGAGAAGCCTCCAGATCCTCATCCCTGTGGAGAGAATGTTACCTCCTCAACCAGAGAGTGTTTTCACAATGTAACTGGGTGTTAAGTCCCTGTGCCTAAACTGACATTTTGCCCACCTGCTTCTTGCTGGACAGTCTCCATTGGATGAGCCACAAGCATTTCAAACCCCAAAAGACCAAAACCAACTCCTTATAATCTCTCTCTCTCTACATACTGTATATATTCTTTGTATAGGGTTTTCCAGAGAGAAACAGAATGCATAGCATACGCACACACTGTATTACAGAAGCAGGATCAGCAAGGCCTAGCCATCCCCTCTGCTCTGAAACCGTAAGGTTTTAGCTAACTTCGTGGAGCTAATAACCTCGACAGGAACCAGGATTCAAGTCACGACAAGCTTTCTAGATCAGGGAGCACTCAGTGTCTCCCTGGAAAAATCACAGAGAACCCGAGTGCCTCTGGTGGTCAAGTTCACATCTCCTAAGATCCCCAGGGCCCTCAGCCAATGAGTCCTGTCCGAGGGCTCTTGGTTGACCTGGGGTGTCACCAAACATTGACCCTTGGAGTCTGTGGGGCATCTCTCTCTTTTAACAGGCAGACACTCATCCTTCTTATAAAAACTAAGGCCAAACTGCATGATTTAGCATTGTTTTTTCAGATAAATGCAGGGCAAACATTAATCTTTTCAATAAAAATATTTGTAAGAGTCCTTTGAGTAATCTAATACTTGATTATTTTACCCTTTCTGACTTCCAGCATAGCCTTAGAAAGAGAATAAAATTTTATATTCTAAATTCTTATTCCAAACACATCAAAGCCTTTCTACTGTAGCAGCAGTCAGGGAGAAGGTGATATGTAATAGGTGCATGTTGTGAAGAAGAGAAAGAATTTGTTAAAATAATGACTCTCTGGTTCCCAAATACTTTTCAAGGATTTGCGAAAGGCCTTGACTTTAACATAAGCTACGGCAGAAGAATTATTTCTGATTACATGCTTCTCTTGCTTTTTAACAAGGTTTAAATTGGATCACTGATCAAAAAACTAATTTTGAAAATTATGTCACAGAAAATAAGATTAAATCGTTGACACTTTCAACTGTAGTCTTTAGAAACAGCCAAACAATATTAAAGCTTGTCCAGCTTTGTCATTTTGTTCTAAATAATCTCTATTGGGGTGAGTATTGCTAATATTTGAATTACCCTAAAAAGCAATTAATTCTATTCTTATTAGATTAGAATGAATTAAATCTTTAAGAACTTTTCATTCTAAAATTTTACATAACAATTAAAGGGTGTCTCCATTACTAAGAAAAGTATTTTCCGCTGTGGATTTAAGCTTAATTTTGACATGAGCTGCATCACAATGAACTTTTCATATATTTTATTTGTTTTGGGAAGGGCTGACTTTCGATTTATAGTAAGTTGGGGCAGTGAAATACACCCCAGGATTTCTCATTTCTCAAGAATAACTGACGAATGCAGCAATCATAAGATTCCTTGTCAACTCTTAGGGATAATAAAGATATTAGAACTAAGTAGACCACAAAGCATCTGCTTCTAAGTAATCTTCCATTTTCATGGTGCTAAAGAGTTTAGGAATCGTGCATAGTCCCCAAAGTCTTCACTTCACAAAATATTCAGACTAAAATTCAATACATAGTTATAAGGGCTTAGCATTGCACTGGTACTCTGAAAAATGGGAAAAAATAGAGATTACAGATGAGCTAAGCCAGCCGGGGTGTCCAACCTGTGACCCACCGGCCACATGCGGCCCAGGATGGCTGTGAATGCGGCCCAACACAAAATCATAAATTTCCTTAAAACATGATGAGACTTTTTGCGATTACATGTTGCAATGTATTTAATGTGTGGCCCATTAAAGAAGACAACTCATCTTCTTCTAGTGTGGCCCAGAGATGCCAAAAGGTTGGACACCCCGAGAGGAGCAGACCTTGCAAGAAAAGGAAAATATGAGCAAATAGAAATGGAAATCGAGCATAAGAAAGACTGCAGGATTATAGCCAGCTGTGTGATTTAAGACACAAGAAGGGACAATCAGGATATGTGGGTTCCATATGAACCAGAGAGGTCCAGGTCTGGTCACAGGTAGGCTTTGAGCATCTTCTACAGGTCTAGCTCCCATGTATGCCCGTACGGGACCTGCACCCAGTCAAACCAACACTTTTACTTTGAAGGCCAGTAAAGACAGAAACAGGGGATTTCCTTGTAAAGTAGTGTATCTAATTTTTTAGCTCAATCTAGTGACTACAAGGCAAATAAATAAAAACTGCCCATTATACTGCTAGATGGTTTCACATGTAGATTCATGGGTAGAATTTTAGGGAACTGTGCAATAGAAACAAAGCTGAGTCACAAATCGAACCCTACAATATGAGGATGTGATCGATGTCCTTCTTATACAAACATTACCACCGATCAGACAACAGGTTAGTTGACACTAGATCCCTAGCACTCTACGTGATGACATTTCTCAAGGACTTTACAGTTTTGATTCTGCAGACACAACTAATTCCTCTCGTGTGCTCAATTACTTGACTGCAGTTAGGAGAGGATACGACCGACTGGAGCTATGGAAACCTGGTAGCCTTTTCCCCTTAGCACCTGAGTACCAACTGTCTTATCAGTTTAGATATGTATCACAGTGGTCTTTCCAGTCATTGCTGCTGGTCATTTTTAGAAACGGCCAGATCTGGTCACGAATGTTAGTGGGCCCTTTGAGTGGAATATTAACAGTCACTGAAATCCAATCAACAATATTTAGTATGCGCCCACCAGGTGAGAGGCAATGAGCTTGCTGTGTTAACAGCCTCACGATCTGCAGCGACCATGATGAGGAGACAGTCACAGGAAGTCGGCTTCAGCCTTGAAGATCCCTCTGTTACCATCCAGCTTGAATGTAGACATTGTTACAAACTTATAGATGATTTTTTCCTTGCCATTTAGATTTTCATTTTGTACCTAATGAAAGAGGTCTTTCAGACTTAGATTTTTGTCACATGTCACTCGTACGCAT
Source organism: Macrotus californicus (assembly GCA_007922815.1). Lineage (NCBI taxonomy): Eukaryota > Metazoa > Chordata > Mammalia > Chiroptera > Phyllostomidae > Macrotus > Macrotus californicus. The sequence continues at coordinate 51,135 of VMDR010000603.1, forward strand.
ACAACCAAGGAGAACATGAGTGAAATAAATGGGTTAAGACATTTCTAAGGTAAAGACAACTGCATCACAATGGTGGTCACTTGGCCCTCAGTAATTACCAGACCACCCAGATTTCACAGATGTTAAGTTGGGGTGGAGGGAACAACAATAAAGAAAATCTACCCATATGCACACTGCCTTGCTTAAGATACAGGATGATTCCCAACATCACTAAACCCCCTTGGAACACCTTCCTGCTTTCCACACCAGATCACTGCCACCCTGAATTTCGTACTCATCATTCCACTTACTCTACAGTATTACCAAATACATTTGCTTTGGGTCACACTTTTCACACAGGTAGGCTCTGGGAGGTCCTACAAAGGTCTGCTTAAGCCAGCATTGCCACCCCCGCTTATTTGGTGATGGGAAATGTGTTTAATGGAACATCTATCAATACTTGAGAAAAGTGTGTTCTAAGTTCACCCAGGAAGTATCAGCAAGTCAACTGCAGAAGGAGTGGCTGAAAGGAAAGGGTGGACAGGCAGATTGAGGCCAGATGGCGGAAGAGCCTGAATGGCACATGAGGGAATTTGGATTTTATCCTGATGGCGTCACAGCCATTTGGTGTATTTTAAAGGGCACGGCGTGATCCGACCTGTGCTTCAGAAGGGTTTGGCTGGCACCAGGAAGATGGATTAACAGGGAGAGAGACTGGAGGTAGTAAAAGTAATGAGAAGACAATAAGCACGAGCTCGGTGGACGGTGATGAGGGCGTGAGCAAGACCAGAGGCAGCAGTCAGGACAGACACGCATGGGTGGCGGGGGACCCATTCCACCTGCATTGAGCAGAGGTCAGGATGCGGACGTGTAAGAGACACTTCAGGGAGCGTGAACATAGGCAAAAAAAAAAAAGTGGTGACTTAAAAAAATACAATGACAGAAAAGTCAGAAAAAGAAGTACCTTAAAAAAATATCGTTCAGTTTTGGCCAGAAACGAAGATGCAGTCATCCAATCATTCATTAATTTTTAAGTGTCAAGCATTGTGGCTGCAAATGTCCCCAGTTTGTGTTCCCCTCAACACTAAGGTGCCCTTGTGGGAGCTGTGAGACCCAGCATCGAAGCCAGGGGGCCCCAGGGGTCCTCAGCCACCCACGTGATGGGCGACAGGCACACAAACTCAGTCCTGGCTGTGGACTCCACAGTGGCCCATGTACCAGCCCAGACCATCTTAGACAAGTGCTCACGTAGGACAGAAGCTCTGTGGGAGCCCAGGTTTCTAGCAGAGAAGTTCCAGCATCCACTGGGACAACCATATTAATATGCATGAGTTTGGATGCATTAGAGAGGGCAGCTAGTGTGGACCAAAGAAGAGAATGGCTACTTCAAGTGCAAGGACAGCAATGCAAAATTCAGAGAATGTGGTCAATTGATAAAACATGAAACTACCAAAGGATGGCGACAGTCTTTTAGTAATCAATGCCGAACTCATGGAAAGTTACAATTTAATTATAAAGAATGCAACAAGCCATTTAAAGGAAACTCAGTGCGCTACAAGAAAACAGACAATTTCATGAAACAAGCAACATATATGTAAACAAAATGGAAAGTTTAATAGGGAGATAAAAATCATTAAAAAAACCCAAACATTCTGGGGTAGGAAAATGAATAAAATGGAAAAAAAAAAAAAAAAAAAGGCACTAGAGAGCATCAGTAACAGAATGGATCAAGCAGAAGACAGAATCTGTGAGTCAGAAGACAGGAATTTTGAAATTTTCCACTCAGGGGAGAACAAAGAGAAAGGAATGAAGAACAGTGAAGAAAGCCTGCCTGATCCAGGAGACACATTCAAAGAACTAATTCGAGAATTACTGAAGTTTCAGAAGGAGGAGACAGTTAAGAAAACAGCAAGATATTGACAGTGATACAATTCTTCAAACTTGTGCAGACTGCCCTCATTTTATATGCATTTGTGTGTGTATGTGTGTTTCTGGGGAATTTTTGATGCAGAGGTTCATTAACCTACTGCTACAGTCAAGATACAAAACAGTCCCATCTCCATGAGGGTCTGTCACGTTGCCCTTGAGGGGCTGTTTCCATGACCTAGAAAGGAGAGGTGAGAGCAATTTCATTTCTTAAATTAAGTGAAAGAAACAAACACACATTTGCAAATTCCTCTTATTTTCTTGTATGCCCATATTTCCCCCTAGATTATGTTAACATATAATTAATCTGATTTTACAAAATTCCAATATTTTGATATAGTCATTTAAAAATAGCTGCTTGCTCATTATTTCCACTATAAAACATATGATCCATCAAGTACATACTTGGATATTTTACCTAGAGAAAGTGAAATTCATATTTTCCCCAAAAGCTCTACATGAAAACTTATAGCAGTTTTACCTGCAAAAGCCAAAAACTAGAAACAACATAAGCATCCTCCGAGGGTGTAAAAATAAATGGCAGTAAACCCACACACTGGAGCACTACTCAGTGATAAAAATGAACGCACACAGATACACCCAACAACTTGAGTGGATTTCAAGGGCAGCATGCTGAGTGAATATAACACCAATCAAAATACATCCTGTATGATCTTCCTTATGAAACAGTCTCAAAATAACAAAATTATAGAGACAGAAAAGGAGATCGGCATTGCTGGAAATCAGGAGAGGAGAGAGGGTGTGACTGGCTGTGAAGGGTGACACAGTGGGTCTCTGTGGAGCTGGGACAGCTGGGCATCCTGACTACAGCAGAGGTTCTGCAAATTCACGCATGTGATGAAATTTCACAGAACTATTCATACCCCCCAAAAAGTTATGTATAAGAGAACAGATGGAATATGAATTAGGTGCGTATTTAGTTAATAGTATTGTATCAATGTCAATTACCTGGTTTTAATAATGCTGATGGTTAGGTAAGATGCTTTCTTTCACTGGGTGTGAGGGAAGATCCACAGCTCTCTGTACTAATTTTGCAACAACTTGTCATTATAAAATTCTGTTGTCATTTTAATTTTTTAATATAGGTTATTTTTATTGTATTTTCCCATTACCATTATCCCCCTTATAAAATTACTTTGAAATAAAAAAAGAAAACAAAAATTAGCTTCCCCAACTTACAGAGAAGTAAGATTCAAGCAGGCTACCTAATTTAACCCTCTGAAAAAGTTCTCAAGCTAGTAAAGGTCACACTGAAATTCGAACCCCAGCATTCTCGACTCCAAATTCAGGGCCCTTTAAACCACAGGGCCTCTTTCAGCCACATGTTGAGTGTGAGCAGATAAGCATCCAGGTGGAAGATGAAGGATGTGCAGGTGGACGGAACAACCTGTTCAAAGTCAGAAAGTAAATACAAGAGGGAGAGAAGTACAAACCATCAAAGGCTGGGGCAAGTGGGAAGGTAAGAGCAACAAGCCTTGAGGGGAGGGACCGAGGGGACAGGCTGACAGGCCAGGAGACTGTGGGCCGTGGGCCAGACACCTGATTGGTACAGGAAATAATCTCTAGGGATGACAGTCTCGAGAAATGGCCCCGGCAATAAGTGAGCAGTCAGATTCTACTGGAAAGAAAGGTCACTGTGTGTAAGCTCGTCAGAGATTCGTGAGGCGATGGGGCAAATGCCTGGTCCACGGGCACCTTCGAGGGGGCCAGACGGGGGCATGAAGAGGAGACAGACCTCATTCCTCCTACCAGTACACAGTCCCTGGGGCAAAGAACTTCATCTGCCTTTGCTACTGACTATATTAAATAAACTATCTATAGCTAAGTTTAAAATTCAAGTAAAAGCAAATTTATATCTACCGTATATTGCTTAAAAGGGTTAAAATAAAAAGATGAATATTCTTGCTGAGTTAAAGTTAATAAGGTTAAATGGGCTGATTAAATTCAGAAAGCAATGGTCGTTGATTCAAGTAAGGATGGCCAACAAAAACCTGGAAAAATCAGTATTTAAAAACCCTGAGTCATACGTGTCCCCGGCCGGCAGGGAGCCCCCAGTTCCTGATGGGGCAGACCTCAGAGGAGCTGCACCAATCACCTTCAACTCTCTCTCCTGCAGGTTAATAGCTTTCAATGTGGCCCAGGCCCATCCCGACTAATACAATGACTACCCTCGTTCATTGGTCACCTATTGACTGTCCCAGGAACAGTGACAGGAGCTGGAGTGTGAATGGTGAAATACAATAAAATATGGTCCCTGTCTTCAAAAATCTTAAGAGACAATAGAAGGAGCAACTATTGATTGAGAAACTACACCCCAGGATGGGGTGATGGCCATCGACAGCCAATACTGACAATGATATCAATAGCTAATACTTACTCAACCCATAACAGACGCCAGGGAATATGCATGTCACTGCAGTGCAGCCTGCAGGTGAGGCTTCGAACCCAGGCTTGGTGGTTCAGGGACCACCTCCCAGAGAACACAGTGTGCCATGGAGACCTGGCAGGGGTTGTGCCAGGGACAGACGGACAAGAAAGATCTTCCAGGATAGTCACACTCCGTCTTTCCTCTCATTCTACTCCTGTGCTTCCACGGTAAACTGACATGTTTCCGTTGCTTTCAAGGCTCCTTCCAAGTTCACCTTTACCGCTGTGATGGGGGGAACGCCATTCTTCTGTCCAGATGAAACCTGCACTCGCAGGGAATGCTTAGTCACCCTGCAGGGCTCAGCGTAGACATTGTCTTCTCAGGGGGCCTTCCAAGGTATCACCTAGGCCTACTCGGCTCACACTCCAGGTCCCTACCATGCACAACGGTAGCCCCTACATGTCTCCCCTCCGGCACTGAGGGGGCCGCCAAATCCACAAACGTCCCTGGCAACTGCCTTGAGCAGTCAAGGTCTAGTTCACGCACTACTGCCATCCCAGAGCTGCCACCATGCCAAACACACAGTAGGCACTCAACAACCACTGGTGGATTGAGTGAGAAGATCTGAGTTTGTGGAGTCACATCCCCATCTGGTGGCCTTTTGGAAGACTCCAGTAAGTCACGTACCCTGCTGTGCTTCCAATACCAAAAGCCTGGTGGGTGCTCACCATCCCTGCTCCCAGGCATCGGAGGAAATGATGGTCGGAGTGAGATGTCATGGGTGAGAGAAAGCAGAACTATTTGAAAGGGGATAACCTGAGAGGGAAGTGGGTGACAGAAGGGAAAGGACATCCAAACCAGATAGACCAGTTACCTTGTCAACCTCCACGTTTTACACAGGTGTGCTACCTGAAAGGACATTTTCTGAGCAAATGTTTCTGCGTGGACAGAGGCACGTTCAGCCAGAGTCACAACCTGCTTAGAATCTTAGCACCTCTGATGGGAAGAGAGAGCAGCTACTCCAGTCAGAAAGCACCGAACCGGCTAGTGGCAATGCCAGGCTGGACCCCAAGCCAGCCGCTGGCGGACTGGTGTGTCAGATATGCTGCCTCGATGGAACCTCACTGGGTTAGTAATGGAGCAATGATTAGTCACTGTGCCCGTGGAATGGATGATGGTTTGTTTTTTATTATGGACTCATCGTAATTAGTACAGTCAACAAAAATCCCCGGATTGAGGTGTGGAAAAGGAGAGACTTCCTTCAGGTGAATTGTTTGCAAATTGGGAAGATGCAGCTTCCAGTGAAAGCTGAAAGTGCACCCCACCAAGACAAAGAGAGGGCCACCTTTCATAAAGTTTGCACCCAGGTTCCCAATGGGTTCAGTTTTATGCAAATGAGGCATTCAAATTCTCAGTCCTGATTGGTTGGTATTGTGTGTTCTACCTGGTCATATGGAGCAGTTTTGATTGGTTGGTATAGATGCAGGTGAGGATACAGTAAAGTTCTGATTGTGTGAGGCAGGTCTTAGTCCATGGGTGGCCAGACAAAACCAGGGCCCTGGCCAATATGGCTCAGTTGGTTGGAGTGTCATCCCCATAAACCAAAAGGTTGTAGGTTCAATTCCTAGTCAGGGCACATGCCTAGGTTGTGGGTTTGGCCCCCCAGTCAGGGCTCATGGGAGAGGCAACTGATCCATGCTTCTCTCTCACATGGACGTTTCGCTCCCTCTTTCTCCCCTTCCTCTCTAAAACCAGCAAGCGTGCCCTCAGGTGAGGATTAAAAAACAAACAAACAAACACCAGGCACTTCCTTATATCGTTGACTTGGACGGCAGGAGCACACCGCACAGGAGGCTGCCAGCTCCATCTGGGGCTCTCCCTGAATTGCAGAGGCTGCAGGCCTCTGGTTAGGACCGGGGCCCAGGAAACCATGGGAAGGCCTATTAACGGCAGGGTAGAAGAATATGGGGTTCACAGCACGTCACTGCCCGCTCCACCAGTGGTCTAGAAGGGGTGGCGGCACACAAAGCAAGGCCCAAAATGGGGTGCTCTGCACACGCTGCAGAAAGAGAGCAATGACATTCCAGTTCTATAGAGATATAAGAATTAAAGTGCAAATTTGTAATGTTTTTTAAAAATTGTTATTTATTGATTCTAGAGAGGGGGCGGAGAGAGAGAGAGAAATGTCAACTGGTTGCTCCGCTTATTGATGCACTCATTGGTTGATGCTTGTATGTGTCCTGCCTGGGGATCGAACCTGCAACCTTGGCATATCAGGATGATGCTCTAACCAACTGAGTTACTTGTCCAGGGTTAATGTAGAAAGTTTCATATACAAAAGCATTAAATAATTAGGCAAATGTAATTATTCTGAAAATCATAATCTATAACTTTAGAATCTCATAACTTTACAAATGAGGCTTAAAGGAAGAATAGCTCTGATTTAAAAGAGTCAAAAATTGAAAACGGCTTTGACACTCCCACATGACTATGATGAGCATTTACTGAAGAACCTCCTGGGTGTATAAACTGAGTACACGTGCATCATCCCGCGGCCCCGACCACCACCAGCCCGCACGTCGGTGGTGGTGCTGGCCCCATCTTGGAAACGAAGGGGCAGAGCAGAGGAAGGTGAGGGTCCTGTTCAGAATCCCAGCGAGGAAGTGGCAGGCCAGGCACTCAACATGCCCGAGGGTACAGCTCCTGTTCTGGTGTCCCTTTGCAAAACCACAAGTTACTGCACGTTCTGTCAGCTTGTCCCTCCAAACCCTTCTTTGGGAGGTGTGTAAAATTTACGACCTCTCTTCTTTCCAAACATCCCCTGAGTGTTTTCTCTGTACAGAAATTCCTGGCATAAAAATAAGCCACGGGGAAGTCCAAACAGCACGGGATCTGGGTTTGAAGAACAAGGGCTGTGCAGTACTCGGGTCTTTCTCTTTACTGGCTCCCTTAACCCCCTGCAGTGCCCTCGTCCGTCCTACGGGAGACGCACCTTCTGTGTCACCAAGCGGGGGACAGAACAGAGAGCAGTAGTGGCTCTGAAAAGGCACGGGTCATGGCTGGGGCTCAAACAGCTGCTGGGTCCCACTCAATGGCTGTCCTTGGGCCCCATGGTGCCCTCAAACAGTGGCATGGGTCCTCCCATGTAAGAAGCCTGGATGTACATAGGTTGTCGGTGTGACATTGGAGTGACAGAAGGAAGTCCTCTGTGACCATTTCTGAACATTCGTGAAGGCCCTACCGAGTCCAGCAAAATATTTTCCTTCAATCTTGCCTTCTCGATGAACCAAATGTGGCAGCTTTCCGACCACAGGCCTGCCTTTGTCCAGCCCAGTTTTAAAAGTTAAATGACTCTGTGAGTCACCCTTGAATGCAGAGGAGGCAAACAGGCCGGAATGAAAACCATCTTCATTTATTTCTCAAGCAGGGAATCAACCAGTGGTGAGGCTCACTGAGTCAATGCTTTGTAAACATTTGTGGGGTGCCTACTATGTTTGTCTTTAATAAAAAAAAAATGCCAGGTGTTCAGAGTGTTGGGGTATTGGTAAAGTTCACGTCAACTGTAAATACGTTTATCCTCTCTCCCATTGTTCTCCCAGAAAGAAGTTCAAACAGGGAGACGCTTAATCCGTCTGCCACCACAGAGCACAGACGGACCGACCTCTCGAGGCCAGGGGGTTCCTCTCTGCCACCGCCACCCCCTGGGCCTCCTCACTGAGTGGCCTTGGGGGACACGCACTTCCCTCTTTTGATTCAGCCACTTAGATAGTGTCTTTAAAGCTAGGAGTAAGTTTCTTTGCCACGTGCTCTCCTCCCTGGCACAGCCCAAGGACATGAGGTCACACAAACAAACAGGTATTGGGCAAATGCTCTCTTATCTGTTGCCATAGAGATAAAAGGAAAAATTGATTGAAGAACAAATGAAGCCACCTGCATAGTAACAAAAGGATGAGAAAGCGAAGGCCTTAAATACGATTGTAAGTACTAAAGCAGTTAAACATCGCTGGGCACCAGCAGGCATATCTTAGGAACTGATCTATAATTAAATGAAGTTCTTAACTTCCCCCTCTTTTACTGATCTGTGAAATGGAAGTGATATTGGCCCTTCCGCTCATTGGGGGGGCGGTCAGGGAAACTGAGGCAAAGGTGCTGTGTCAGGTGAAGAGAACCACCGTGTCCTGAGTTTGACTGCGTGGTTTTGACTCCAGAAATCCCTCCTGCCTTCTATGCTGTTTGGTTTCAGAGAACTGGCGGGTGGGGGGTGGGGTGGGTAAGGGAAGGTAAAATGGAGTGGCAGCCAGAATAACGCCCCCAAAGGTCCACATCCTAATCCCTGGTACCTTCACATGGTAAGATGGACTTTGTAGATGTGATTAACCGTTTGAGTCCCAAGCAGTGTGATCGCGCTGCTGACAATACCCCCTGGGACTCAAACAGTTAAGCATCTGGAAACGGGAGTACCCCAGATGACTTGGCTGGGGCTAATGCAAGGGCCAGCGTCCTTATCAGAGGGAGACCAGGGTTGGCAACAGAAGAGGGGACAATGAAAGCAAGAAGCAGAGGGATGCAAGGGAGGGGCCCCACGCCAAGGGGTGCAGGAAGCCTCGGGAGGCTGCCAAAGGCACAGAGGCGGGGTCTCCCTCGGAGTCTCTCCAAGGGCCCACCCTGCTGGCAGCTTGACATCAGCCCAGTAAAAACAGGGTTGGATTTTGGACCTCCAGAACAGCACGGGAGTAGATGGGCACTGTTTTAAGCCACTGAGTCTGTGCTAATTTGTTACAGCAGCCATGTGAAACTAACACAAGCAATAAACCCTGTTCTCCAATAAAAAGAGCAAGGGAGTGAGGCTCAGAAGGCTTCGGTTCTGGTTTCAGGTGGGCCACCATTAGCTGTGGGACCCTAAACGAGTCACGTTACCTCTCAGGACCTTAATTTATCCACACACCACACACTGGGGGGTTTAAGTCTGGCTAACTCTTTGGTCCCTTCCAGCTCTGAGAGTCTACAACAGTCACAACGCCCAGAGTTCAGGCCACTTCACAGCCGCCTGTCCTCCTGGAGACATGCTGGCACTCTGTGTTCAGTCCCCTGCCACACCAAGCCGTGCCTCAAGTGACTCTCTAGCCGGGTCACAAATCCCAGACATTGGCCCTAAGCCACAGCGACACACGAAATTTGTTTCTACATTCTGGGGCAAATTTGCTCAGTACACAGATTTAAAAAAAAAAAAAAAAACATAGTACCTGCTTCAGGTAGGTTAATTTTGGAGAAGGAGCTCCTTAGTTCTGGCTGAACACATGGCCCGGCAGTTCCACTGCGCCCGCTGAGTGTTCATTCTCTCCCCGGCTGTGCCATGACCTCAGTCAAGCCCTGCACCACCCCCGTCCCAGGTGGCGCGCCAGCCCACCTGCCCTCCTGACGGACTGTGGAACAGGGACACCTTCCAGAAAGTAGAAGGCATTATTTTGCCTTCACAACCTTTCTGCTGGTGCTCCAGGTAGCAGTTGTGCAATGTTCTATATTTAGAAACATGATGTCACCTATTCCTTATTCTGTCATCTTTGAGATGTCACGTGACTTGGATTGTCCAATAAAATAGATCCCTCCTGGCACCACTCCCCATTCTAGACGCACCAAAGAGCAAATGGATTGAAGGCAACCTGCTGCTTCATCTGTGCTCTGTCTTCTGTAGGGTAAGCCAGCCCACCCAGGCACCTGCCGCTGGGAGTGAGCTAAGGACAGCCACCCAGGCGTCACCCTCCACTACTCCCATGCAAAGGAGCTGAGCTGTTCCTTGCATTCAACCAGCCAGGTTCTATGAGGACATTTTCACCAAAATAAAAATAGAAACCAAAATATTCTGAGTGTTCACTGAAGAACCAGATTCCGTATACTTAGCAACTCCGACAAGATGGTGCTCACTGTACTTTGTCATCTTGACAAGGAATGGCTTCTTCCCTTGGTGAAGCTAGCCGACATGAGAAGAGAGGGGGCTGGGCTTCCTGCCACCACCCCCCCCCCCGGTGGTCCCCCCACAATGTCTCAGCCCTGCTGAAGGGCTGATTTTATACATTGATTGTCTTGAGGAATCTGGAGCCTTGGAAATCTTGCACGATCAAACGAGGCCTAAAGTGTGCTGTTGAGGAGTTTACAGAAATCTGTTAGCACAGTAAGGCACAAGAGATACCTCGTGTGCTGGAAGCTGAGCTTCACAGTGTGGGAGGTCTAACCTTTGTGAAGGGCTCCTGCAGGCCAGATGATGAAATTCTCTCCTCCCTGCCCAGTCCCTGAGGGACATGCAGCACTGACCTCCCCTCCCCTGTACCTGTAGGCCGGCCAGCCTCCGCCAGTGGTGCTGAACGGAGGGGTGAAGGGCGAAGAGCCACCTGGAGGCCCAGAGGTAACTGACCTCCCCTCCCCTGTACCTGTAGGCTGGCCAGCCTCCACCAGTGGTGCTGGACGGAGGGGTGAAGGGTGAAGAGCCCACCTGGAGGCCCAGAGGTAGAACGTCAAGGGCACCAGCACTGGGGAAACTTCATCACGTCCTTCTTTGTAGATAAGCATTTATCTCCCTAAGTGTCTGATTGTCTATTGGTGCAAGTTATTCTACTTTTTCCCTATTGTTGACTTCACGTGAAAAAGTAGGTAACAGAACAACAACTGCACACACAGAAAAACAGCAGAGGTCTTCGCGCAGCCCTCCATGTTATCGGGCTCACAGTCCCTGGCTGGATATCCAGCATTGCCCATGAAGCAGTCTTGTAAGGATCAAGGCTCTCGGCTAAAAGCAATGGGGACGGAGCATCCCTAACTTAAGACAGCAGGAGGCCTTCACTGAGCGGGGTTGTGTTGGGAACTCGCTCAGCGGGAGGGCTAAACAGCCCAACTGAGGACACGGGCGGGACCAGAGGAGAATGAGCAGCAGGAAACCAGGGGCATTTGGTCAGGATGTCACTTCAGCCACCACCACCGCCACCTCAGAGCTGCTGCCACCTGACACAGCTCCTGCAGAATGCTGGCACCACCCACTGCCATCATTCCCAAGTTCTGCCACTCTGCCTCCTGCTCCCAGGAACAACGGAGGGCTGAAGCCAGGGTGCTGGAGGTGTCCATGCCCCGGGGCCTGGGAGGCACATCTGGCCGTTCCAGCATCTACAACGGGAGGGGAGGCTGCTCTTCCCCCAGGACTCACACGTGGGAAGGTGTCCCATAAACACCAGGGCATTTGGATGCTAAGACAAACAGGTGTCCAGCACAGGCCAGTCCTCTTCCTACCTAAAGCTACGCACACTCTTCACTGGAAAACATTTCTGCCTGGGGCAGTGGATGACTCCCGGACAGTCCGGACACTTCCAGGCCCCCACGCAGTGAGGGAAGGCAGCCCTCACTCAGCCTTGCCAGTCATGGCCCATAGATCCAAGCCTGAGATCTCTGAGTAATGTTTTTTCCTTGATTTCTGTTGAATGCCTGCTTAATGTTCTGCAGCCTGTGATCTGAAATATAGGATTAACCAACAAAAATGGCATGGGAAAGAAGGTGGGAAAGTGAAAGAAATTAGTTAAAACACACAGATCCATCCACAACATGGCATGGGGGGAAACGCCAGTCAGGAGATGCCCCGATGGCTCTGACCTGTCCCCAGCTCCTGCACAGCTCACTGGCCCTTCATCCTCAGCCGGCAGTGTGACCCATGGGGGGTCCTTAGCCAAATGGATGACACAAGCCTTCTTTCCCACCCAGGGCTTCCATCTGTGGGCTGGCCTAGAAGCGGCTGCTGTAGTTTTCCATTAACTTTTACTGATCAGGAGCCTAAAAACCGAATGTTCCAGAAATTATCTACACTCACCTCCATCTCTCTTGAGTTAGTGAAACCCTATTTCTTCTCAATGGCCAGAACCCACCATTCCAGTTCCCACCACAGTCCTGCTTTCCCTCTGTTCTCCCAGGAGCAGCAGTGGTTTAAGACGGTCAGCTTCGGCTTCCAGTTCCACTGCCAGCAACCTCTGTTAGACCCTCCGGAAGGCGCTCCTCTCCCTGGGGTGCCAGCGTCACCACACTGGCAGTATCCAGGGTCACAGGGCAGAAAGCAAGTCGTCTACGCGGGCCCTCGGCTGCACCGGGTAGCAAGGGCGCCCCATGCCCAGCCCATCATCCTGGCCCGTACCACAGTGGTGCTCACACCCTCTGTGCTGCTGCTTTGCCCGGGGGTCTGGGCGTCCCGCACCCCCACTGAATCTGTGGGACCGCTTCCTGCAGAGCTGCCCTTTCAGCCTGCAGAGCACAGCTCCACGCTGCGGGTCCAAGGCGCCTGCCCCAGCAGGGTATTGCTCGGCCACGGTGAGGGCACTTCCTTCTGGGACCCCTCAGATGCCACAGTGATGGGCATCACACTTGATCAATCCACTTGCGCACGCCTGTCTCTGGTGGGCACAGGCTGCGTGGCACTATTTTCTGATGGTCAGGTCTGCTACTCCGGAGCCCCGTGAAAGCCAGCTTTCCTTCGATGGCAAGCCCATGCTGAGGATCCCGTCTAGCCAGCCGGTGCAGCCCCCTGGAGCAGAGTCTCTGGGGTACAGCCTGTACCCACACTTGCAGTCGGATCTGTTATTACGCTCTCTCCTCCTCCGCACAGCTTCCCCCGACTTCGTTTCCCTGCAGTTCTGCTGATGGGAGGTCGCGAAGACCTGTACTTTTTTCCTGATGCCGCCTTCTCTGAGGTCTGCCTTTGTGATTTCCCAAGCACCCACTCCGCACCCACACCCCAGTGCAGGTTTGCAGACATCGCGAGGGCAGGCAGAGCAAAGGCACCTGGATGTGAGTTCCCCTTGTTTTCTGAAACCCAACAATGCTTACAGAAACGTTCTGGCCTCCTTTTCACAGAATTTTCAGGCGTTCTGAACTGAGAGGCGCACCCGGGACGCTCTGCTGCAACAGCGGATGCCAGGGTGACCTCTCTCCTGTTCGGAAACCCTCCATCCATGCCGCTGGTCACTCCTCTCCCGGTTCCCTTCGCTCCCTGTTTCTGGCCCCGCCCCCCACCTCTGCCCGGTTTCAAATGTGGCCCTTTCTCATCCACAGCCACGCGCTGAGCCCCCCTCTCTCTTAAACCCCAGTCCCGTGTTCCCAGCCGTGGGCCCAGTGTCTCAGACTCGCCACTGCCACCGCCACCTAACACCTCCAAGACTGAACTCCCTGTCTTCCTGCAAAACCAAGTCACCGCCACCCAGGTCCAGTTCCGGAGTCATGTTTGCGTGGCTCTCCCTCCTGCACCATCCTCCGCTACGCCCTTTCCTTCCAAACATCTCCCTAAATTCCTGAGACTCCATTTTCCTTCTGTGCTTCTATCATTTCCGCTGAAACATTCTCAAAGGCTTCCCATTGCCTGGGGGAAGAACATCTCTGTTGTTTAAACCCGGAGGCTCTCTGGGACCTCCTCAGGCTCCCCCCAGCCCTGTCCTCCCTAGACAGATCCCCGGGTCACCTGCTGAGCACCCACCGCACCCTGGCTCAGCCCAGGGCCTGCGTTTGCTGGCTTTCACCCTGTGGCTACGCACTTCGGTGAGCTGGGGCTCAGGGGCATCCTTGCTCTGCAGTCACCTGGGAAGAAAGGGCGCTGGGGAGCTCTCTGTGGTCTCCTTTGCAACAGCACTAACCCGCCCTGACTCGGGTGGCTCCGTGGGTTGGGCGTTGTCCCAGAAAGGGAGAGGTCACCAGTCAGGTCCCGGTGGGGGCACAGGCCTGGGTGGCAGGTTCGGCCCCAGTCGGGTGAGTACGAGAGGCAACTGATCTGTTTCTCACATCGGTGCTTCCCTCCCTCTCTCTCTCCTTTGCCCTCTCTCTAAAATCAATAAATAAAATCTTTTTTTTTTTTACAGACACTAATTTCATTCCTGAGGGTTCCACCCACATGACCTAATCACCCCGGACACCTCCAGATATTATCACTCTGAGGATTAGGTTTCGACATAGGAGAGCTGGGGGCACACGGCAATGCGGTTCGAAAACTGACAAAAAATAATCTCTCAGCAATAAGAGTTTGTAAATATTCCCAAATCCAGAACCAAAGCCAACCGACAAGCCGCAGTTCCCTGCGGGAAGCGCTGCCCTGAGGACCTGCAGGGAGTCCTTTCCCACAACCCGCCTTGAGGGATCCTGTGAGGGTTTGTCACAAATAACAGACCCCATCAGCTCTGGAGGCAATGTGTGGGTTCCATTCTGTGACGAAACTGTGCGGCCGGAAACTGGAGCGATAGGCTGAGCAAGGTGACCTCAGCGGTCACTTCGGCAGCCACTGCCATTAGATTTCTGGATTCTGATTTTCTTACTCCCTGTAAAATAACAGGACATTTAAATTGCCAGCTGCAAGAGATCAGACCAAAATACTCAGGAATTTAAGACACTTGCAGAGGATATGTTTCAAAATATGTACTTCAAAATATAGATGAAAATACAAGTGTTAAAATACAAATATGTGTATTGTACATGTACATTTATATGTGCATTTTTGTAACCTTTCATTGTCTCATTTATTAAGTATGTTACTGTGCATGTGTGAGTCAGCGGAAGACATCCGGATTTACAAAAAATGACTTACAAAAGCAGCCTACTGACGTAGAAAACCAGCAGAAAATACAGGAACACACCTAATTAATTATAAAGGACGGGAGCTACCAATGGAACACGCTGCAGGAAGGCATTGCAGCCGAGGCAAGTCAGGGGAAGTCTCTGAGCTCCTCTTCCAAAAATAGCTGCTAAATTTATTTCCCTGCCATTGCACTTCACAACATGTTAATTCTCTGTCCCTGGAGGACCCCACTTTGCACAGAACCTAAATAAACTGCCTCAGGAGGCTCGCGGAGACTGGATTCAATGACCAGCCCCAGTCCCTCCTCAGTCATGGAAACGGGCCAAGTTGCTGGGTGGACGTGCTGAGCAGAGTCCTCAGCGGCCTAGCTGAGCGCCGGGGAGGGACGTCTCTGAGTGACTGCGAGACAAACGCCTTGTCTGAAAACACGAGGAGACACAGGCAACCGAATACACCCATGTGCTATGTGACCGCGTTTTCAGTGGGGCACCTTTTCGTGATGTCACCTACACAACAGCAAGAAGCCTGTGTTGGCAGGCGGCTTTCCACCCCTAAAGTGACAGGCCTGTCTGTCACTCGTAAAAGCCACTTCTTACATTTGCAGGGTTAGTGCGCCTGCGGAGACGGCCGCGGAGGCAGGCACCTGGTGCAGAGCTTCTGCATGGCACCGCAGGGGTCCTGGCGGCAGGAGCTGCCCCCACCGTCTGGAACTGCAGTGAGTCCTCATGCGACTCGGAGAAAATGCCCTAACGCTTCCCTTTGCAAAGCCACCCAGCAACCCGCAACAGCGCGCTTGTTGTAAAAGAGATCACCGCACGGGTATCATCAATTCAGTGTCCTGTGAAAGTCAAGGGTATCCTCTCTGCTAACAGATCCTGAAATTAACAAGCGGCCGTAACTGGCCTGTGTCCTCTGCAAGGCGATACATTCTTAAATAGGACAGGATCTCTGTTCCCGTGCTTCCTAAGTAACAACAAGAGCAAAGAAGGATTGGGCTGCTTTAAGGAGTCACCGCAGGGCTCGTTCATTTTGTGAAAATGAAACACAGCTAACCAGCGGGAGGTTCTTTAAAGGGAGATAACACGGTTGTTGCCAAAGCAACCGCCCCCTGATTGGAGGAAAATCATGACAGGAGAATCATGCCACAGACGAAACACGCGGCCGTGCATTCGTCTGGCTTCTCTCCTGAGGTGGCCTCGAGGGAAAGAGCAGAAAGCCTCTCCGTGCTCCGTGCTGCCTGGACCGCGGGCGGCGTCACTTTAAGAAGCGGAGCATACACAGCAGCATGTTCAGAGACCAGCAACCAGAAGGACTAGGGGTCTGGGGACCAAGTCCCAGGATGCATGTTTACAGCAACTGCGAATGTCGTTTGCAGAAGGGACAATTAGGAAAAAATGCAATACCATGCACATATTTGGAGCTCGATAATGTAGATGTCTTAACACGGGTTGGTACAGGGGTGGAGAGCCACCTACCCATCCCCGAGCAAGCACTGGACAGCGGCCCCCCGCCCACCTGCACGGCAGGGACCCCTGTCCTCTTCCCGTCACTGTGCCCGGGACTCACTCCCCCGTGGGGACTCAGCTACCACAGGTGTCTCCCGGCTCTCCTCCCTCTTCTAAAAACCGCACGTAGCAGACCCCGGCAGACAGGTCTTATCCAGCCGTAGTTTATGAGGGTTGCTCTTTGCCAGGCCTGTTGACAGGAGACTGTTATTTATTTAAAACTGTAACTACATGTATACATATGTATGCATATACATATATCCTACAGTTGATTATAAACATAATTCATGTTTCTTAGAGGGCAATCAGAAAGTGTAGAAAATATGAATTATCCATAGCTCTGCTACCCAGTCACTGCTGAAATTATGCTCCCTGACAGCGGCCTGCCCCCAAGCCCCCAGGCAAACCTATCACCTCCTCTTTTGTGCTGCTACAGCTGATGTAGGTATTTTCCTAACACTGTACAGAAGCATGTAAATAGGCAGCTGCCGTCCAGCGTGACATGATTTCTGTGCTCCCCATGTCCAGCCCAGTGACATAGGTTCTGAATAACTATTTGTTGAATTGACTTGCATTTCAGATGAGAAAATTAAAGACTCAAAAGAAAAACAAGTAAAGCCTCTGAAAATCACTTTTGCATCCGTCAGAGGTCAAATTGGAAGACCCAGCTACCGGGGACCCCTAACTCGGACCTGCGGGGCAGGGCAGCCTGCTCCACTCCCAGGGGCCACACTGCTCCAGGCAGGCCCCCAGCAGAGAAACAGAGAACGCAGTGCCCGCGGGAGGAGGGGTGCCTGCTGAGCATGCCCAGCTGCTCCTCCTGAGGGGGCTCAGCGAGCCTCTCTGCAGAGGCAGAGGGACGAGTGGGGCAGGAGGGAGCCTGGAGGCCTAAGGAGCTGAACGCCTTTCCGAGAACCCGCAGCAGGAGCAGGGAGGAGGTGAACCCCACCCCCACCCCTGGCCTTCGGGCTTTCCTCACTGGGCTTCAGCAGGAAGCCCAGGTCCAGCAAGAGCTGTGGCTGCCAGCTTCTGGACTCTGCTCCCACCTCCCATGAGGTGGCTCCCACCACCAGTCTCTGCTCTTGGGTCTCCCCCTGGGTCCAGTGGCAGGCATGCCACACACCTTCCCCAGAAGAATGTGCAGTGGGTCAGAGCAACACGTTCAACCAATCAACCATGACTCCATGCCATGCCATGCCATGCCAAAAGCGGAAAACATAGCCATTGTTCTCTCTTCCGCTCAAAATTAGGTCCAGGCTTGCTGTGCAGTGAAGCATGCCAGGGGTTCCGGTGAGATTGTTATTGTGAAGATACTTCCATAACAAAAGAGATGCTCCAGGAAAGGAGTTTTCCAAAATCCAAAAGATTATAAAATCCAAAGACTAAGTTCCCATAAAGTTTGAAGTGACAGACAGTGAAATCCAGGGGAACTAGTCGTCTTGTCCTGAGTGTTAGAGTTCTAAGAGCAAAGTTCATTTACAAAACAAAACCTCCCCCCAATTTCTTACTCTCCTCGGTAGTGGGGTCCCCTCAGCAGTCTGTCTGTCTCTGTGCCTGGAGCTCCAAGGCCTCAGAAGTCACAGCGACTCAAATCACTTCTGACACAGGACAGAGGTAACCGCGTGGGTTTAAAGGCTATCGGTGAAATAACGCATGTGAGGAACCAGACAGTGCCTGGCATCTCACCTCCACCAAACCCCTCTGTCCAGAAGGGGCGCTCCAGGGGGCCGTGTCACTAAGGAGGGCTGCTGGGTAGGAAGCTCTTGTTCCGGTGGGACTGGAAGGTCTCTCTCCCACGCTCACTGGCTCTGAGCCTGTGTTCTCCAGCAGCGGTTCTCACACTCAGCTGTGCATGAGCCCCACACCCCACACCCCACCCGCCCCACGGGTGGCCCCACCCAGAGACAGCTGAGGCTCAGCCCCTGGTTGTGACTCAGCAGCGCTGGGGTGAGGCCTGAGCCCCCAGGTGATGCTGGTGCTGGTCCAAGGGGTCCCCTCTCAGAAACACTGCTCCAAAGAAACACAAATTGTAGGACTACGCTTCCAAGTACACCCCTTGAAGCATTTACAGATAACCCCAGTATTTTTACTTTTCTTTCCCCCAAATTAAAAATCCTACCTCATTCACACCTCACCTTCCCAGTTCTGTTAAAATACCAATATCCCTCCTAATGCGGGGGGCTCCCAGGGCTGAGACAGCTAACTGGGGCCTGGCTAGCGCCCCCCACCCCAACTCCCCCCAGAAAGTAACCATCGTTTCTCCTGACCTGACCAGGTTCCCATAAGGCTAGACCTGTTACATTTTTCTGTGAGTAGCAGTGTCTGTCAATCAAACAGTTCCTGATCGTCACAAACTGCTACAAGAGGGTTCCCCAACATCCTCACACAGGCAGTTTCACTTTCTAAAGGTAAAACCTTCTAGTTCACCACAGTGCTGTAGCTGCCCCAAATAAAACAAAAGAAACTGCCCAGAGCCTCTGCTCCGTGCACACGCCCTCCAGCACAGCTGGGAGGTGAGATGGAGGGGGTCCGTCCCCCAGGCTCTGAGGATTTAGTCCTGTCCGAGCAGGAGACTAAATGCACAGCACGGGAGCGTCGGGAACACTTAACGTCGGGAACGAAGGTGAACAGTCTGCAGAGGAATTACCACAAAAGACACAAACGGGACACCGTGAAGTCAAGCCCAGTTTATTTCACCTGCAGCTCTGCCAGTGAGCACGGACCGCAGACGTGGGAGCTGAGACGCACCCGGAGGATCACCGACAAGGGTCAGAACAGCATGCCTTCCAGCCCGTCCTCCATGAACTTCTTGTAAAGCGCCATAAACTTGGCCACAAAGGCTTCCAAGTGGTAGATGGCTTTGCTCCCCAGCTGCAGCCGGTGCTCATAGTAAGCTGCCATCTGGGCCACCTCCCCTTTCAGCTGCCCGTCACAGTTGTGCAGAAGCTCTGAGAGCAGGCCCTAAAGAGAAATAACTAATAATTAAAACAGTAATCATTTAAAAAATATTAGCCAAACAAGCTTTTATTTCTCTCCTCCAAAACAGAAGTAACTCCTAAGTATGTTTTTTTCTTCATGACATCCTTAATTCTTGTGTACGGACTGGCAGTCTGTACCCAATGGAAGGGTTGTGTGCCTTTTCTATAGTGTAACATGTGGTGGTCACCTAGCACTTCCAAATGCTTAAACGTACGAGGGTGCGAAGATGTGAACACAGGAGGCTTCCCGTGGCATCACGAGTTGTAACGGGCCCCCGCAGACAACCTCAAGTGCTGCCACCAGGGGCCACGCTAGAAACAGACCAGCTGCAGCGGCACAACGGAACCCCTCCCCTCACTGGAGAGCGAGGCGGGTGTGCACTGGCACGAGCCGACAGCCACGAGCCAACGTGACGGGAACACAGTGCAGGACACCATGAAGTTTGTGAAACGCACACACACACATGGACTCACTGCTGTGTGGACAGAATACAGGTCTGCTAAAACTGGTTACCCTCATGGGAGTGAATGGGTAGACTCACTTTCTTTGTACAGTCGGCAACACTTGAATTTTTCCACGTGAACACTACCACATAAACACAAACAAACAAAACCCCCGCACATCCCCAGGACTCCTTCAGTGAGGGAGCCCACAGCCCCACTCAGCAGCCGTGCCTGCAGCAAGGCACAGCTGGGACGCTGCCTGTCCTCACACTGACTCCTCTCGTGCGTCCGACCCAGCGGTCGGGCCACTTGCTCCCCGGCCGCATACGTGGTTCCCTCCTTCAACGCTCCATGTCTCGGCTGACACGCAGCCTGCCCAGCAAAGCTACTGCTGACCTCCCGTCGCTCATGCCCCCGTTAGCGCCCCGTGGCACTCCCTCGTAGCCCTTCTGGCACGCTGAAACCCTTTGCTTCTGTGCTTGGTTCCCATCCCTCCCACAAAAATGTCACTTCTGGGAAGGGACAACCCCTCCTGACTTCTTCAGCACTCCCCTAACGGTGCCTGGCACACGGGAAAGGCTCAATAAACTTCTGCTGAATTAATAACCTGGGGAGGAGGGGACAGTGTTATCCGAGGATTACAAAGCCCGTGACCGCCCACCCAAAGTCCAAATTGTATGTGTATAAAAGGCTCAAGATGAGAAACCCAGTTACCTTCATTATTATTTCGGGAGGGATACAGTGAGTTAAAAGCTCATAGAGTCTTCCACGGACTTCCAGGAGCCTACATGAAACATAAGTAGTAACATGTTTTGATAAAAACAACAGGTCACTTTTCCAAGTACCTACTTCATACTGGATTGGTCAAAAAGTCCATTTACTTTTTTCTGTAGAATAAAACACGTTTTTCATTTTCACCAAGAACTTTACTGATTTGGAAATTTTGAGTACACCAGCTCTCTCCCGCACGGTATAACGTTGATTGTTCTCAATGAACGTCTCGATTTGATTGTGTCAACTTCAGCTGGTCTACCCGGCTGTGGAGCATCGTCCAGCGAGAAATCTCCAGCACGAAACCTCGCAAACCACTCCCGACACGTTCGACCAGTCACAGCCCCTTCTCCACACACCGCACAAATCTTTTTTGCGTTTCAGTTCTGTTTTTACCTTTCTCAAAATAATAAACCATAAAATGCCAAAAGTGTTGCTTATTTTCTTCCATCTTCAATATTAAAATGGCTGCACAAAACTCACCAATTTGGTATTTTTTTAAATGCACGCTGATCTGACAGCTGTCAGAATACAGTCTAATGAAATTGTTCTGAATGGAGTTAAAGACAACTGAGCACTACCAGAGCCATCGTACAGAAAAGACCAAAGGAACTGTTTGGCCACCCCAGTAAATTAAAGAAACAATCCAATACAGACATTTTCTTAAATGGCTTATCATACTTAGCAAACACACCTAGAAGCGTTTTCTAATCTCACGAAAACAAACTCTTCAGAACTCTTTGGAAGGTAGACAACCCTTATGTTCAGGGTTATCAGCTACATCTGGAACAGAGTCATGAAGACGGAAGAGTCACCCACGGGTCAATGACACAGGTGACAAAGGAACATAAGGACGACATGTATCACAATGCCACTGCCTCGAGTGCGGGGGAAACAAACACGGCCGCTCTGTCCTGTCACGGAGCGGCAGCACGAGAGGCTGCGGGTACGCGTGGAGCCAGCCGCGTACAGGAGCACGCACATCGCGTCTCTGAGCCTTTAATCCTGGACGCCTCTCAGAACGCACTTGGGAGGGAAGAGTCCAGGGATACACCGCGCACTCTAAAGCAGTAAGAAAACAGCGGTGATTAAAAGTCTAAATCCACATAAAAGAAGTATCTTCATCGCTACAGAGACTTGCCCACGTGTCACAGGTACTCTGTTATTTCAGATTAATCAGAAGTGATTTGTGAGGGATTTCTTAAGAGCCGTGTTCCACCCGGTTTCTGGGACTCCGGGAGTGTGAAGCCGCGCCACAGTAAGGCTTAACAGGAGGGTTTTGTGGTTTTCCGGACCCAGCGTTTCTTCGGGAGCGCATGCTCTGTGCACGCCCCGCCCTCCGCCAGCGGGGAGTGGGCATCTTCTCCATCGTCCGGGTGGAGAGACGAAGACCCGCCAGAGCCGCCGCAGCAGAGCCACGAGGGAAGCGCAGATGCCGCCGGGGTCCGACAGCAGCACCTCCCCACCGCTGCACTGCATGAAGTTCCCGGGGGGTGCACTCTTCCTGACACCCCGCTCCTCCACTGAAGACAAGTTCAAGTTCAGAGACGCGGCTGCGGCAGCATTTGAATCCAGACTTGATGATTACATGGCAGTCTACCTCAGAAATAGACCCTGAGCGCTAAAGTACACGAAAGAGACACACGGGACAGATGGTGCCAGGTTACTTCAACGCCCGTGCACACGGCTTACTCCTGAAAAGCACGCGTTTACCTGGACGCGGTGCTGTGGCTGTATCAGGCACGTGTCCACTTCGCCTCAGTCTGGGCTGCTTTCTCACACGACTTAGATTCGAGGAAATGAATGCATTCTACACACACCACATTATGACGTTATTTGGGGGAGGGGGTCCCAGTGGTGAAGAGCACAGATTCTTCTGTGCAAGAGCAAACATCACCCACTGAAGTATTAGCTGCCCTTCGAATTAGCCAAGTATGACTCTTCTGGGCAGTCCAATAAGAATCAAGACCGCAAACAGCAGCGCGAGCTGCGTCGAAAACCAGACATGTCCCCTAGGCTTCGGGGAGCGACGGTCGGATGGCGGCAGCCCTCCTGGGGCTCCTGGCCGGCCGCGGGCCTTCTGGGCTGAGAGACCCCGTGCAGGCAGCACAGGAGGGTCAGTCCCCACAGCCGTGAGTCCAAAGGGGACTGGCAGCACCTCTGCTGGAACCAGTTCGTCCACAGGCTGCCGACACCCGTGTGGGAAGCGGGGGGGAGGGGTCGGGGAGCAGCAGCCGCCAAATCTGAGCAAAGCAATAACCAGCTGTAGTCTCAAAAGTGCATCTGATTTCCAAAGGTCACAGCACCTGCACCTATATCCCTCAAAGCAGAAAATTCTATCACCAGGTTTCCTTCTCTAAAGTCAGACAAAAAGAAGAAAGCCACCTTCAGTGGGAAATACTCTATAGAAGGGAAAGACTCGGAAGACGTGCTTTGAGTTTTCCCTTCAAAGGCTGATTTCTTCATCACCAATATTTCACCAAACGAAATGCACTTCTCCCTCAAGTCAAGGTTTCTTTTCTGAAGAGACCACTTATGATGTGTAAAACTTTGAAAACTATTAATTTATTCAAGTAAAATAACCGAATTACAGGAATTCAAAGCAAACCTGGGGAAACACTAAGGACCATTATATGGGACTACGTGCCTCCATCAATCTAGATGATGGCCAGGGCATGCGTGACGATCCCTTTGAAACTCACTTCTGAGGTCAGAAGTCATCAGACGTGTCCATCTCCCGGGAGGGCACACATGGCATACCCTTCTCCCGAGGACGTGCACACACACCGGGGGGGCTGGACCTTCGTGGCGGCGCCCAGGCTGCTACTGTTCCCTGAAACAGCACACTGCCCCCCGAAGTCAGTGGGCAGGTGCAGGCCTGACGGGCAGTGAGGGAGGCAGCTCACCTCCTCGAGCCCAGGGCCCTTCCCGGGCTCGTCAGAGGGAAGTGGCACTGGCTTTGAGATGGTCACTGCTCTTTTCATGTATTCACTTTCATTGTATTTTCTCCATCACCACCTACCCCCACCCGTATCCTCGCGCCCCCCACTCCCGCCCCTCTCCATCGCGGCGGCCCTAAATCATACAGCTCGAGCCGAGGGGCAGACCCGGGCAGACCCAGGCAGTCAGGGGACAGGACCACGCTGCAGAGCCACCCAACACCCCTGGGCACGATGGCACAGGGCCCACGGCCACACCCGGACACCAGCAGGGGGAGCAGAGGCCCCACCCACAGCCCTGTGCTGTCCGGTGTGAGGTGTCAACTCCAAGTCAGACGACCTTCTCTACCCTGAGAGAGCAGACACGCTGTGTTCTGTGTTAACTCTAAGTCATCCGAGCTCCGGAGAGGAAGACGTCAAGTTCCAGGACATGCTCCCGTTTGTGTGCAGGTTCCACACTCACATGCCCACAGCTGGTAAGAGCCACGCCGCACACCAGCGTTCTGAACCACTGGGTTTCCAAAGTCACAGCCCACCTTTCCTCACAAGCTCAGCACTCAGACGGAAGATTCAGTTACACTCTGAATCACACGGTGCCCGCAGACAGCCCCCCCAGAACAGCGGCACCTCTGGGAGGCCCAAGCCCCCAGGCCCTCATGCAGCTACCTTTGCGGCGTCTGCTGGCTGACGATGGCGTTGGCGGTCTCCCGCAGGTACACCTCCCAGTCTGTCTCAGGGATGTCCTGGTCTGCAGTGAAGGGGTATCTACGCGGCGAAAAGAAGACACCGTCACCGAGAGGGAAGCGGGCCTCCGCCCAGCCGCGCTGCGTGGGGCGACGGCGGCCACACTCACTGCTGCACGCGGCAGGCCTCGCACATGAGCAGGGCTTTCCTGAGGTTCCTGGAGGCCTTCTCGGCCAGCCTGCGGGCCAGCTGTGGAGGGAGGCTCAGGCCTTCCTTCTTGCACACAGCAGACAGCACGTCGCAGATCTACGAATAAAGTATAACCAACAAAATCGAGCCGCCTGTCAAACAGCATATTCAGAGGATTTCCATTGACAACATCTTTACAGACCCCCACCCCCACCACCCCACCAGCATCCCCTCTCCCCGAGCCCACTGCTCATTCAGCAGGAAGCCAGGGGTCCAGCCCAGCTGTCAGGAAGAGGCGGCAGCTGGCCCTGCAGGAGAAGGGCAGGGCTGCCCAGGAGACCCCCGGGGCTGAGTCCCGCACACCCTGGAGGTGCTGTCTGCATGGACTTCCATGGGAACGGGGCCCCTGGGACTGAGGGACCCTGCAACCCCACTGGATTCACAGACCATTTCACCTGCATCACTCCTAAAGCGTTTACAACCCAACGGAAATAAAGGTATTTTACCACTTTGCAACTAATACAATGTTGCATGAAATTGCCCTAAACCTAGTAACAGCAGGGAAGCCACTTATTTTGAGTTAGCATTTTTACTGACAGCTGTTAACAATGACTGATGTATGGACGGGGGGCGGGGACAGAGGTCAGTTTGCAGGTGTGAGTGACGCTCTTCTGAGTCAGTACAGCTGTTGCAATGACCAGAACCCGCACGTCTCTCCCACACGAACAACTGCGGACCCCCACCCCCTCGCTCACCCTGTGCTCTCTGCTCTCACACTGACCTGGCCCCTCCCTAGGCAGCTCCTGTCCCCCCCCACCTCTTCGCCAAGCCTACTTCTCTCAGACTCAGGTTGAGGTAGAAGATGCTAATAACCTACCTTTCCCTAGTTCAGTAAATTCACACTATCTACTTGTTTAAGGTAAGAGATAATTTAAAGCAAAGAACACTTTTTATATATTGGCATCGGGAATTTACTACTATACAAGGTCTGTCTGGAAAAAGTCCAGCCATTGTTAATATAATGAGAAAGGTTTGGGTGACATCAATGTAACCTGGCAGCCAAGGAGCGTGGACTGGAATGCACATGTGTGAACAATGATGACTTCACTGTACTAGTCAATGGGGGTGGTAGACGCTGTTGAGTGAGCATGTGTGCTGTGAGGTCATCACATTCAAAGTGACTAAGCAAGTAGAGCAATGAATCTGCATCCAATTTTGCATTAAGCTTGAACATTCCTCTGCAGAAACTATTCACATGATTCAGAAGGCTGCAGCTATGGGCAACTGGTGATTGGCAGCTTCATCACAACAATATGCCCTCTCATGCATCACATCTCATGTGGAATTTCTGGTGAAACGTCAAATCACCCAGGTGACTCAGCCCCGCTACAGCCCAGATTTGGTGCCCTGAGACTTCTGGCTTTCCCCAAAACTAAAATCACCTTTGAAAGGAAAGAGATTTCAGACCATTGATGAGATTCAGGAAAATACGATGGGGCAGCTAATGGCGATTGGGAGAACCGTGTGAGGTCCCAAGGTGCCTACCTGAAGGGGACTGAGGTGTCACTGTCCTGGACAGGCCTCACAGACACTGGTTTGTGCATCTCTGATGGTTGGCACCCAGGACAGAGATGATCCCGAATTACTGAGACACCGCGCTGTGTTCTCACAAAAACAAATGCGTGACCTGACTTACATCGTCAATGCTGGGAGCAGGCACGCGAACTGCCAGGCACCTACTACGAATAGGCGGTATCACTTTGGACGTTGAATTGCAGCACAGGACCAGCCTGCAGGTGGACATGTACTTCTCCATGGTTCTACGCAAGGCGTGCTGGGCGTCCTTGGTGAGTTTGTCCACCTCTGTCAATAACACCACTGAGACAAGGAGAAACAAATCAAACTTCAAACTGCGTATCTATCTCCTTCCTCATCAGCATGAAATCCTAGATAATTACCCTTGTATGCTACGCTTGCCTTTGGCAAAGACAGAGAGAGAAGTTATAGGTATAGTGAAAATAATTTATTTTGTTTTTGTTTTAAACATTCTATAATAAGCCTAAGCCACTCTAGGCTACATGAAGTTAAAGAGGTTACCTGCTATAGAACTCACTGCAGCCTTACATTGTTTTTATGCACTAAAAAGAAATAATCAAAACAAGGATGTATGGTGCTACATTTTCCCCGAGTATTTTACATCAGCAAGACAAGGCTGTGGAACGTCTCAAACCCTAGCATCCTAAGGAATATCCTTTGGAAAACAACTAGCACAGGGATGTAGCTCACAGGGCAGAGAGGTGTCTGGTCACTAGTACAGTAAGTGTCTACCTGGTTACAGTCAAGACCGGACTTAAGTTTTCCAGGAACAACAGGCAGGTACAGACCGAAAGCAGCTGTAGTTTCACCCCAGCAAATCACACTGGCACCTCAGAGCTCGTCACACCTGGTACCCGTCACACTCTGACGAGAACACGTCTCAGCACTTGGCACTGGCTCGCCACCTGTCCCACTTGCTAGAACTTCTGTGAGTCACGAGGCCATCCCGCAGGAGAAAATGCTTCGTCGCTGGTGACTCGCTCATCACTTGTCACAACGAACTAAGGACAAGCACCGAGGCACCACTGCATTTCCAGAGGACAGCGGTGGTGGCACTGTAGCAGTGGACTCTTCTCCATGTAAACAGACAGCACCGAAGGTGCCGGACCAGGGACCACATTCACACCCAACCTCAGGGACAAGCGCTACTAAGAACCACCAGCAGGAGGGAGTGCAAACAAAGAACTAGGAGTGGGGGGGAGTGGCCGGGACCCACCCCTTCCTCAGGCCGGCCTCCAGGGCAGGACCCCATCGCCCTCAAGAACACACTGGGAAGCACTGAGGGCCACCTGAGACCGCATCCACAGGGTCCACCCACGGCTGAGAACAAGGAATGCCGAGGCAGCGAGCACGACAGAGCAGCGGACAGAAAACCACGGGAAGCGCCCCCCAGTCGGTGTTCACAGCGAGGACAAAGTCTGGAGACGGAACCCAAACTGCACACGACGGAGAAGCAGAGACCGGGAGGTCGTCCTGAAATGCGACCAAAACGGCACCACACAGAGGTGAGACCGGGCGGTAGGAACGCGCAGCGGGCCGTCGGGAAAGAGCAGCACGTTGAGACGCTCACTCAGGACGCAGCCGGGCTTCCTCCAGGAGCGCACAGCAGTGTGACCGACCTGCCACTTCACAGAACTGAGGAGGAAAACCACACGCGCACGTTCGTGGCTGCAAAAGCAGCGTTTGCGAACTTCAACACACACTCCCGTCAGAAGCACCACGGAAGGGAAATGAGGGTGTGTTTAATCACGATCAGACAGACCTTGGGGCAGAGCCCAGCACCTGACCCAATGGGAACCCTGCTCCTGCAGACCACCGCACTGTGGGGCTGCTGAGCACCCGGGACAAGGAGGCATCAGAGCACACGAATTAGAAAGGAAAAACCGAGCGTATTTACAGATTGAGAGGAACACGTATCTGAAAAACCCCAAATACTACAAACAGAAGAGAACTGAACACAGCAGTATAGAAAATTAAGACGTAAACATCAACAGCGGTCACATATGTAAATAAAAAAGCAAATATAAGAAAACTCCACTTATGGCAGCAAAAATAAGAAAGTAAATAAAAATTACTTTGAAATACAGAGAAGGAAAGAGGAGAAACAGGCTGAAGCGCACACAGGCAATTCACAAAACTGTGAAAGAAGCAACGGGCAAAACAAACCATCACCACTCACCAACAAGGCCCCCACCTGCTTTCCTCGCTAACCTGACAGAGACGGGCAAGGACTGCCCACAGGGGCTGCTGAGCGCCTGGACGAAGGGACGGCCCTCGTCACCACGGAGGCAGTGTAGGCTGACGCCCCACCTCGGACGGGGAGGCTCGCACGTGCAGCATCGGCACTACCGGTCGGCAGGTCGACCACCAAATCTTCCGTGAGAACGTGCGCACGGCAACGGTAACAAAGGACAACGACAGATGCGCTACAGCAACTGCCTCTCGAGGATGGGGTGGTAGCTGATTCCAACTTTCCTTTTATTTAAGTATTAGATAGTAAACATGTAACTTTGGTCCTAAGAACAGTATTTCCAAATCATTTAATCTCTTATTTTAAATAAAGCGTTTTTCATTATTCATCTAGTTGCAGAACAACAAACAAGTAGCATAAATAGGGCTCTTTCCACCAAAATCCAACCCCACTGAACCACACACAAACTCCGTGAGCCCAGAAATCAGCGATTCTCTTACTGGCTTTCAGATCCCCCGCCCCAAAGAGGAGCTGCTGGGCTCAGAAGAGGGTCAACACGCGGGGGATACGCACAAGCCCCCCCACACTTCCTCCCGGACGCACCCCTCACAGTTGGAGCGTCTGCTAAGGAAGAGACATCTGCCCATCACACACCTTTGAAGTCCCTCTGGGAGTTTGTCTCCAGTTGCTGGGACTGTGCCACCGTTTTCAGCATCTCCTGAATGACTACCCGGTCACTGTTCCCAGCATCGCTGTGAACACAAAGGCCGTGGTTAAAACATATATTTTATATGTACATACACACACACACGTAAATAACTTCCAAGTATCATGCTCTCATTCTTAATGTTGTTACAAGAAAAATGCTGAAGATCTTAAGTAGTTACAATTGTAATCAAAATTAGTAACAGCTAATTACAGTCACAAAAGTTTAAAACAGATATTTTAGGGTTATTAAAAATAGCAAGAATATTCCGATATTCAATTACAATTTAATTGACAATTGAAAACATTAAACATGTTCTTCTAAGTTTACTGTTACCGAAAAAGGGCAACAACGAATAAAGAGTTTGTCACTTATGTTAATACTTCTGTACACACCATAGTTACTAATCAGTTACAACTAATTTGTTAACTATCTATAGTTACTCAAAATACAAAATCAATTCTCTGAAACAAGCTCAGTCTCCACTCTCCCTCCCCATCACCAAAACCGCGGAGATCTGAGAGTGCGGGCCCCCAGCGACGGGAGGGCATGGAGGGTACAAGTCCCAACTCCCGCAGCGCTGACCTACGGGCATCGTCCGCCCTGCACCCCCACACGCTGCTCCAGCACTAGAGCAGTGTGTCAGGCCACCCAACACAAACGCCTGGTTCGCTCAGGCTGAAGGTCAACCCCACACCGGAAAGCAGTCAGCCCACCCGCCAATCGCCGCCCCGCCTACAGAGGCCTCTCAGCGAGAAGGGGGCAGGGCCATCGCCAGCTCCCTCCCGGCGCAGGGCTCTCCCTGCACGTGGTTGTCGGATCCATGAACCCTGAGTATGTTCACCACTGTCTTCTAGTCAAGACTCCGAAACATTTCCCTGTGTCTAAGGAACTGACACTTGCTCTGCTTCCACGATCAGACCCTCCCACCGACCCTACTCCTCTGCACCCTCTTCGGCATCAGGGAAGATGACAGTAGTGCTTGTGGGGTACCTCTGAGGACCTGACCTAAGGACCCACACTGAGCTTTTCTCAGCAGGTCCTGTACTTGGTACAGATCAGCTCTCACTTCCATCCCTCCTGCCCCACAGTCCTGAAGCGGACGTGCCTCTGTCTGACCCGGACCCCAGCTGTGCCCCTCACTAACACGGTCCTGCCGCCGCAGTTGTCTCCACGCCACAGCAGGCGTGCTCCACATGTCCCCCAGCAAGACCCCAATTGACAGAGACGCAAACGTCAGCTGGACTACGGTCACACCCTCATCAAGAAACCAAAAGGACGGACTGGCCACGGCGTGGCTACCCAAACGCACTTTGTGAGATGCTCACTCCAGACATCACGGACTCTTTAGACCCGCCTGCTCAACAGTTCCAAGTGAGTCGACAGTTCCAAAACTGTGCCACGTGCTTCATGTACAGCACCAAGCTCCACAGAGCAAGGAGACTCAACCACCAGAACTGTCTGAATGAGGGGTCTCAGAGGAGGGACAGCGGAAGGCCCTACCTACACTGCTTCACAGACAGCTCCACTTTCATCTGCTTTATGCCCTGGGTTTTCACACACGAGTTTTCTTCAAGAAAGAGTTCTCTCTTTAAAAAAAGCCTGAACACCACTATTCTAAAAATGCTCATTTCTATACAGCAGCAGCTTACCTGGGATTAACTTCAAGGTGGTAATTGCTTGCAATAGTGCTGATTTCAATTTTCTTTTTAGATGGAGTCTGTGGACAAAGAAAATAGATGTTTTTAACACTTAAGTATTAGCTATTTCTCCTTTTTTCTATATTTCACTGACTTTTTGATTAGTAAGTTTATGCTTACTGAAATAAAACTTTACAGAGAATCACCGCTAATGTCTTAACTTCAGTAACCCATCCTTTTTATTACTGTGCGGATAGACATGTTTTTATACAAACTTCATACACAGCTTTATTGAGATTTCGTTTCCCTCTGCCTCCAGCCATCTCCAAACCACTTCCAGGCAGCAGCACATCACCTCCGCACACAACCGCCTGCCCTTTTGCAGCCTCTTCCCATCACACAAGAATAAACACGTGTGGACTTCTGTATGTGTCCATACAGTGTCAGTGTTTCTTGTGGAAAATGAGAGGCAAACACACTTGTTTTGCTTTTCCCTTTAACACCCAGGCCACCGCTCTCAGACAATTGCGACAGGGCGTCACAGATGGGTGTTACAGGAGCATTTCAACCTGCGGCACGGGCGTCGCCAAACCGGCCACACCGACGGGCGGCTGGTTTCTTGCCTTTGCCTCTCGAACAATTCCACGACTAACGCCCTTGCACGTCTCATGCGTTTCCGTTTCTGTGCAAGAGTCTCAGTAAAGAATTTGCCGGACTGAGGGGATACGTTTTCCAAACTTATGTGTGTGTATATAGCCAGCCTCCCTCCCAGAAAAAGTTCAGTCCACCGTTCCCCTGGCAGTGCGCCCCTCCCCAGCACTGCCCATCCGCAGCAGGTTTTATATCATGCCTTCATTTCCTGCCAGCTGGTGGGCACACAATATGTGCGTGCTGGCCGAAACGTCCGTTACGTCTTTTCGTACGATGGCTCTGGTAGCACTTAGTTGTCTTTTACTTCATTCAACACAATTTTGTTAGACTGTATGTGACAGCTGTCATATCAGCTGTGCGTTTTTAAAAAGAACATCAAAATTGGTGAACTTTTGTGTAGCCATTTTAAAACTCAAGATGAAATAAGCAACATTTTCAGCATGTTATGCTTTATGATTTCAAGAAAGGTAAAAATGCAACTGAAATGCAAAAGCAGATTTGTGCAGTGCCTGGAGAAGGTGCTGTCACTGACTGAACGTGTCTGAAATGGTCTGTGAAGTGCCTGGCTGGAGATTTCTCGCTGGGCGATGCTCCACGGTTGGGCAGACCAGCTGAAGTTGATACAATCAAATCAAGACACTAACTGAGAGCAATCAACGCTCGGCCACAGGGGAGAGCCGCCGATACACTCCCAAGACCCAAACCCAGCGCTGAAAACCATCCGCCCCAGCTTGGTTGTGTTAATCACGCTCACGTTTGGGTCCCACAGAAGTCAGGTGAATAAACCCTTTTTGACCATGTTTCCACATGTGATTCTCTACTTCAATGTAATGAAAACATTTCACTTTAAAACAAATTGTGACGGGTGATGAAAAGTGGATACTTTGCAATAACGTGGAACGGAAGAGACTGTGGGGCAGCGAGAGGAACCGCCACCAACCCCACCAGAGGCTGTCCTTCACGCAGAGAAGGTGGTGGTATGTGCGTGGAGGGACTGGAAGGGAGTCCTCTCCTGCGAGCTCCTCCCGGAGAACCGAGCGGTTTGGTCCAACTGGCACTGCTCCCAGTTAGACCAGCTGAAAGGGGCACTTGAAGAAAAACGTCTGGGATTAGTCAACGGAAAACGCAACCTTCCATCAGGATAAGGCAAGACCACGTGTTTCTCTGATGACCAGGAAAAACTGTCGCCACCTGGCTGGGACGTTCCGATGCACCCGCCGTATTCACCAGACACGGCACCTTCAGATTTCCATTTGTTTCGGTCTTTACAAAATTCTCTTAATGGAAAAAATTGCAATTCCCTGGAAGACTGCAAAGGCACCTGGAACAGTTCTTTGCTCGAAAAGATAAAAAGTTTTGGAAAGATGAAACTGTGAAGTTGCCCAGAAGATGGCAGAAGGAAGGGGAACAAAATGGTGAACACGTTGTTCAATAAAGTTATTGGTGAAAATAAAAAAATGTGTTTTTTATTGTAGTTTTACTTAAAACCAAACAGACTCTCTGGTCAATCCAATGTTTGGAGGGCCTCAGAGTGAAATGCTTACTGTGATGGTCTGATGTTCAATCCTCAGCTTTTCCACTCCAACGCCATAGAGTTCACGGAGAACACACATAATTCTTGTCTTTTTACCAGCACCCGACGGTCCGTACACTAACAGGTGAGGAAAGTCCCCGCATTGCACCTGGGAAAGAACACGAGACAGTTTCCCTAATCACACAACCAGATTCTAGGTAGAATTAAACTTCTTAAGTATCGGTATTTTGCATCTCTGCCTATGTAACTTCAAATATATATGTGTGTGCATGAGTGTACATATAGTGGTTTTTTAAAATGACTTCTGGAACGCTGAAAAAGTTATTCCCTGGCATTACCTTCACATAATTATATACCTAGCATAGTACCTGCCTGCTACACCACCACACGCTGGAAAGTAAGGTTTCCCAAACCTGCCAACTGCCCGAATCTCCCAGTGACCTTTTTAACACGGAAGACTGATTACTGGACCCGTTCCATCCAGTGTGATTCAATAACTGAGATCAATACCTGCCTTAGTTTGGGCTTCCACAAACAGTCCCTTTGGTAAGAACTGAGTGCATCTGGTTTATTGGGGAGGTAAAGACAAATTCTGTGGGGGAGCAAAGGAAGGCAGGGCATATCGTCAACGGAAATCCCATTCTGGGCACCTGGGGCTCCACCCTGCTGGGAGACTCCAGGGCCTGACGTCAAACATGGCACTGACCCCACCCCCAAGGGTGCCCAGGCCAGAGTCTCAGGTGCTGTCTCTCCTCAACCTTTGCTGAAGCCTGCTGGGGGGAGGGAGGGCATGAATCCCCAGGCACTTCAGGTGCTCAGGGGTGTCAGCGAGGGGAAGCCTCTAGAACTGCAAACCTGGGAGGTGGAGTCAGCCTGTGTGCAGGTAGGAGTGGGGGGCTGGGGGGGCAAGACAAAAGTGTGTTTATAAAGCTCCCCAGGTGGCTGTGATGACCAGTGGGGAGTAGGAATCCGGGCTCAGGTATATAAAGTCTTCTGGAGCAAAAATTTGGTAAGTAACCAGTATGGAAAAAGATGACATACGTATCTTAACAGAAATGTTTATTACTGTAGATTTTAATCGTCTCAAGGAAAGGAACTATTCGCCGAATACAGGACATGGAAAACAGTACAGGCACCTCAAATACTGGCTGCCTTTGGTTTTGAACTTCCAGCTAACCAAAACTAAAGTTATGCTTTAAATATTTCATAGTTTTGTTAAATTGCAGATTCACTGGGAAATGGGTAAACATTTTTTAAAAGCAAATCTCTTAACAAATGAGTATATTAAACTTTTGTCCAAAACATTTATTCCAAATTGTGCTAAAAAAAAAGTCATAGAAAACAAAATATAATGTATCCTTTGTCTAAGAAAATTCAAGTGAAAGCTACTGTGAGAAAACGAATTTGTCTGTAAACGAAGTGCACAGGCATAACAGACTTACTTTAAGCCACAGTACAGATGGAGTAATTAAAGAGAAAAGAGCATCTCACAACACTACCAACTTTCCCCAGGACTTGCATCTCTCGTTTTCACCAAGTACTTAGTACCTGTGACTGCTGAGCAAAAACACGTTTACCAGCGCATGGTCCCTTCAGGTCCATAAAAAGGGCGGATAAGTGGCTGCCACAGACACTCGAGTTTTCTCAAGACCTTTCTTCCCTGTCCGTTCCCCACACAACTTCGTTTGTCACAACTCAGGGCCATTAGCCACCCCAGGATGGGGTCTGGGGGGCGGTACTTTCCGTAAGGAATTACACTCAAGAACAACCTGATACAACCTCTTCTATTGTCGAATCAGAAATGACCTTAGAAACGAATATCCCCAATATCTTCCTATTTGTAACGGGGGACAGCGACACCGGGAACCTCGAAGTCAGCGGTGAAACATCAGGGATGTGACGTCCCTTCCCCGCTCAGAAGCCTGCAAGGGCTTCCCCTCCGCTCGGTCGGAGGTCGGGGCTCCGCACCACGCCGCACGCCCCGTCCCCGCAGCCCCCGGTCCCCGGCTGCACCGACCTCCGGCGGATCCCAGACGAGCGGCGCACGCCGCAGCCTCGGTGACTTTGTACCTGGGGTCCCCCCTCCCCGCTCTACTCGCCCCCGCCCGGGGTTATCTGCATCTAGGGCTTCCTCACTTCCCGAGGGACTGGTGGCGGCTCAGACATTTCCAGGCCCGCCCCCTTGTTTACAAACACATTCCTGGCTCCGCTTCATTGCTCCCCCTGCCCCCGCCTCGGTCGCCTCGGGAGGCGCGGGACGCCTGGGCAGGGCTGTCCCTGGGTCCCCGAGCTCCGGCCCCGCCCGCTCACCAGGCTGCGCAGCTGGGCTGCCTGCTCCTTGTGATAGTCCAGCCGGGACAGCGAGCAGGGCCGGTACTTGTCCGCCCAGAGGCTCATGGCAGCTGGGGCTCCCAGTCCGACGCTTGAAAGTCCCGCGCGCGCGCCCGCCCTGCACCCGGACTTCCAGACCCCTTTTCCCGCGAGATCCCAGGCTCGTGACGTCACCACCCGCGCTGGCGCGTACGTGAGTACGGAAGCCCAGTGGAGACAGATTTAACCGCGCGGCCGCGGGCCACGTAGTGCTGGCTGTCTGTGGTTTCGTTCAGTCCCGTTCCCTTTGTTCTCACCGAGCGTGATCGCCCAGGAAGTGTTGGCCAAATCTGAAATCTGACTGCGATACCCTAGGTGCCCCAGCTCTGGGGACCTCAGAGAAGCCACTCTCCGTGACTCGCTTCCTTTGTTCATTCATTCTCTTACGCATGCGGCAGAAACTTACAAAATGCTGACCTTGTCCGGCTCCTCTGGTCTTGACACTAGGGTATACCCTGTTTGCAGTAATTGCATTAAATCTACAGATCAATCGGGGTAAAGTGTGTTTATATACTTGAAACTTTGAAATCTGGAAACCCATGATAGTAGTTCCCGTATTCACGACAACACACACACACACACACACACACACAGCATGAATCTCAATGAGATCTTGCACAGTTTTCCCCGCCAGGTGAAGCCAGAAAGGCTGCAGAGTGAATCAGAGCACGGGTCCGAAAAGGAAGTGGAGCGGGAAGTGAAGCGCTCTACTGGGACCCCGGGCTGCACCCCAGGTAGCGCGTCACCATGATGGCCCAAAGGTGGCCGGGCTCACTTCGTGGGGCATCATCGGTCACGACCAACCCGAGAAGCTCACGTCTAATTTCCTTAACTGAGGGAACCACTCGGAAATGGTACTTTCCTTTATTTTCCTTAGCTTATCATTTTCTCTGGATGAAATGGAGATCTCAGATCAGTGTATGGGAGGGCCGCGCTCTGACGCCCAGGTCCATGAACCAATACAAACCAAAAGGATACTTAGGCTGTGGCAAAATGTCATTGACTAAATTTACCATTTCAAACTAAGGCAAAATATTGAAAGCTCAGTTATATTACAGCCTAATAATCTTATTTTACTGGTATTTTATTATTATTTAATAATTACGAGCATCAGCCAATATTTAATTGATATCACCTGTCATAAAAAGGACACTAGCTGGGGGAAATATGAAGTGGTACAGCCTCTACGGGAAAACATGGAGGTTCCTCAAAAACTTAAAAATAGCATGAGTCAACAATCTCACTTTTTGGTATATATCCAAAGAAATTGAAAGCAGAATCTTGAAGAGCTATTTGCACACCCATGTTTATTGCAGTATTATTCATAATAGACAATAGGCAAGTGTCCATCAACAGGTAAATAAAGAAAATTATGTACATAAGTATACATATTTATATATAAAAATAATAGAATATTAATTATTCAGTCTTTAAAAATTTGTTGTATGCTCAAATCCTATCTCATAAATCTTGAGGCTATTGTGCTAAGCGAAATAAGTCAATCACAAGAAGACAAATATTGTATAATTCCACTTACAGGAGGCATCCAAAAGAGTCAAACTCGCAGAAACAGAAAGTGGAAAGGTGCTCGGTGGGCTGGGGGAGGGACATGGGGAACTGCTGTCCAATCGCTCTTCAGTTCTGTAAGACGGAAAAGTTCCAGAGTTCTGTTGCCCAACAGTGTGAATATACTTAGCACTAATGAGCTATACACGTAAAAGAGGTAAAAGCAGTAAGTTTTATCCTATGTGTTTTTTTAACCACCCTTCATTTTTTAAAAAATGACAATAGCAATTAGGTATACAGAGACTATTTTCTTAGTTATAGGAAAGAGGATTGTAAGATTAACTTTTAAGCCCTGTTATCTTCATAGAAAATAAATCTTGTCATAGAATGGACAGAGATTATTTCCAAATCTGCATGGGAGATTAGTGCAAAACATACATCGCTGTGTGTGAAGCCTAAAGGGAGAGTTATTTAAAATAGATTAAGTGATGTGGAATGAAACTTCCAAAAGCTGTAATTGAACATGTCAGAAACATTAGCTCTGAAACAAGTAACATTTAATCACAGATTATGCAGAAGCATAAATTTTGGTGGGTTGTTTTCTTCAATCAAATTTACATTTTAATCTGCCAAGATTGTTCATCACTGTTGGCTGCCTGGCACCAAGCAGCTTGTCACAACTTATAAATGCAAGCCGCCTACATAAAAGCAATAGGACTTTTCCTTTAAGCACAATGCTGATGAAAAGATTATAATTAGAGTCCTTCAAGATAGCAAGTGGCTGAGAGTGGTGAAATTTAAATAAATGGCATTTTGTCTGTCTGTACTTCCTGAGCTACTGGAAGTTAAAAATTATAATCATCTGAGCCCATACACACACTTAAAGAGCACTAAAATGTGAGACTTTTCATCAGTGGGCGCTTGGCCAAAGCAGAGTTTTCTGGAAATACACTGTGGTTGGCTGGTCTCGGGACATCATGAGAGAAGCAGCCACTCTGAGCCAGGAGAGGACACAGGATCCTTCCAAGGACCTGTGAGGACAGAAAAATTCCGAGGAGGAAGGACCATTCCCACGTGGCTGCAGATTTGGGCAGCTCCTCCCGGCTGTCCCAGAAATGGGCCATGGTACAGAGGATGGGGCACAATTTGCTACCATTGTTAATGGTGGGTGAGAGAATGATTCCTGGGGAACAGTCGGAGAGGAGACCCTGACATCACCAGCAAGCACACAGAGCAATGAGTTACCGCCCAGGACCCAAACCCTGTCCTCCAGAGAAAGACACCCAAGCAGTCGAAGAAAATTGCCATGAAGATTCAAAGAAAGAAGAAATCATTTCCTGTTAGAAAAGCTAAGTCCCTGTCTTTTTTTTTCCTACTGGCAATCTACCCGTATGGGGTTGAAACTGCGATACTCACATCTCATGACCATAAGAATGGTAATGGATAGTGCCCTCGCCCCATGGTACACATAGTGAACTCCCTTTGCTTCAGCACCGAGGCGGCATAAATGCTCTCCTGAGCTGAGTACTGTGTAGTGGCGGCAAGGGGACCAGAAGGCCCAGTAAGAAAGTAGACTTCCTTGGTACGCACTGCTCTCCGCTCCCACCCCCTACAGCCTCAGTGAGGTTGCCCTCAGGAACGTGTGGATCAGCTCAGGCAATGGCGGACTTGGGGAGGTGGGTTAGGAAGAGTTCAGTCTTGGTGGCTCTGAGTCTAAGAGGTTTATGGCCATCCAAGTGACAATGTCAAGGCCGAGCTTGAACATTCACATCCAGAGCTCAGAGCAGAGCTCTGAGCCAGGAAACAGGTGGATGTCCTGAAGGCACCTGGTTGGCCATCGCACAGTGAAAGAGGAAGTGGAGCGTGGGGCCCTGCATGCTGGCTTCGAGTTATCTGGGAGCGACTTGTGCTCAGGACATTGCTGAAGACTGCACCTGGGAGACACGCCTGCAGCAGGTGTGACGGAAGCAGCGTTAAGCAAAGGGAGCGAGGTTCTCTGCTGCATGCAAGAGGGTCTCTTGGGACGGAACCGCCTGCCCGAGTTGGCCTACATTTGACCAAAGTCATGAGGCTTTTAACCCCTGCTTTAATCTGTCAGTCACAGGATGTCAGTGTCCTGGGAAGGGGGTGGCCCTTGCATGAGGCTCCTCTGCTGCTGAGGCCACAGCAGACTGAGCTGA
Organism: Macrotus californicus; assembly: GCA_007922815.1. NCBI lineage: Eukaryota > Metazoa > Chordata > Mammalia > Chiroptera > Phyllostomidae > Macrotus > Macrotus californicus. The sequence goes on from VMDR010000603.1 coordinate 89,898, forward strand.
AAGCCCCCCCTTGTCTGAACTGCCAGCAGCTACGGTAGCAAGTCCCTCCCAAGGGGAACTTGGGCAGCCTGCTCTGTGGCCAGCCCCCTGAGACCCAGAGACCCAGAAGGCCTGGGCAGAGGAAGCTCAGGAGTTGTACACAGCCGGCAGAGAAGCCGGGACAGCTTGTGCTGTGTCAGAAGTGTGGGAAGCCAGAGGAAGAAGGACGCAGTGTGGGCAACCAAGTTCAGTGCTGTTTCTAAAAGCGAGTAAAATCTGGACCAGCAAGTGAACTAGTTACGCAGTGTCGGCGGCTCCCAGAGAGGTGCAGGCTTGAGGGAGCCATGGCTTGTACGAGGGTGAAGGACCCACGGTGCACTCTGGCAGGAGAGAGGAACTGGATTCAATCTTAGCCCCGCAGCTATGTGGGGCTGGAAGAATCGGACAACTGCACTGGGAAGGGCTGCCCATTCGGGCCCTGTGTGTTCGAGGGGATGTCAGGTTTTATTTCAGGCAAGAGGCACACGTGGTTTCCCATGAAGAATTTAAGGATGTCAAAGGCTTGGTTTACCGCATCAAATGTTCCAAAGCACAGCAGGCTTGGGAGGAGAAAGGGGGAAGGAAATAGAAGGGAAAAGAAGGGCAGCTCCCGGTCGCTGTCCTAAAGGTTGAGGACACAGAGGTACTTAAAGCACATCCTCAGTCCCAGCAGACTCAGGTCTGCCTGCCAGGAGAAACACTTGTGACGGTCACGCAGGTGAGCACTTGCAACCTGGATAAGTCACAGCCAGAGGAAGGCATCGCGCTGTTGTAAGTGAAGGTTTTAATAAAAGCTGAGAAATACGCCTTGGCATAGATCCCGCATGTATTCCCTGCTTGGGCTGCTCACTGCTGTCAGGTGTAACATCGCTGAGGTGCTCAGTGAAGGAAGGACAGCGAAAGCGGAGTCGGTGATAGATTTCCAGGGAAAGGCCTTGCATAGTTGTCTTCCTGTTCACTGGAATGTCCATCTGTGAGAGCAGAATCTGCCACCTGCCTCCCAGGCAGGCCTCCTGTGCACTGGGCTGGGAAGGGTCGCCTGCCTTTCCCGGAAGCCAAGCTCTTCTTGCCTGCCGTGGCCCCTCCCAATCCCCTCACTCCATCCCCATCAGCTAATAAGTGCAGGCAGATCAAAGATCCAGCTCAGGACGTGAGCTGTTCTTGTCTGCAGTTTTGTGCCCTCAAGTCACGGGCTCTTACTGGGCAAATGGGTCACTGCATAGCTGGGCCCCATGTGACTCCTCTCTGTGGCCGAGGCAGCCTTGATTGGGAGACGCCCGGAAATGGGGGTTATCAAGTCCCTGCTAAGCCAGAAACACTGAACCAAAGGAAATCATTGAACTTGGGGAGGGTTTTAGATCAACTGTTTTCTACAATCCCTCTGCCCCATGGACCAGTTCCACGCTTTTTAAACATGGGTCTCCATGTACCTCTTTACTTCATTCAGCGAGAAATGCTCTCCCTGAGGTTTTCTGTTCATTCCAAACAGCCTGAGAGCAAAGGGCTCAGATTTGAAGTGTGGAAAAGTTACGTTTGCCACCTGCCTAGAGCCTCACGGTCACGCCCTTCAGAAACTCACTTTTCCTTTGAGATATAATCAGGACACTCATTGCCCCCAACTCCCAACTGCGGACCAAGATGCCAAGGGGTGGCCCATGTCACGGGCGGTAGCTGTGCCCGCTCTCTGTTTCTGAGCTCAAACTCCTTTCCTGGGGCCCCTGGGGGAAGGGATCGAAAAGATCAGGCCAAACAAAGAATGTTTACAGAGGGGAATTTCTCAGTGACAGGTGAGAACTTCCACAAATTTAGAAATACCTAGCTCTGGTCTAGAATTCAATGACCAAATTCAGGCACTTCAAATTCTAGACCTTTCTCCTGACGACGGTCTAGTCCACACAGTAGGCAGCGAGGGTTTACAAATATCAGAGGCTCCAAGCACATTCTGCCGATGCATTATTCTTTTTAAACCACCAATTTCCTGGCTTGTAGCACAGTGTTAAAATGATTGATGAACGAGTAAGTTCATAGCGGTTGAGGCAAACAACGCTTACCCAACCACACGCCGTACATCATTTTGCAGCATTAAATCCTTTCCCTGTTGCAAAAAATAAGTAAATAAAATAAATAAATAATAAAAAAGCCACACGCCCACAATTCTTTGTGACACCGCGGAGGGGAACCGGCGATTTTGGCATCCATCAAACGCGGCTGCTTTTCTAAGAAACAATTCCCAGCCCAGAGGCCTCTGTCGCGGGACACAGTGAGCAGGATGTCTCACTCTTCCTTTCTGGGTGACTTCCAGAAACAGCTGCGGTAGTGCAAGCACATCTTTCATCCTTAATGCACTCACCACTGAGGATGAGAAAGGACCGTGCACTGCTAGCAAGATACTAACCTCATTCATCTTGAAAGGTGTTGAGGTAGCTCCTGACTCTAGTGCAGAAGAGTTTTTGAGGCAACTCTATACACATTCATTAAGCAGTGGCGTTTACAGGCTGTGCAGAAAAGATACGGAGATGAGCACAGCTCCTGTGCATTGTATCATACTCTTGGGGGGAGATGAGAGCCAGACAAGGAAGACTCGGCAGTGCAGGGTGGTAAATAAGACTTCTGGAGGGTTGCGGGTTATCGCCTATCTGGAGTGGTCCTTGCAGACAGGCTGCCCGGAGGAGATGATGCTCGAACTGGTCTTGGAATTATCGGTAGTAGTTCTCGTGGGAAAGAACTTGGATGCAGCACTCTGGGGAGAGGGGAAACACACAAAGAGCCCAGAGCTGTGAGCAGAAGGAACCACAGGCTGATGAAATGTATGGGAAGGGGGTGCAGAGATCTGTCATGAAGCAGTGGGAGGTGACCCCGGAGGGAGCATTTGTGACATCAGAACCCAGAGACCGTTATTGACTCAGATCTTCTAAAAAGGTGCCAGACGCCTCCCCTCCCTTTTGAAAACTCCCTGGTATTTACCCACGTGGATGGCATCTACCAGGTAGAAGAGGAGGCTACCAAGTATTAAAGCCAGAATTATTTTTTAAATAAATATACTTCTTCACCTCGAAGAAGGCTTTCTACCAAACTCAGAGTCAGGGCGGCCAAGCAGCTGACAGCCTTGGCTTTGCAGGCAGGCAGGTGTGAGCGCAAACCCCACCTCCACTGGCCATCTCCCGGCAGGTCATCCGAGCCTTTACGCTGCCGTCCGTCTTCCTACCTGAGTTGCGGTTGCTACGGGAGTTGAACAGGCACCCAGCTTTTAGAAATTCTAGAAACCGTCATCTGGGGGCGGCAATCACTTTACAAACATAATCTTACCCATACGGATTTTATTTGTTTCAGGAGCTGCTTTTGGAAACTGGGGTCTTGAGTTTTCAAGTTTAGAGAGACCGAGGGCCATGACCAAGTTCGAAACGAGCCCCTACGACCGCCCCTGCAGACTCGCACCTGTGCACATCTTCACACCAACGGCTGCATTTGCCTGCACAGACCGAGTGACTAGGCAGCTCCCTGCAAGGTCAGCGAGTCGAATGCTTATCACACCGTCGGCCAACTGGCCTCGTACACAGTGCCCAGCAGTACCTGTGCTTCCACTTCTTTTCACGTTTCAAATATGGGCAATATTCTCATGCATTCCTTAAATTTCCAAGGTTTGGGGGTTTTTTCCCCCAAATGAACTCACTCCCTGAAGCGTTAACCCTCCATTATCTTTTCAAACAAGGATTAAAAGATATTCTATTGTTAGCAAAAATTATAAACTTCCCATAACATCCAGTGTTGCCTATATGTATGTCTGTGTGTGCACATAGGTATATGTGTGTATATGTATGTATATATGACTATATATGTGCACACACTCCATATATGTATGTGTAAGTTGAATTTCATTACTGAAATGGATCTTATTACTTGGTCATTCCGGGTTTTTCAGACTATGAACATGAAGAACCGGAATAAGCAAATGTCTCTAGTCAGCTGTGCAGCTGGGAATTTGGCTCCAAGTCTCCCCATTCATTCTACCATAACGTTCCTTCCCTCCGAGTCCTCTTAGGAAAGAGAATATCCAGACTTGGTGGAAAGTTAAATTCAACATAGGCAAACAATCATTTGCTATAATTCAAACAGACTTTTCCTTCTTAGCTTTTAACAAGATAAACACCCTGGAAATCTGACAATTTGACAGTGGTCTAAAAGTTAGAAAAAGGGCAGTCGTCCTACTGTATGGGAGTTTGGGCCGATAACATTTTAAACACCGTGTTGCTAGTGTTTACTTTGCCACATAAGGATATTGAGAAATTACTACAGTGCCCTGATGCTGTCATTCATAAGAGGAAGGACATTCTAGTACCAAAAAGTTCAAAAGGATATAATCTCAGAATAATGGACCACCTTATAAATTCGATGTATTCAGCTTTATGTAAAATAAATACACTTTTCTCAGTCTGTTGTGGACAGGTTAGGGAGTTCTTCCGTGTGGTGAACCAAATTGGCCTCCCTAGAACTTTCCTCCATAATGCCAATGTGGGTAGCAGTGCGGCTTTCTGGAACACACAGACAAGTCCAAGGTCAAGTCCAAGGATATTTAGGCAGGCACAGCAGGGCGGCAGAGACAAAAATGTTTGCAAGAAGCATATCTTGAAGGGCAAAGAGCAGACAAAAAGATCTAAAAGATGTTAGGATTTCTTAAAACGTCTGACAAAATCTCACGCCAAAGACCATTTAAATAATCATATTGCTATCATTTTTACAGAGACACTTTGAGGTAATTTTGCATATATTATTCATGTATTATTATAATAGTCACATCTATTATTGGATAACTGTTTCATTTGAACTTCTTTTTTCTAATGCAGTGAAGGTCATGAGATTCCTCAAATACCATATGTTTGAACCCAGGTCCTTTGCTCTTGCTGGTCTTTCTGCCTAAAATGAACTTTATCTATTTATGAACTTAGGAAGGCTCATTTCCCCAGTTTCTCCCCTCACAGCTCTCATGAACTGCTGTTCCATACTCAGCTCATCCGTACATTATACACAAAAGTATTATTGTCTCCAGTGTGTGGCTTTGTTTCTAGCGTGTTCCCTGGTGTGCCAGCAGATCCTCAAGGGCAAGAACCAATCTCACTGTTCTGTCTGCACTTGACCCCATCTCCAGTGGTAGGTCACTTTCTTTGGGGTGTCTCCCTGTGGGATAAGGTAAGCTGGGGTACAGTGCAGGGTTTTGCTTTCACAAAAGACCATGCTCACCAGGACCCTCGTCGGGGTATGTGACCATCCAGCCTCTTGCCCATCAGGGACAACACCCACCTCAGTGCACAGCCTGCAGAGAAAGCGTGTTAAGTACCTGGCCTGCGAAGCGACTTACACATGGTCATTACTGAATACAATTTTTATGTGGGGTTATGAATGGAAGTTCTCCACTTCATAGATCTCCCGGAACTATTTCAGGAAGGGCAGCTAGATGTGGACATTTCAACTGTCATCTCAGGGCCCGCACGGCGAGCTACAAACCGCATTATCACCTCCCCAAGCTGTTCTCTTGTTTGACTCTCTGTACCTGTCATGACAGCGACCCCTCCCCATGTCACCCAAGGCTGTGTCCCCAGGGCCTAGCGCAGGGCTCTGCAAAGAGCAGGCCCTCAAAAAGTCGTTGAACGAAGGAAAATTGTAAAACTTTGGGGGATTACTCGAAGGCTTCCACCGTGTTGGTAACATTTACTTTTATGGATGATGAGAACCTGTATTTGTAATGTTTCTCTAATTATTCCTTTTCGTAAGTCTGAAATATTCCGGAGTGCATGTTTGCTTCTTAATTGTCGTAAAAAAAAACCCACAAAATTTAAAATACGTTTATTGTCTTAACCACTGTTTGGAAAAAGGTGAAGATATTCCTTTTCATTCTGGACGTGTTTAGGTGGGCATGACAGGAGAGCTCACCACCTGAGCCCTGCTGCTCCGCAGGTCTCTCGGACTTCCTCATTGTGCAGAACGGAAGCTCTGCACGTGACGAGCAACTGTCTGTGTCACCAGATTCCCGCATCTCCATCCGGCCTCCCTCTCTCCCCATGTGGGCATTTTACACACTGCCGTCCAGTCGACCCTCCAGGAACAGCCACGTGAGCCCCACGTGCAGAAACTGCAGCGGATTTTTCCCATCCACAGGCAGTAAACCGTGACTGACCAGGGTCCCCTTGTCTTCCAACTTGACCCACTGCTCCCTAATCTAGGTTCTGACGGCCGCCAGGCTCCCACCCGGTGGAGAACCTGAGGGAAGGGGCAGGGGAGCCATACCCGACAGGAAGATGCCGCAGCATGGCAGCCAAGATGTGGGGTCCTCAGAACAAAGCCAGTGAGACACACTTGGAGTGAGTGTTCAGTCAAAAGAGGAGGAGACAGAGTGGTCTCACACGTGCACACCCAAGCACACACTTATACACACATGCACACACAGTCACAAAGCTGAGAGTCACTGGACCCCACGCTGAGTGTAAAGCCCCACCCATATCAGTCCGTCAGTCCGCCCTCCCAGAGCAACCCCAAAGGCAGAAGCAAGGGCAGCTGGCTCAGAAGTCAGTCACAGGACTCAGAGAAGGGACAGTGGGTGGCTGGTTGACTTGTTCCACCTCCTCTGTCCACTTGGTTTTACTTGTTTGTAAGTGATTTTTATAGTTTAAATGGTATTATGTTTCCATGCAGAAAAGTTTGAAATAATAAATAAAATAAGCGACGTATACACATGTAGGTACATATATATATGTATATATAGCATTCCAACATTATTATAAACTCATCCTAAAGATCAATTTTAACACTGCCTAATATTCCACCAAAGGTGTTAAGCTGTCCTCTATTCATTCACATTTATGGGAATATCTCCACGAATAATCTGGCACTTCCCAATAGTGGATTTCTAGGAATAGGACTGTGTGTTCACGGATATGAATAACTTTAAGATTCTTGATATGAACTGCTAAATTTCCATCAGAAAGTTCCCACCACGTGTGAGAATTCTGCCTCACTACTCTCCCCAACAGTACTACCAACCACTGATCTTCATTCACAAATAAATAAGGCAAAAAAAAAATCAACAGATCTTTGAAGAGCATAAATTTGCACAAATGAAAAACAACAAGATGAGTAAGTAGAACAAGGAACTCTGGAAAAAACATGTATTTTAGGGGATAGAAGGAGGCTTGAAAATTTTTTGTTCATCTCCTCAGAGAAATAGGAGAAGATATTGAAACCATAAAACAAACCACAGGCTGCTATAAAAAAGGAGCAATCTGAGAAAAAGACATTTCTTAGAAATTGAAAAATATGATTTCCAAAACAAAAATTTCAATACCAGTGCTGAAGATGCCCTTGTGGAAATCTCCCAAAATACAGAGCAAGAAGAGGAAGGGTAGGAAATCTGAACGCCCAGCTGTCTGTCCGGGCTGCTCAGCACGGAAGGTAGAGAGGGAGGGAAGTAACAGGGAGGCGGAGGAAGGTGTGAAAACCAAACACACCCACATCTTAAATTAATGAGTCGAGAAAGTCGGCCAATCACAGAGCAGGGGTTTGCACACAGTGCCGAGAATTAGAGAGGGGGCCACCAGAAGACTCAAAACTACCGGGGCCACTCAACTTGGGTGAGCGGGGATGGGGTGGGGGGAAGGTCACGTGCACAAATGCTACTTCTTTCACATCGGTGAGACAAGAGACGCTGTGATAAATTCTCAATCACGAATGAAAGGTGTTTGCATATTGTTTGGGGTACCAGAGGCAATCACCCGAAGTGCTGCAATCTAAAGTGGTTCATTATCATTTAAAATTACTACTTGTTAATTTGTGCTTGCACGTGTTCTAGTCTCTCGTCTTGTTGGAATTGTTTCACGAGGTGCATGTCATTATTTTATAGAAACAAAAACTCCATTTCACCAGGACAAGATGACTCATCAGTCTTTGTCCAGCATTCAAATGGACACCTTCCCTGGGTAGAAGCAGTGGGTTGGGGGTAGTTTAGGAGGTGGTGAGTGGAAAGAAAGTTGGGAGCTGGCCTCAGAGGCCTCTCTCCTCTAGTTATTGCAAAAGACCCCTCTGGAGAGTGTGGGGAGGCATCAGGAGAGTCTGAGCAGAAGGCTACTCCGCGGCATATCCCAAAGGCGCAAACAGGGAAGGCGTGGCAGCTGGGAAGAGCGGGTTGGAGAAGACAGAGCATGTCTGTGCGTTTGGGGGAGTTAGCTGGAGGAGACCACAGAGCATCAGGTGAGGCCAGAGCTGCTCGGGGAGGGGTCTTGAAGACGGCCAGAGGGTGAAGGTTTTCAGTGTGGGCTTGCCTGTCAAAGATTACTGAAGAGAACTGGAAGCCAAATTCAACAGATGAAATACTTTGTTTTTTATTTTCCAACTGCAGTGTACATTCTGTGTCATTTTGTACTGGTTTCAGGTGCACGGCATAGTGGCCGGACAATCACACACTTTACAAAGTGTCCCCCTGATATTCCAGTGCCCATCTGGCACTGCACACAGTTATGACAATATCATGGACTGTATTCCCTATGCTGTACTTTACATCCCTGGGGCTATTCTGTAAAAGCCAATTCGAACTTCTTAATCCCTTCACCTTTTCACCCAGCCCCCCAAACCGCTCCCCTCTGGCACCTATCAGTCTGTACTCTGTGTCTATGAGTCTGTTCTGTTTTGTTGGTTTGCTTATTTTATTCCTTAAATTCCACATCTAAGTGAAATCAGATGGTATTTGCCTTTCTCTGTCTGATATAGATATACTTAAAAAAACAAGTTTTCTGGCTCTCTCCCAACACTGCATTTGTCATGGCCTTCCGATAAAGACAAAAATAATCATTTCTTTCCTACTGCGCTATGACCCATAAAATTACTCAGTCCCTACAGCATTGAGGTGTGCGTGTGTGCCCCGCGAACTGCTCTTGCACAGGAAGAAAAGCCTTTGCCTGCAGCCGACGTCTGCTGCCTGCCCACACGAAGCTGTTCCAGCAGCGGTTCGATTCTCACAACGAAACACTTTCTGTCGTCTCTTTCCCATGGTTACTCCTATTAGAAGTAGTGACCCAGAGTCTCAGTGTCCAGAGTGACTGAGGGAAACGACACTGAGACCGCCACTGTACTCAGCGTGGCGCACAGTCCCTGCACCACTGGGAGTGGTGGAGTCCTGCCCCTCGGCCGGAGCTCCCGTCTTTGACCGGACCACCTTATGGATCCAATAAAGCGGATGATCTTAGAGACATCACTGGTCTGCTGAAAACAAAGAAACACAGGGCTGACCCTGGCCGAAGAGAGAAACTAAGCAGAACTATCACCTCCCCTGCCATTTTGGACAGGCATCAGAGGGGACCAGCAAGTCCTCCCTAAAAAACCTAGCATCTTTTCCCCTCAGCTTCCTCACCTTCAGATTGAGGACCACACCAATGCCTACCGTATAGGACGATTGGGAGGAAAACTACCTGAAAACACTTAGCTAGGTTCCCGATTCCTATTGTTATTATTTAGCTATTTTAAGTCTCCATACCCCCATTATTTTGGCTATCTCACCATGTTGATGTGAACACAACGTTTACTGCACTGCTTAGTACAGACATACTAATACCCGAAAAACCATGAGCTAGTATTTATTACTCTGACTTTTCAACAAAACAGCAATTAGGACACCAAATATGGTCTCTTCTGAACAAACTTCAGAAACACTGCCATCTAGCAACACATGGAAAGCTCCCAGGTCCCCTCTGCTCTAGAAGGTCAAGTTCCATGCGTTTTCTTATTTCTGGCTTGGCAACGAAGGCTCTGCTGGAGCCTTGGAAGGCATGCTCTGACAAGGTTGCTGCCACTGCCTGGCCCTGGGTACAAAAGGAAGGAAGATGCCAGGGCCACATCAGGCCTGTGTACTCCAGTTTGCACCGCCCATCTGCTTCTCTCCTCTCTGTGCTACTCAACCGTGAACACTGCATCTCCTTAAGCAAACAATGACCTACACAAATAATCACAAAAAATCACCCCAACAGCCAGGCACGAAGAACGAGCAAGGTCCTTACTCCACAGCACCCAAGTACTGTTAGGTCACTTTGGGGTGGAGGGTGGGGGACTAGGCTCCACAGAAGCCTGGCGGTCACTCAGCAAGTCGCGTGGGACAGGGGCCAGCGAGCTGAGCGCTGGCTCAGCTGAGCCAGCGTGCGCGTGGGTGTTCGTGGACTGGCACGGACGCTGCCCTGGCCTTAGCTGGGCAAGCTGGACGCGTCTGAAGAGCAACCCTGGGAAAGCGATCACAGAGAACGACCTTCCTGACCTGCACTTGAAGGCCATCTGTTACATCGTCGGGGTCTTGCTGCTTTTGCAGGCAGGGACATCTGGGTAAAGAAGAGCTGAGGCTCCAAATATTGGCCAGAGTTCCAAATGCAATAACACTCTTCAGAGACTTTTGCTTCTACTGCCCAGAGGAGAAAAGTAAACTTTCTGAAAGTCGCGATAAAGACAGTCACGACGCTTCACCGGCCTCGATGTCTTTCCACCTCCTGCTTGACCTTTTGGGTCGGGACTGGGTCCCCAAATCCTGGCCCCATCTTAACTTCCGTAAGGAGCCTCAGCTGGCCTCCTTCATGGAATGGGACCTTCCAGTGACGTTCATGGAGCAGATACCCACTCTCTGAGCATTTGTCACATTGCATTGCATTTGTATGTCCGGGTATTTGGTTAACGTCTCTGTTTCCCACTCAACGGCAAGCCCTGTGGGAGCAGGGCCCTATCTGCTCTTGCCTAACACCATGGGCCAACACCGTGGGCTCACAGGACGCAGGACTGAGCGAATGAGGCGAGGAGATCATTCACAGCTGGTCATCAATGACCCCCGGAGCTCAGTCTATTGTGGAATTGAAGGAAATGTGACCTGTGGGACAGACCTTTAGGCCCAATCACTGTCCCTCCTGCATGCTAGTGAAAGATTCCTGCCACAGGGAAATCGGGGAGAAAAGCTGGGAGCTTGGAGCCAGAGAAGGGACACAACGCACTTTGTCAGAAGCAGGAAAGCCAACCCTCTCTCTTTCCTCTCCTGCAGCAAGATGTGGCCACTCGCTCAGGGTGGGCTTAGGTCACGGAGTGCCTCACCCTGAGTGGCACCTCACTCCTCAAACCAGGACCCACTCAGGGTCACGTCAGCAGGCGACAACTTACTCCAACAAAGTGAACTTTGCATAGGCTTTAAATAATTAAAATTCAGTTTACATTGGTAGGAAATCAATTAATATAGCAACTTCCCCCCTGAAAGGTAATTAAATATGACATTAGATCTGATATCGAGATAATGGTTTACGTAGCCCACAGCTTTCTGGTCAGCATCCAAGATATGGGGAACACAGGGGTCACTCTACTGATCAACGGAAAGTGGGAAAATAAAAATGAGGCACAAACCCATAGAGAATATTAAAAAATTAAACCTCAAGTCAACAAAATACCCATTTCAAAATTACATACTGCAGAATTCCAATTGCAGCCTTATCCTTTAGAGATACAACATTGGGCCTATGCTGTTCTTATCTATGTTGCCAAAAATTCATGAAATATTTTTAATATGATAACTCAGGGTGAAGGAATAAAAGAAATGGCCCTTTTTCCCAAGGAGATTACATTTTTTCCCATGAAGACCACATTACATTTCTTATTGTAAAAGAAGGAAACCGAACTTCTGGTCAAGATTCAGACTTTCCTAACATCTCTTACACAAGCAGTATCTGGCTTCAGCATGCCCATACCTTATAATAAGTGGCCCCAGGCCCAGTGCTAGCAGCAGCCAACCTTGGTTTGTCAACTTGTCAATTCCTGGGTACTTCCAAGCGCAGCACAAGTAGCAGCCATCTGCAGATTGCTTTGTAGCTGTGCCAGGTGGCCCCGGGTAGAACACAGGCAGTGGCTGATCTTGGCCTCCACCACCTGGGAGGCCCCAGAGCCAGAGCCCTGAGTGGACAGCTTCAAACAATATGGAAGCGCCATCATCCAACCACTTCCATTAAGCAACACACTCAAGGGGTAGATGAGCGGGCACCAGAGTCCTGCTGAAGTAAGTCCTACTCCATCAGAGGGCCCCTTCACAGCTGATCCTCCATGGTGGTCCATGGTCACAGCCAGTCCTTGCAGCCAATCAGCCTGGAGTTAAAGCCCTCCCACTCACATGCCATCGGTAATCAAGGCTCAACTACAACAGGAGGGTATACAAAGCTCACACAAGGCATCACCTGGAGTGCCTAGCTTGGGTGATTGGGGAGCTTGTGCCAATGGACCCTACAGGACACTTATTACATAAGGCCACTCTACCAACCTCAGGAGACACAGCAGCTCTACCTAATACATAGAAACAAACACAGGGAGACTGCCAAAATGAAGAGACAAAGAAACATGGCCCAAATGAAAGAACAGAGCAAAATTCCAGAAAAATAACTAAACAAAATAGAGACAAGCAATCTACTGGATGTGGTGTTCAAAACACTAGTTAAAAGGATGCTCAATGAACTTCAGCAGCATTAAAAGGGGCATGGAAACCATGAAAAAGAACCAGTCAGACATGAAGGTTACACTAGAAGAAATTGAGAATAATTTTCAGGGAATCAGCAGTACAGTAGATAAAGTTGAGAATCAAATCAGCAATTTGGAGTATAAGGAAGCAAAAAAAAAAAAAAAAACCCAATCAGAATAGCAAAAAGAAAAAATAATCCAAAAAACTGAGGATAATGTAAGGAGCCGCTGGGACAACTTCAAGCATACCAATGTACTCATCATGGGGGTGCCAGAAGGAGAACAAAAAATTGAAACCTATTTGAAAAAATAATGACAGAAAACTTCCCTAACCTGGTGAAGGAAATGAACATACAAGTCCAGGAAGTGCAGAGTCTTAAACAAGATGAACCCAAAGAGGACCACCCCAAGATACACCATAATTAAAATGGAAAAGATTAAAGACAAAGAAAGAATATTAAAACCAGCAAGAGAAAAGCAGTTAGTTACCTACAAGGGAGCTCCCATAAGACTGTCAGCTGATTTCTCAACAGAAACTCTGTAGGTCACAAGGGTTTGGCAAGAAATATTCCAAGTGATGAAAAGCAAGGACCTATAACCAAGATTACTTTATCCAGCAAAGCTATTGTTTAGAATGGAAGGACGTAGAAAGAGCTTCCCAGACAAGAAAAAAATTGAAGGGGTTCATTGCCACAAAAACAGTACTATAAGAAATGTTAAAGGATCTTCTCTAAGAAGAAAAAGGGACCAAAAAAAGATAGAAATATGAACAATAAAAAATGGCAATAAGTACATATTTCCCAACAATTTAATCTAAAAAAAACACAAAAAAAGTGAACAAGGAGAACAGAAACAGACTCATAGATATAGAGAACATTCTGACAGTGGCCAAAGGAAGAGGGGTTGAGGGATGGGTGATAAAGGTGAAGGGATTAAGAAGCACAAATGGGTTGTCACAGAATAGTCATGGGGATTTTAAGTACAGTACAGGGAACTATGTGTGGTGTCAGGTGGGTATGAAATCTATCAGGATAATCACTTAGTAAGTTATATGTCTAATTACTGGGGTATACACCTAACACTTATATAATATTGTATGTCAATTGTAATTGAAAAACAAAAAAATCATTTTAATTGAAAAAGGAAACCAATTTCTTATCCTATAAAAATAAAACATTTTCAAAATGTTTTTGGTTAAGAGAAATAATTTAATCTGTTTTTCTAATTGGTTCAAGAGAACCACAGAAGGATACATTTAAAAAAAAAACATGCGATGTTGCCAGTTAGAATTATTGGTGTATTGCAGTGTATTTTTTAGGACTACAGAGGGTTACAGACTATGAAGAATTCTACTGACCTCAGCCTAATGAAATACTCACAACAGGGTCAGATAGAATCAAGGGAGACACTCATCTGACAGCAATAGTTTGATAGGCTTTGTCTGACTTAAGGAGTACGATGGTGGACTGGTAGTCATCATCTAGAAGTTAGAAATGAACTTGACACTCTCTGGCAGCCATATTTAACGAGCAATAGGCCAAACTGTTCCAAATAGGCTCCAAACACATGAGTTATAGAGGCTTAGGAATTTTGGGAAAGAAGTCTAACTCAGTAATCAAGGCAGGACCTTAGGTCACACTGAGAGCCGCTGTATACTGGTTTCTAAGGGATTAGGCCCACGGAATCACTCATACCCCTCTTTACCATGTTTTCCCGTGAATGAACGCAGGCGCGAGAGCTCCGTAACTCACAGCCTGTTGGCTGGGGTTCTCACATTCAGTGAGTCTCACATCTAAGTCCTCAGGTTATCGGACCATCCCAGGGGTGTACATATTCTTCCTTTTTTTACTATCATTTTTATCTTTGTGATGCGATGTCTTATATAGAACTAGGATCTAGGACTCTTACAACAAGTGTTTGCTAAGCTGCAGGTGCGTCCAGTCTTCCCTTTGAGATGAACGGCACTAACAACACAGCTGATGCACCTGACAGGTTAACTAAAGTCACCTGAGTGCAATCACCTTGGGACGTTCGTAGCTGGCACATTCTGAGTAAGGTAGTCCTTCCGTTTATACTTCATGATAGGCACTACATTCTCATCACATCCTGGCCCATCAAGCGCCAGTGCTGTTTCAGGAAATAAAAGGAAATGTATCCAGGTTCAGTGATGGTAAAAGAAATTAGTCAGAAATTAGGGGTCTTATCAGTTGAATGGTAGATAGATGCCCGTTTCTGAACGTCAGGCTGACTAAAAGAACTGCAGGAAGAAGAAGAGTTGGTACCAAAGAGGCAAACCTGTAACTGTCCTCTCACCCTACATTGGTGATTCCCAATAAATTTGAGTTCTTATCAAATCTGTAAAGAACCAAGCTTCCTCTTGGTTACAGTCTGCACGGAGTCTTCCTAAAAGTCTGTATATAACGTAAATATGTATAAGATTAAATGCATCATAAATACACTAAGGAAGTGGTGCTTCTGCCCCCCCCAAAATAAGTAGTATGATACACTTCTGTGTTGCAATAAATTCTGAAATATTTCACAATGTCAAGGTATGTAAATTATTTACTTTTAAAACACTTTTGTTTTTTAAAAGCAAATAAAGTATGCAAGATTGTCCTTATAATATTATCACTTTTATTAATTTGCACTTGACTGTTACAGAAAAATGTAATTTCACACTGGTAATATTTACTACTAATTAGTTAATTAAGAGAAAGACGAAATGAGATTTTTTTTTTTTTTTTGAGAGGGAGGGAAAGAGGGAAACATCGATGCAAGAATCAGGCTGTCTCCTACAAGGGCCCCCACCGAGAACCAAACCTGCAACTCAGGTGTGCGCCCTTATTGGAAATCGAACCCACGAACTTTTGGTTTCCTGGACAAAGCTCCAACGAAGTGAGCCTCACCGGTCAGAGCAAGAGGAACGAGAAAGAGGGTGGGGATGGTGCACAGCATGTGGTGAGTGGGTCTGCCTAGGTCAGCCGCAGGACAGGGTGTGTTCCCAGGAACGCGCTGAGCTCCCAAAGCTTGTTCTTACTCAGCTCTGCTGGGCAGGCTGGCAGTGGGGGTGGTTAAATGTGCAATAAATGGTTCCTGTCGGCACCAGGGAACAATGAAGCAGTAATTTTTCTTGTCTAATGGTCCTTTCCCGCTGTCCTTTACGGGGGCCAATAATGGTGGGCTCCCTGCCAGCTGCATTTCGAAATGCTCTCCTCCCGTGGGGGCCCGCAGTGAGGCAGGAGCACCTGGGTTTTGTCCTGCTGGGTCACCGAGTTCCTGCAGGTGTGTGGCTCATCATACTCCTTTATTCCTGTCCTCATGGCTTTTTATTTTTTACACCATTAAAAATGCATGCAGAGCACATATCATCAATCCCCAGTGTCACTTAACTGAACGGCATGTGTTTATGCAGCTGCTGACTCCTGAGATACTCTCTTGGGAGGAGAGGGAAGTTCTGAATGTACCTTTTCGTAAATCAGTAAATAGTACAGGGTCAGAAAGAAAGAAAGAAAGAAAGAAAGAAAGAAAGAAAGAAAGAAAGAAAGAAAGAAAGGAAGAAAGAAAGAAAGAAAAAGATTTTTAATCCAACCGCCTTGCCAATGGGGCAGTGGCTGTGTACATGCTGGCTGATGAAGAGATCCCTCTTGGAAGCAACAACCAGTATAGAAATATAAGAGGTATTGATTTCTTTTAAATAAACTGGCGCTTTGCAAGATTGCGATACTTTGCCTTTGTTGTGTGTTTGGTATTTTCAGTTTGTGTGTAGCCACGTCTGGAAATAATCCATTGTGTAGTGGGTCTTTCCATCTGGAAGCTGCAGCATCTCCTCCACACCCCCTGGGACTTGCCTGTTCTGCACAGCTGTGCCGGTCCCCACCCACTTCCTGCTTGCAGTCTCCTGAGGTGCTTCAGACCTCCCCCCACTTCCCTGCCTCTCACTACCCAGCTCAGCAACCACCCTTCCCGCCGTTTCCATCAGCTGACCCAAAACTCCTTGGAGGCAGAGACAGATGAAGAAGCTGTTCCAGCAACACTCAGTGACTTGTCCAAGTTCTTCGTCTTTTCGGAGTGGCCCCAGGTCTTTTCTGCATTCTTTGCACGTGGAACAAAGCTTCTGGGGGAGTCAGTCATGCATAAAGGGTAGGAGAACTGTCAGCAGGAAACCCTGGGCAGGTGGGCAGGGGGCTGTCTCCACAGCTCCAGTACTCTCTTCCAGTTCTGTCAAAGCTCTTCCAGTGAAAGGTGAGTTTCCTTTCACTATTTACGAAGTTTGAGGTGTGAGGGGCAGTTGGTTGATGAGGGAAGATCAAGAACACTGTCATTGAGAACACTCGTGTGCTGGTGGAGGTGCACCTCTCCTCTCTAACCCGTGCTAGTTCGCAGAGCTGCTGAATTTTCAATGTGGCTGCTTCAACCCTAAAGAAGTTCATCATTTCTTAATGTACCCGTTGAAGAAACACCCTCTCCTGGACACTGAGCTTACAACATCCCTGTGGATCCGTTTCCCCTGCTTCTCCCACCGCCTGGGAGGGCACCACATGACAGGTGCTCAGGTGTTCCTGGTCCTGGTCACACAGCACCAATCAGAACTCCCAGGCATCCTGGGGGCCTTCCAAGTGAGTGAGGTCCTGGCACAGACACTGGTAAGCTGATGGAGATACCGTGGGTCATACTGTGGGGTAGGGTTTGTAGGTAGCAGTTGCAGGATGCAGCTCCAGTGATGCAGTGTGGGCACCACATTGGTACTCGACACAGATGGAAGCAAGGAGCTCAGTTAGGGGTGGCTACTGATGTAATCAAGACAAGAGATCATGCACCTCGGACTGAAGGGGTGAGAATGCAGATGGAGGATGGTTAGTGGGACCTGCCATTGGTTAGCGGAGAGGAAGATGGTCATGGGGACTGGACATGAGAAAACAGGAGGCACCGAGTAGGACTCCTGTCTGTTCTGAGTTGAACTGTGTCCCCCCCAAATTCACATGCTCAGCTTCTGACCCACGAAATCTCAGAGTGTGATCTTATTTAAAAACAGGGTTGCAGATGTAATTGATGAAGCAAAACTAGACTACAGTGAAATAGGGCAGGCCCCTGACCCGATAGGACTGGGGTCCTCACAAAGGGGAAATCAGGACACAGTCATGCACACAGGGAGAGGGCCACAGGAAGAAGATGGCAGGCAGCAGCAGATCAATGTGTCTACAAGCCAGAAAATGCGGAGACTTCCAGCAAACCACCAGAAGCCAGAGAGAGACCTGGGGCAGAGGGTCACACCCCCAGGAAACCACCCTGCCGACCCCTCGGTCTCAGCCTGTCAGCCTCCAGAACCCTGAGGCAAGAATGTTCTATTGTTTTAGTCCCAGTGCGTGGGATGTCACTAGGCAGCCTTAGCAAACTGATCCACTGTCACTGTTGTAACCACATGCTGCTGAAGGGCAGTGGGCAGACGCAGAGACGCCTTTGCTGGTGTCCTTCCCTACAAAACACCTCTCGGTACCGAAGACCTTCAACCAGAGGATTGAGGAACCAAAGGCACTGATGGGGTGTCCCACCTTTTGGCATGTCTGGCCCACACTGGAAGAAGAGGAGTTATCTTGGACCACACATTAAATACACCAACACTAACAAAAACAAAAAATAATCTCATAATGTTTTAAGTAAATGTATGACTTGTGTTGGGCCACATTCATAACCATCCTGGGCTGCATGTGGCCTGCGGGCCACAGGTTGGACACCCACCCCTGGTAGAGAATCACACATCTCTCCACCCATCCATTCATCCAGAAATATTAATTCAGCCAGTATTTCTTGGGAGCCTAGTGTTCTGAAACCTGAAGTATTATCCCCATGTATTGAAAGAAAGCGCTTGTTTGGGGGTGGTCAGGAAAATTATAGCCAAAATCTTGGACTCAGTTAAACAATGAGAAAATGTGGCTGACCTTCCAAAAAAAGCATTCCTAATCATAACAGGCATTATTCTGCCAAGAACTTCCCACAGGAAGGGGTAATAATCCCTAGTTTGAGTCACAGGAAATTGTGCTGGGCAGGACATCCAGGAACGCACTTTGGGGAATAATCGCAAATAATAAAAGCGAGCAGGCAGGATGACTTCATTGTTTCCATCTTTTTTTGCTGTAAAAGCTCCTTGTGGAGACTGTCACGACATGGGTGGCCAAATCATCATCGCTGGGTGATGCAGTGGGAGGCGAATCAAATGCCAGGACTGTTCTTTCCGCTCCTATTTATGACTTTTCTTTGCAGGTCTTTTCCTCTGGACGCTTTCTCCTTGGCATTTTCAGTGAATACCCTCCATTTTCCAGTATTTTCTATTATGGTCTTTGTAACTTCAATGCTGGGGCATTAGTGAGATGTGGAAGTTCCAGCTGGTCCGGGGTCACACACCTTTCCGTGTAGCTACTAAAGTTATCTTCCAGGTGCAAACTGCCAAGAGAACTGGTCCGGTTCCCCAGTCTTTCGGTGTCTCAGAAAGTCCCCCATTGGTCCCAGGAAATTAGCAACAAGATAATCCTCAAGTGTCCTCTTTTATCTTTTGTGTTTGAAGAACTGAGTTGTAGTTTCCTGGCAAACTTTAAGTTGTTTCTTAATGGATGTCTCCATTTTCAGATGTCTTACCCAATGGGGCAAGGGCCATCCTCCTGGTTACTAATTATCTGAAGCCAATTGTAAGGAAGCTTTGAAACGCTGGTCTTCTCCAGCGGATTAGTTTATCACCAAATACTCACGGATGCCCCGCCCAGCCAAATCATCCGCTCTTCAGGGAGTGGGAAGATGGATCCCCACCCAAGGGATCCAAATGCTTAAAGATCATCAGGATGGCCTTATCCCACGTTCATATAGAGGTCCGGGGCTCAGAGACACGTGGGTCTGGTGTGACACCTCCAAAAAGCCCACACGTCCTGTGGTTTTCGGATTAAATAGTCATTTCTGCCTTGAACGCCTCCAGGTCTTGGTTGAAGGGTCTCAGACTGAGAAACACCATGCGAAGAAGGGTTTAGGCAAGAAATCACTCCCCAGATAATCTTCTTGTTCTGGAAAGCCTTTCCATAATCCATTGTCCTTGCCATAAAATCCTGGCTCTTTTCTTCTTTAAGATTCAAGCCTCTCAGGCAAATTCCCAGCCGAAGAACTCCTTCCCCTCCTTTCCCTGCCCTCCAGGCACCAGGGCGTCCATCAGGCAGCGTGAAGGCTGCGCTTCGCAAGCACGTAGAACAAACAGGGAAAGCGAGCATCAATGATAGATGTTTTGTTTTGTTTTGTTTTGTTTTGTTTTGTTTTGTTTTAGGAAGTCGAGAGGCTGCAGCTGCCCCCTGACTTACAAGCCTCAAGAGAGAGCCAGGCTTGGATCCTTCTAAAAGGGCCTCTGCCCAAGAGCATCTTTTCAAAGGGATGCCATGGCCCAGCAGATGCAGCAGGTGAGAAAGGGGTGGGGACCGCAGGAGAGAAAGCCCCAGTCACGGGAGGTGGCCTAGCTCAGGGGTGTCTAACCCATGGCCTGTGGGCCGCATGCAGCCCAGGATGGCTGTGAATGTGCCCAATGCAAAATCACAAATTTACTTAAAACATGATGAGATATTTTTTGTGATTACATGTCACAATGTATTTAATGTGTGGCCCAAGACAAGTCTTCTTCTTCCAGTGTGTCCCAGAGATGACAAAGGGCTGGACACCCCTGGTAGAGGAAGAAAGAGTCAGCCCCAGGTGACAACCAATCAGCCAGGCCAGATGATGCTAGGCCTCCTGTCCCTGCTTCCCAAATGTCCATCCCTGGAAAGGCAGGGGAAGAAGTGATCTGCTGGAGAAGGAAGGGGCGGGTTGGTGCTTACACTGGGAGAGAGTTTGCAATTTATCACTATTACACTGCACTGCCCTGGACTGGAAGAATTCTGGTAATTTCCTAGGGTGTCCTGGAGGCAGGAGTAGGTAGAGCACCATTCAACAAAGGAAGTTTGAAGGACAATAGCGGTGAAGAAGAAAACCAGCTTCTCGGGGTGATGACTTCCGAAGTTACATAGATGTGTAACCGCTGTGTTGTACGCCTGAACTAATACAATGTTGTATGTGGGCTATAGTGGACATTTTTTAAAATGATCTTTTAAAAAGGAGAAGAAAGAATAAAGTTGGCTTGTATCCTCTTATATCAAGCTTGTTCAATAAAATAGTGACATGTTACACAAGTCATTAATTACGGACATCACTCATATAAAAGACTCATATTTCAATGTGGGTGAGATTATCTCTCAGCTTTCTCTTTTCCTGTTCAAGTAGCATCGGTTTCTTGAACTGAGTGTTTCAGTCCTTTTCCAGCATCTGGAAAATCACCTCTCTGTGGCTCCCATCAGAAGCCAGGATAATTCCCTGCGTCTTTGGCTCCGGTTTTTAAAGCTGTCCTCTGAGGGAGGCCGAACAAAGCGACCTCTACAGTTATTCCCAACTCAACACTTGCCAAGCGAATTGCAGTTTTCTCCAAGGTCCCTTTGCCTGAGTTCACATGTCACCTTGCAGTTAGGTTTGACCCTGAAACCCCCACTAGCCATATCTCTACCCTTCACACAGCACTTGGTCCCAAATGGGGACAACTCAGAAACAACCTCCACGTTTCATCTCCTGGCCGCCACCCCCTTTACTGGGCTCCAGCCTGATTTCCCTCCAATCTGCCAAGAGGGGCAGCCTTCCCTTAGGCTCCTGGCCCCACCCCCACCCCACACACACATCCTTCTCCGTCTTGCTCTACTTCCAGCACCGCCGGGGAGGATCCAAGGCTGCTTTGACAGAAACACTCTAATGTCACTGCATACCCTGGAAGAATATGCAGTGGGAGAGAACACTGGTACCAAATCAAAGCTCAATTTTGACACCAGAGCGATCTTTGATGGCTATAAACCTGACATGCAAATGGAACACTTTATGGCATATCACTACATTTGAAGGGCTTTTAAATAGAATGTGTAATTTAGAAATATAGAAGTGCATTTTAATTGCCCGTAACTGAGTTTTTAAGGTATCGGGGAGGATCAGAAACATGGAATGCCTGTGAGGAGATGAGTGATGCCGATGAAGTAATTTAAACGGTGACAGCTACTGAGGAAGCAGCATGACCAAACCTTGCAGACTGGGCATGGAACCTGATTTATCACTTCGAAGTTGCACCCTGTGTAGGCACGTGGCCACCTTTCATATTTGATGGTGTCGTGACGGATGGCACAGAATCGTGCAGTGGTGTATGACAGAGAAGGTTTGGCATCCACACCCACCTTTGTCACTTCGCTTCTGCAGAGTGTCTCCCCCATCCTTGTGCAGGGCATGGCCTTGTATCACTCTCCTGACTTTGTTCTGTGTGAACCTCGCTTCGGCCCCCGCACTGTCTTCCAGCATCCCGTGTCTTTCCACTTCTGTCTGACTGGAATAGGGACAGAGTTCGGGATCAGCGTGCAGGAGGCCTTTCGTAGCATTTGTGTCTTGTTCTTGTCCTATGTCACATCAGCAAACTGCCCCACTGCAAGTTATTGTCTCACCGGTCAAGTCCAAAATGAGCAAAGCAGTGAAATTACAAGTTCATGGGTCTCTGGTCCATGCCGGCTGGCTATTGGACGTAATGACAGCTTGGATGACGCCGTGGAACCTTCTCAAGGCCATTCAAATAAGGTCAATATCTAGTAGAATGATGTTTGGCTACCAGCAAGATGGGGAGAATTTTCCCAGGTGCCTCAGAAAATCGCAGGGAGCCATGATAACATGTGACAGGGAGATGCACCCTAGTGTAGCGGCTCCGAGAAGCGTCCCCAAGGAAATGACCTCTAGTCTGACTCCTGGGGCACAAACACGTTATCCAGTAGGGCAGAGGGGAGCACTGCGAGCTTCTAAAGCAGGGGGGGCATGGACTGTTTGAGGAGCAGATAGATTTGTAGGCTTAAGCGGCGGGGAGAGGGTTGAGCTAAGGCAAGTGAGGTTCAGGTGTTGCAGTGTGATAATTACAGAGAGGCAATTTCTAAATAGACAGAACGGACTCTAATTATATGTCAGAATAAACGGGACACTATGGATAGCAGTCCCAGAGTGCACTGACTTGGCTGAGAGCGAGTGCTTAGGGGTGCTCAGGAGAAAGAGGGGGCGCTCGCTGCAAAGCAAAGGCTCTGAAGAGGGGTAGGTGGAGAGGTGGGGCTTGAACGGCCTGGAAAACTAGCTCGTGTAAGTGATTGTCTGCAACAAGCAATGAATGTGCTTTGCAGCTTGTCAAACTAGACACATTTCCCAAGGGACTAGCTGGGTCCATTTCCAGGGTCCTTGTTACCTGGGCCTTGAAGTGCCCCTGGGGGCACACTGCACAGACTCAGACACAGACACTGCAGTAGCTCCCAGCTCCCCCCTGCCAACCCCCGCCGCTCCACCTGGCTCTCCGCAGTGTAAGCGTGAACAGGTAGGTGCCATGGTTCAACATTCTGGAGTTCCCGGGGGTGCTGGATCGGGAACCCACGTGCTGTTTCCGGTTCCTGCCTCCAGGATGGCGATGGCACAGCCCTTGGAAGGATTTCAATTTGTTATACTAACCTCGACATTTCAAATTGCAATTGAAAATAATTCTCCCTAATTAACTATGTTATTTCTGGTGAAAAGACAAGATAGGAATAGCACATTTGGTGGAGCAGTATTTCTATTTTGGTGTCTTTTTAATACAGTCCTTTAGGCCCAAGCTGATACTCATATATTAATTCTCAGCTTGCCCCATTGAGAAATTAAATAGAAACAATCATGTGGCATTTGTCAGAGAACAATGATTACCATACGATTTCACTTACATGTGGGGTCTAATGAACAAAATAAACTAACGAAGTGGAGACAAACTTGTAGATAGAGAACAGACGGACAGCTGTCAGAGGGAAGGGGGCCAGGGGCTGAGTGAGAAGGGCAGAGAAGAGATTAAGCAAAGAAAGAAAAAAGACTCAGAGACACAGAAAACAGTGTGTTGGTGACCAGAGGGAAGGGGGTGGGAGGAGTGGAAAAGGGTGAAAGCGGGTAAATGGTGATGGAAAGAGACCAGATCTGGGGTGGTGAACACACAGTACAATGTACAGATGATGTATTGGAGAACTGTATGCCTGGAATCTATATCATTGTATCAATCAATGTTACCCCTGTAAATTCAAGGAAAAACAATAATAAATATATCAATAACCTTAAAAAGAAACTCTACAGCCCTCCTTGGGAAACAAAGATTTTACCCATGCTGTAACTACTTTATCAATAGTACTCACAGAACTGTAATGAAAGAGGTTTTGTGAAAAATCCTTTTCTCCCTTTAATAGGCAAATACATTGTTCAAAAGCTTCTTCACCAAATAAGGGAGAGTATTTAGGGAAAGTGTTAAATCATTAGTAGCTTTACATGCACATTTACCATCCGGGCCCTTGAAATTAAAATTGACTGTACCTTTTCTCTCTAAAATATTTACTAAAGCCTTGTACTTGCCTAGGCTTTTACGAATGTAGATTTATTTCTGCTTTTCCATTTCCCATCACCTTTTAGATTGTATGTAGAATAGTGTACTAGGTTACATATATTTCACATACAATAACAGAAATAAATGTCATGGGAGGAAACTGTGGGCTGGTAGAGGAGGGAAGAGTTCTTCAGGGCACTGGGAGACCGAATCTGCTCTGGCAGGGGACAGAGGCCTGACGGCTGCCTCGCCGCCACCCCCGCTCCTGCCCCTCCGCACCCAAGCTTTTGTCCTGCTGCAGGTAAGCTCTCCCAGAAACGCACCACGAGGTGGCGCTGTTGTACTTACGCTCAATTAGCTCCAAGCCCAGCCAGTGAGCTGCTGATTAGCCCCAAAAGACATCAGTGCGGTGATTACAGCGAAGGCGCGGGGGAAGGGGGTGGGGGGTGCAGGTAGAGGAGGGTCCAGGCGGGGATAAATGGTGATGGATGGAGATTTGACTTGGGGTGGTGAACACACAATGCAATATACAGATGATGTGTTATAGAATGTTCACCTGAACCCTATATAATTTTGTTAACCCATGTGGCCTCAATAAATTCAATAAAAAAGAAAAAAAGATGGAAGTGTTAAGTAAACGCCAAAGGCTGGGAGGGATACATTTCGCACACATAAGTGTCACAGGTAGGGACCCTCCCGGATAAGAAAGGCTAGGCAGAAAGCAGGAAAGGGGTTTCTCCCATCTGTGGAAGCTTCTGGGGGAGCCATCTCAACAAACAGTGAGAGAGGCGGAGCCAGACTACCAGCTGGAAGATTTACTCCGACGCTGTCTAACGCCCCTCCCTACTTCCAGGCGCGATTTTGTTTATGAAATCATCAGCCAGTTAAACTTCTCTCTTGGTTTTAAAGTTTCCCAGGGAAAGGATGTGGCAGGTTAACCATCCCTAGTGTTGATCAGTTGTCTTGTCCTCTCCTCTGAGTCACCCTCATAGGGACAGAGAATCTCTCCAGCAGCCAGCTGGGTGCCAGCAGAGTGGGACTAGAAGACAGAGAGCATGGCTCCTCGGACCAGGGACAGTCCCAGGCAGGTGTCATCTCCACAGGTCCAAAGAGACTGGATGGGCATCAGCAGTTTCCACAAAGAGTTGAATTAATCAAATCACCTGGGTGGCTTTAAAAAAAAGACGACAGGGTCACAGCCACAAAATTGCTCAATCAGAGAATTCAGCACAGGGCCCAGAACCTGCACCTAAAAATAAAGAGAGAGAGAAACAAACAAAAAAACCCTAAAAATAAAAACTAAACTTTTTCCCTTCTAGGAAACTGTTTTCTTGTCTGAGATAGAGAAATTGGCTGTAAATCCCTAGGCAAGCAGCCTACAGAGGTCCAAGGCCTAGGGCATACGAACCACCTGACTGAAGAGGAATCAGACCCCATCTGGCTTTCAAACTGTCAGGCATCCCAGCACAAAGGCCTTAGAAAGTAAAGGTACACGGTGCCAGGTTCAGAGTGATTTCCTCTTGAGTTGCATTCCCAGCCCTCTGAGCAACCTATTGGGCTTAGATCTAAAGCTAAACGTTTTCAAATTTTTCATATCTGTGAAATTGGGAGGTCTAGAATAATTGCTATGGCGGAAAACATTTAATCAGCCTGCTTCCTATACACATCACCTTCCTGTAACTATGAATTGCTGTCATGAAAATAGTATTTTGACCACTTCAGCTTTGATTTTATAAAACTAGAAAGTTAAGAAGCTGGCCAAATACCTGGCCAATATGCATGTTTCCAAGTCACAGCCATTCTGGAAAATTCAGCTGTGCAGAGGTCATTTGCAAAAAAAAAAAAACAAAAAAAAACAAAAACCTTCCAGAAAGTCTGGCTTTCCGCCTCTTAAAGGACTTTGTCTGGTTTCAAAAAGCAAAATTCAGTTAACAACGCAATTCAGAGCATTCACACCCCAAAAGCCACATCTGAAAGAATCAGAGAATTAAAGCAACATTTGTTTATTCTAGCTTAGAGTACCGAAGTAATGAATTCTGTTTTCCATTTACCCTTGCTATTGTAATGTGACCTCAATGTTACTTTCTAAGTACATCGATTAGGAGATTTGGCTTGCATAGGCAACTCTTGCACGTGGCTCTTATTACTTGTAGTTTAAAAGCCGTTTACAGGTCTAATTAATTTCTTCCTCAGCAATCTAAAGATCAATGTGCCCCACCCCAGGGGCTGAAGACATAACATGATGCACAGGGCCACAGTTAGCTTTCAGTGAGACACCCAGGTGAGGCAGTGCAGAGCTGAACTCTCCCAACGCCTTCTCCGCGATGCGGGCCGGCTCTCCCTGCTCAGGTGTTAGGGATTTGCGGTTCCTCTGTTGCGCAAACCTGCTGCTCCCAGCATCTCAAGTCGGCGTCCTGCGGTTGCCCACGTGGTTACACCTGGTTTTTCCCGACTTTCCACGAGCCGTGCCACCCTTTCGAGACTGCTCACAGGCGCGCACCGCTCTCTGCTGAGACCCCCATGCCTACAAAAACAGCAGCCCATGTCCCGTGCAGCTCTCGGAGCCACATGGGGATGGAGGCAGGGAGGACCATCCGCCCTGGTGGCGCTGTCACTGATTTGTAACGTCCTCTCCAAAAGAAAGCCACAGGGAAAACGCCTAGAACCCTGCGGGGCCTCAGGGAACACAAGAGGAAGGCCCAGCTGCTCTCTGTCATGCAGACCTGTGCTTCGGGCCCTGCGGGACTGGTGACTGCGCTGGGTGCCAGTCCCGCCCAGGTTCTTCGGACCAGGAGCTGGTGCGAGGGGCCCCTGCGTGCTGAGCCAGGCTGTCGCTTTCTGCGGCCTCCCCAACACCGAGGACGCTGTCCCCTGGCGACTGGAAAGCCTGCTCCTCGCTCCCCAGGCCCTCCTGGTGCTGCAGAGGAGCTGGGGGCACGTTGCTGGACTACACGGGACGCCCGAGCTGCCTGGCGGTGCTGCTTGCACGGCCTTAATAATTCCACGGAATCCAACTCCGGCGCGCTAGTAGGAGTTTGGAAGTCGGGGATTCCGACTCCCGTGCATGATTTTGAGGGCGTGGAGACTTCCCGTGGAAAGGGCACCTGCGCACGTGGTGGACATACCAGGAGAACTGCAGATGGGACTGAATTGCCTCCGTCTCAGGATGAAACGTAATGGGTGAGGAGGAGTGGCTCCTTCAGGACAAGCAAAGAAAGTGGTTTTTTGAGATGGAATCCAGCTCTTGGTGAAGCCGCTGTGAAGATGGTGGAAATGACAGCAAAGGATTTAGAATGTGACCTAAACTTAGCTGACAAAGTGGAGGCGGTGTGAGAAGCCTGACTCCGATTTTGAACGTGCTGCTGGGAGTGCGGTGCTGCCAGATGTCGCGGCACACTACTGAGAAGTCGCTCCTGAGTCAGGGAGTCCGTAGATGTGGCGAACTTCTTCTTGTCTCATTTAAGAAATTGCCACAGCTGCTCTGGCCTTCAGCAGCCACCACCCTGATGCTAGAACACTGACTTTAAGGAACAGGGATGTTAGGGCCCCGCTGCTCCCCTTTCCTGTTGGAGCTCTGCTCAGCCCATGAATAGTCCCGAGACGTGGAATGAGGGTGGTGGTTGGATGGGGTGAGACCCCAGGTATTTCTCTAGGACCCAGATGTCGGAGGTGCAGTTTCATATCCAGGCAGCGATGACTGCGGAAATACAGGGGATCAAGGGGACGGTTTGAGAAGGGCTGTTACTTCCTTGCAAGCACGCTGCTCTTAGATTGACCCCAAACCCCAGTCCCACGGTGGATACACTCTTGGGAAGACCCCTGAAGCCCACACAGGAAGAGCTTCATGAGTGATTTATGGATGGAAGGAAGGGGGGCCCTGCGTGACAGGTTACCCCCAGGTCTTCTCTACAGATGTTTATGTTGTAGACGTCCACCGCTCTGAAAATGTTTTTCTAAAATGGTCAAAGAGCAACTCCGGTCAGTGAGGTTGAGATGCTTCCCTGGGACTCAGCATCATCCAAGGAGCTTTATGACAATTGTCACTGCAACTGTGGTGAACCCAGGGTCTAGATTTTTAAGAAGTTCTCCAAGTGGTTCTGTTCCTCAGTAAAGGAAAGAACCAGGGTCCAGTTATCAAACACACAAGGACTGAGTTTCTTTCAAAACCATCACATCCCTAACTTGGGTGTTGACAACTGTTTTCTATTTGCACCACCTTAAGTTGGGGGTGGGGGACCTGAAGGCTTGCATAGACTTCTAAGGCAACTAAGCTAATGTCACACAAATTCATTAAGAATTCTTAGACAACACTCACTCCCTAAAGAATTTGCCCTCTTGTGACATGTTGGAGCTGTTTAGAGTCAGGGCTATGAGATGAAACCTTAGCCACAGAGGAGAGAAAAGAGAGAATGTTCCATTGTCACCCCCTTCCCCCCGAGCCAAGTTGCATCAAAAGGAGTTTTGTGAGACATCACTTATTCATTCAACAAACATTTGTTTGTTTTCGTACATATTCCGTGCACCACGCTACAGGCTGGGGCCCTGACACATGCAGCTCCGTGGGCGATCCAGGCAGGGAAAGAAGCAAGTGCCCAACAGGGACGGGTGTGATGTTGGAGGAAGGGCAGTGAGCTATGCGCTCAGGCAGGAGGAGGGTCTGAGTCAGGGTCATTCAGCTGCAGCGAGAGAAACCCACTCGGGGCAGCAGCAGTTGCTCATTTAACACTTGGGTAAAAGTAATTCTCCCGAAACCCAAAGGGAAGAAAGGCTGCTGGTTTCTTGTTCTTTATCTTCCTAAAGCCACATGATCTTACACATTTGCTTTTTCCTGGGCATCTCTTCTGCTCTGCAACCTAGTGCTGCTGCTGCTGCTGCTGCTTCTTTCTTCTTCTTCATCTTCTTCTATCCTGCATGCACATAGCAGAATATGGACGCCCCACATTGGCACCCCAGCTGAGTTCACCTCTTTTTTTCCATTGCCTGCACAAACTGAAATGGATTATTATCTTAAGTTCCAAAGCATTCCCAGGGGGTGATCTGACTAGGCTGATTTGGCTCGTGCGCCCACGTGGACTAAGACACCTTCAATTAGGTCTACCCCTAAGGATACTGTGTGTTGATGGCCACCTTCAGGGAGACTGCCCTGGGGGAAACAGCAACTCACTGAGCCCTGGCAGGGCCATTATCGTCCCACACTGCGAGAGAGCACATTCGGGGCACTGAAAGAAGTTCAGGACAGCTAGGATCCAGGTATGATGGCCGTGGGGGGAGGCTCGAATTGACCTCAAGAGGGAAATGAGACCAGATTACAAAGGCTTTTGAAACCCATGCCAGGGGCTGAGTAGTGGGGAGGTGGTCTTCCTTGGTAGAAATGTCAGTGTCAGGGATGCCGCATCCCATCACCAGTCCCAAATCACCATCTGTGACGACAGAGACACCCTTCGGTAGACTAAGTGAGAATGTTCTGTCGTGGGGTATGGCCACCCGGCTTTCTCTCCTGTTGTCTTCCTACAACTGTGCTTTCCTGGGCTTCCTCTGGGTCCCTCTAGCTTGAGGGACAGGCATGCAGATTCATGGTTTTGCTCAGCAGGGGAAAACATGCTTAATTTGTATTACTTTTCCAGTGATCCCAACATGACTTTGACTGCTTGATGTGCGGGGGGGAAAAGCCAAGTCCTTTGCCTGAGCCACCTCCTTTTATTCCCAGAAGAAGATATAAATAGAGCACAAGACAAATCACAACATTAGAATCACTAGTGTTTTCAGTTTTCTTTTCTTTGGGATCTATCCCCAAGCATGACCCAGAAGGTCATACTATGACCTTGTGGAATATTCCATTTCATAACCGTTTTCCCTGAAGTAAGGAGGGAAAATATGCACTAAGAGACACGGACGGGAGAGATGCCAGTTTTGATGCTTTAACTCAGTTTGCATGATGAGTTCTATACAAAATATCCCTGTGTTTTTGAAATGTGTTCTGACAATCCCCACTGCCTCCTCATTTGTTGAATCACACAGGTTTTCCCGCACTTTATTTCCATGTCTATCAGTCGTGACTCTCAGATGGAAACCTGAGCTTGACTTTATCCCACTAGCTCCCCTCTTTGGTCCTCTTGAATCTTCCTCGTGGTGTTTCCGGTTGCACCTTCTCAGGTCCACCATCCAACAGGCCTTGTTTAGAACTGGCTTACTGAATTCTTTTTTTTTTTTTTTTAACTAGTTTCTGATCGTTTCATTCTGGACCACTGGACGGTAATTCACTAGAGTCAGATCAAAGGGATTCAATGTAACCTCTAAGCAATCACTTGGACAGGAGGGAATGCCTATCTTGTGACTTTTAATGGCGGCTCCTTTCCTTTCAGGGGCTCAGGCCAAGGACAAGGTCAAGTTTAGAAAGAATGTTTGCTGTTTTGAGACAAATCCGACCACGCTGAGTAGAAAGGATCCTCTGGAGGACAGTGTGAATGGCTGTCACCACTTTGTTTCTTTAGGCCACAAGGACACGCCCACTGTGGCACTGGCTGTCCCCTTGCCTGGGTTCCAGGAGTGTGGTTAGTGCCTGTTTGGGGGGCTGAGCAGGTGCTTGCTCTGGGATTCCTATCCCTGTCTGGAGCATGGGAAGCTGAAGTTCACTAGTCATCAGGCAAACGGCCATTGCTCTTTCTTGGTATACGCCTAGGGGGCCACCTGTAATAATTTAATACCAAGGAGTCAAGTCCAGTTTAGAAACTAGTTGGTTCTCCCTGCAGTTTTCACTGACGAACGTGAAGGACTTGAACTCAGGAGTGAAGGAGCAGAGACACTCTCCGCTGTGTGAGGAGGGGGGAGGCTCTCCCAGAGGACCGCGGCTCTCCTCTGCAGATGAGGTGATGCTGACGCAAGTCTGCCTCTGAGCTGACGTTGCCCAAGCTGTCACTCCCTGAATAATTCACACTCAGGGAAGTATGGGTGCCATGAAAAAATTATTATTTTTGCTGCTGACTTAACTAGACAAGATACCTGTCATCTCTCAACATTAATTTTTGATGACTTGCTCCTCCGATAACAGAAAAGGAAGCCAGAGAAGGCTGAAAGGACAAAAACCTCCTTGTCCTTTTGCACTTGAAAAGACACAAATCCAGTTTTCTCTGACAAATGAGCATCCGAGAGAGAAGGACAGTGGCGGCAAAGGGCGAGAGACCCTATAAGGTGAGACTGAACCCCAAATGCAATAGAGACACCACACTGAACAACAGAAGTACTAAATAGACTAAATGTCTAAGAAACTAAGTTAAACTTGACCTTTGAAAAGAGTGGAAATATTTAGAAATTAAATCTCTGCAATATTTATCAGGAGGTAGGACCAAAAATAAATTCAGGCCCCCAGATTTACCAACAAGAGCCCACTCATTCTGGGGGGTGGGAAAGAACAGACATCACACCCTGCACGTTTCCTGCACCCAGCTTTGTGTTATGCGGTCCTCCTGACCTCTGCAAAACTTGTTGTTCGTTCAAATGTCTTTCTTCTGCTGCTCTGTGTATAGACCTCACGGCCACAAGCTATGCCTGGTGTGAGAAAACACTCTGCTCTGTGTTATTCACAGCGACGCTCCCTCAGAGTGACTCAGAGGACTCCTCGGATCCGACGGGTACAGCCCAGCAAGCTCTCCATTACGTTATGAAATGACATCATACGTGGGAGTCCCAAACGCCCACCTTGCTCATGTACCCGCTCTATTTCCACTGTCTGGATTCTTGAGATACAACCGCTCTGCTGGTATGGTTCCAACCACTTGAAAATTTTTAAAAAAGCAATATAAAAACCCACCAATGACAATATAGAGTTTTTCAGTCTTCTAGTTTCTTTATTTAATCAAGTCAGTCCTAAAATGGATCACTTCACCATTTGTTTAAAAATAGAAGTATTGATATATTGTTTTGCATAAAATACGTGTAATATTTTTACACGTATGTGTATATTTTCCTGTCGTACCGTAAATTACAGATCTTGCCATGCTGTGGCATCCGTCTTTGAGAGTATGACCGAGGAATTTCTTTCTGAAAAGATGAATTTTTCAACCACAGCGCTCAGAGCAGTGCCTTAGGAGCAGAGCAGAGAGGACTCACAGGAGGGAGCAATGAGTGGCTAATTGGCAGAAGGCACAGGAAAGGCAAGCGCAGTCTCTGTGGAAGGTAGGTTGGTGAAGCTGAGTAACAGCTCTCACGGTGGCATAGTGTTTGAAATTGCACTTGAAAAATTAGTCTGCTTCTTCACTTATCAGAGCAACACGGAGATCCCCCTGTGCTCTCGTGACGTTCAGGCTGTCCACGCCGTTCCCGTCTAGAAGTTCCGAGGGGAAAGCGTGCTCCTGCTTCCCAAACACAGCATCGTCCCTTGAGATGAGGAGGAAATAAATAACAGTGTCCTTGATTTCAACAGGGAAACTGGGACAGGAAAAAGCAATTTATTAGCCAGATCTCTGGCGAAGCAAAAAATAAAAAAGGGAGGGAAAAAAAGACAATTTTCCAGGTAACTGGTGCAAAACCGTGTGATGTGTTGAATAGTATTATATGTTTCAATAGTTTGTATCTGCAATTTCTATGTTGCTTTTAGGAACACAAAAAGTTTAAAATATTGAGCACCCTAATTTTATAACTCCAAAGTTCAACTTCCAGAAATCCTTAAGCTATTTTAAGATAGAAATATAATGAGGAGTGGTGTTTTTAACCATAAATAAATTTTGCTGTTTTCAAACTCTAGAAGAAAAAGAGTAGAACAATGCTTTATTTGAAAGTGTTCTGTGGGACAAAGACAGCATTCATTCGAGGGCTTTGCTTCCAGCTTCTTTTCTTGACAAGGCAGATGAGGTTCTGGAAGCAGAAGGAGTGAACTGGTAGTGAATGGAACCACGAGGCATCGTCAAACAGGTGTGTCTGACCATCCCCATCAGCAAACTCCAACTCGGGTAATGAGAAACGCAGAGCTCATGCTTAGCTTTCTGAAAAAACAAGTAAAGGGGGACAAGGAATGAATCCTATTACCAAGTGCAAGAGCTAAAGCTATAAAACTCTGAGAAGAAAACAGAGGAGCGACCTCCAGGACCCTCATTTGGGCAATAGCTTCTCAGATATGGCGCCAGAAGCAAAAGGGTCAAACAAGAAAAGACAGGTAAATTAGACTTCATCCCAATTGAAATCTATTGTGTTCCAAAGGAAACCATCAAGACATGAAAAGATAACTCACAGAATAGGGGAAAATATTTGCAATTTATATATGACAAGGTTTGTACCCAGACATTGTAAGGAACTCTTAATAATAATAAAACTCAACAATTTACAAATGGGCAAAGGCTTTGAACAAACATTTCTCCAGAAGAAATAGACAACTGGCCAATACACCCATTAGTCATTACAGAAATGCAAATCAAAAACACAATGAGATGCCACTTCATGCCCACTAGGATGGCTGAAATGAAAAAGATAGATAATAACAAGTGTTGACAAGGATATTTAGAGCAACTGGAATCCTCATACTTTGCTCGTGAAATGGAAAATCATTCGGCCCTCTGGAAAACAGTTTGGACAGTTTCTTATAAACTTATATACACACTTAGCATATGCCCCAGAGTTCCTACTCTTGAATTTCTGGGAGAAACAAAAACCTGTGTTCACATAAGAACTTGTATGTGAATGTTTTCTAGCAGTTTTACTTGTAATTACACCAAATTGGGAATAACCTAAATGTCCCTGGGCTAGGGTATGGATGAACAAACTATAGTACATTTCTATAGGGGAGTACTACTCAGCCAGGAAAAAGGAAGGGGCTATTAATTCATGCAACAATGTGGATGCATCTTAACTTCATTGTTCTAAGTGAAGGAGGTCAGACTCAAAGGGCTATGCACTTTATTTTTTATTTTTATATTTTGAAGATTTTATTTATTTTTAGAGAAGGGGGAAGGGAGGGAGAAAGAGAGAGAGAAACATCCATATATGGTTGCCTCACATGCGCACGCGCCCCCTATTTGGGACGTGGCCCACAACCCAGGCATGTGCCCTGACTGGGAATTAAACCGGCAACCCTTTGGTTCGCAGGCTGGCACTCAATCCACTGAGCCACATCAGCACTTTAAGATACCAGTTACATAACGTTTTTCAAAGACAAAACTATAGGGACAGGAAACAGTTGCTAGGTGCTGGGGGTCGGGAGAGGGGTTGACCACAGAGTAAAAGGAGCATTTGGGGCCATGACGGGACCATTTCGTATCCTGACTGTGGGGCGGTGACGTGGCTGTGTATGTCTGTCAAAGCTGCACGCTAAAAGGGTGAATCTCACTGCGTACAAGTTATACCTTAATAAAAGAGAGGAAAAACTTTCAAATGTGCTTACTCACTTTGAATAACTTTTGAACATATGGCCTGAGCACCATGATGAAATTAGAAGTCTTAGTTTGTGATCGAGTGAAACGTTCGTAATTAGAATAGAATCTGTGAGCTTTCTGGATGCATACATGTAACCTGTAACATACAGTTACAGATTGTACATACATACATGCACATACACAGGGTCGGGCAGAAGTAACGCCTGCTCGAGTGTGGTTGGTAGGGCAATAATATGGGTGTAAAAATGTATCGTTTCAGTTTGAACATTTCACCTAAAATGTCATATGGTGTGCTTGAGTGTGATATGCTCATGTTACAGAATTACATGCCTATGATTTTGTCATAAAAAAGGGGTGTTATTTATGCTGGATCCCATACAACATGGTTATAGTTGCATATATGTACACACATAATATATAAAATCTTGGTAATTTAAGTGAATTATCTGGATTTGTCTTGATAAAGAAGAATTTTGGTTAGATGGGGGCTAAAGAGATTTATTGAGTTTTTCCTTTAGAAAAGCATAATAATCAGCATACTTAACCAGAAACAGGGATTAATACAACTTGTTGAGAAAGAATTATCGCCAAGATGTTTTAGTTTGTTATCATCCCTGTTACAAAATTCTACAAGTCTATGCAAGCATGCTGCCTTTGAGTTTTGTTCCAGAGGAGGGGAAAAAAAAGGGAGAAAATTTTAGTCCTGAAATGACATTGTCGAAGATGTCATAAATTCGGTCACCAGATGGTGTGTGTGGTATCAGTGTGCCCGATGCTGAATGTTTACAGAATGACTCACAAGCCGATAGGTGTTTATGAAGGGAGGGGGCGGCGTTACTGTGGGCAAGGTGTTGCCGAGAGAGGACAAACCTCCCCCAACTGTGAGTCTGTCCCCTTTCCAGTTTGATTACCAGTAGACAGCCTTTTGTTCAGGTCATTTATCACGTCTAACTTTTTAGTGTGGCATCGAAGGACTGGGACAATTTTTTACTCCAGATAAAAGACAGCAGCAATGTGTACGCATGAGTATGTTTTAGTCGGTTGTTTCGCAAAGGTAAGAAAGTATGTCCACGTAGAAAAATAAATTCATTCAATTTGCTCATCCATCATAGTTGGACTTGAGTAAACCAGACAGTGTTAGGGCGTTCTTCAATCAGAAATGATATTGAAGTGGAGGGAAATGCAGGAGCCCTCCTCGGATTTGGGGTGACAATCAATGATCATGGTCACGGACTAGGAGAGGGCTCCAGCACCTGTTAATCGCCCAGCATTGCACTTGTGATGATGATGCAATCCAGGTGTGACTGCAGCAGCCGAGGCCTCTGCAGGCTGCCCTGTGGCTCCTGAGGTGCCCTGAAGCAGTGCTGCCACTGCTGTTGCAGTATGGACACAGCTTTTTCCATTTTCCCGTTACTTTCGATGGTTGAGGCCTTTCCAAATTTAAACCAATGGTTGGGTTACGAGCACAGAGACGGCAACGAGGCAGAAACATCTCAGACTGACGTCTAATCCTTTGGCGGACAGGGAAAGTGCAAGTGAGGAGCAAAGATTCCCGGTTTGACGTTCGAGACCGAAAACGGAGCTGCGGCCCTTGAGCTCGGGGCTCTTCCCAGCGCTGAAGAGCCCAGGTGTTTTGTTTAAGAAGACGAGCGGATGCATTCAGCTGAACGTGCACGCTCCCCAACCTCACCCTCCTTGCCCCTCACCCCCACTCCCTGCAGAGATGAGTAGCTTTGCGGACCCGCCCTTGGGGCTTGCTGTGTGGAGAGTGGCTGCAGGGGAGCAAGGCCGTGGCTCTCCACCAACAGCAACACTGCCTAAACAGTGCTTTTTGAGAAAAATCCAAATCACAGCAAGATTAAGGGTTTTTTGGCCACTACCCGAAACCAGCCCCCTCATTCTGCAGGAGTTCCCTGACTCTGCTGGCCGATGGAGCGTTAGAATGTTGCCAGGATCTTTCCACCCCAGACTCGTCGTCATTTTCCATTCCTTATGGATTGTGTGTGTGGAAGTTATGTGATACAGTTTCAAAATCAAAGTCAGAATCACAGGAAGAGAGCCGATGTGCCAGCCATATGCTAACATGAGAGCCTGTATTATTCGAGGTGCTCCTGGAAACTATTATTTTCCATGAAGCCACTTTTCCGTGGTAGAAAATTGCATGAGGGCTCTAGGTCTCAAATCTGAGTCAGAGTACACCACGCATGGTCTAAAGATTCTGAATCCCACTCTTTAAAGTACATTCCAATCAAAGTTAAGAACCAGATCATTTGCTGTCCCTGTAAGGAAAATCCAGCCTTGTACTTGAGGAAGCAGACCATGACTTGAGGGTGGACTCGTCTACAATATTGGCCAACCCACAGATTGCCACGGTTGGTCCAGACAGCCTACGTGAATGGATGGATGTTTCTCTGAGCCCTCATGTGGGGACCACTCACAGAAGCCCAGTGCTGGCCAGACTAAAGGACGGGGCTGAAAACTCATTCCACTCCTCACTAGCCATCCAAAGTCAAAGTGTAAGAGCTTCAGCTGTAACACGCTGGTGGGATCGGAGTTCCTGTTCTGCAATAAAGTTAGAAAACTCGAGCCGTGTCTCGGTTGCATCTTGTGATTCTGGTTTGCTTCTGGTGCAGGAAGAGAGGGCAGCACCAGTTTCGTGTGCTCAGGGGTCGGTCCCTGCCCACAGCTTCACCTGAAAAGGAGCTTCCACACAAGGGCTCTCAGAGAATGTGTCCCTCTCACCCAATAAGCTCGGGTTCTCAGGCGCAAAGAGGGAAACAAGCAACCCTCTTTCTTCTTCCTTAACATGGAGATGGCACAGGCCATGGGGGAGGGTTACTGCACTGATGTATGTAAGTGTTCAGCAAATCACGTGGTTCATAGCAAGCGCTCAATAAATGTCATCCACGTCTACTTTGTTCTTGTCGTTAAAAATGAATAAAACAGAGACAGAGCAGCAAATCACTGTTACAGAAAAGCATGAGCAATAGTGACAAAGTGTATGTAATCCCTTTTGGAATTTTCTTGACTTCAGAAGTAAATGATTCATTGCATAGGTTCTAGAAATGTAGGATCTGCAAGCTGAGAGGTACCTGATTCCTCCATTGGTTCAATGCCTATCGACTGAGTACGTGCCGTGTGCTAGAGCTGAGTGTGGAAAGATGACTTAGATGCTGTCCCTGGAACTCCCACTCCCCAGGGAATGACTTACACAGGATGAGGAAGCAAAGGGGAAACGCGGTGAGAGGGACGTGCAAACGTGATAGGGAGGCATTAAGTGAGAAAGACCTAACCCACTGAAGGTGTGACGTCCTGATAGTTTGGGGGAGCTACCTGGAGTCGGTCAGCTGAACGTTATCTATGTGACAATGGTGTGATTCAAGTTTTTATCTACAGCTAGTGCGAGAGACAGGGGACTGGCCCAGTGTCACAATAAAACAGCCTCAGGCCTGCCAGGGATGGCAGGGACCTCGGGCCAAGGAGAAGACCAAGTGAGCAGAGGTCAGGAAAGGCCCTGCTGGCGGAGGCAAGGTGCCCGCCCTGGAGGACTAAACCCACCAGCGATTGCTGAGCTCTGTAAGAGAGAGTAGAAACTCAGGAATACCTCACATCCAAAGAGCAAATATTATTTCAGGAAGCATCAATACTAGGAATTCTATTCTAGGATGTGAGGCACAGGCAATGGGAAATAAAATAAATACCAGGTGGCAGTTCTGGGGTGTCCATGTATTCATAGACTCTAGCCCGTGACTGAGAATGGACCATGGAGTCCACCCCCTGGAGAGGTCTGCAAAGTTAGATGGACATCACTGAGCAGAGCAGGATGGCCTTCACTGAGCAGGCTCTGGTTTCACTAAAGCCTTAGAGGGTCACTGGGGGAGATGGAGTAGGACCCACAGGCTGGGATGGGAAGCAGCTGGGGGCCCCTTGCTAAGTACCGGATCAGGCTGTGAGGATACAAACATGCAGGGAATGCTCCCCCTTGGCACCAGCAGCTCCTGGTACATCTGGAGGGTGGTATGGATCGATTGATTAATTGGTGGATTTATATGGCAGCTTCTTTCTCGTTAAGACTTCAGGTGACAGTCAGCATGGCCTAAGCCTGCGGGCCACCCTGATACCGGCGCCTATCCAGAGTTGCTGCCTGAAGTCAGAATGCATCTCCAGCTTGTCGGACGCCCCGTGCACAGGCTGAGCAGGATTCGGGTAAGTTCCTTCTGCTTGACGGAGGACTCTGGGACAGGAAATCGGAGGGCTTTGTCAAGGTTGAGGCACGTAGTCAGACACCTCTGGGAGGCAGTAAGTCTCTCGAGAAATCACGTGGTTAAGCATGTGCTTTTAAAATTCCTGAGTCCTCTGGCAGTTCTAGTTTTAATTTTTTGAGGCACATTCATACTGTTTTCTTCTGGAAATTTAAATGAAAAAATCCAAAATGCTGATTCAAAAAGATAAACGCCTGCCAACGTCCATTGCAGTGTTATTTACAAGAGCCAAGGCGCGGTAGCCACTGGAACGTCCGTCTGCACACGAATGGGTAAGGGGGCTGTGGCACATTCACACAGAGGACTATCGCTCAGTCATGAAAAAGAGGGAAACCCTACCATTCGTGACAACACGGATGGACCTAAAGGGCATTATGTTGAGTGAAATAAATCAGACAGAGAAAGACAAATATGGTAAGATTTCACTTGTATGTGGAATCTAAAATTCAAAACAGATGAACAACAAGACAGAAACGGTCTTAGAGATACTGAGGACACCCTGATGGTCATAGGTGGGAGAGGAGCCGGGGGGTAAATGAAAAAGGTAGAAATGGAGAAGCACAAAGTGGCAGTTACGAAATAGTCATGGGGGCGTAAGGCACCGCAGAGGGAATGTGGCCAATACTGCTGTCATAACTGTGAGTGGTGCTGGATGGGGACCTAGACTTAGTGGGGGGGGTCACTCTGCAGGGTATATAAATGCCGCATCACTGCCGTACACCTGGAACTAATATAACGTCCTGTATCAAGCATAACTGAAAAATAAATCTAAAATAAAAGAACAGGCTTTTGGATCTGAGTTCTTGGAGACCACAGGCCTCCTCTGAGCTCACACGCTAGCAGAGGTGCCACGACTGGTTCCTGCCAGTCACAGATACTCCGCCACCTGCCGGCCACAGTGCCTGTCGCAGGAGATGTCCTCTGGCAGGCAGACCCTCTCCTGTACCTCAGGAGCATGGGAGATCAGAATGGTGGTCCTCACAGTGACACATGCACGCGTGTTTGGGGCACAAAGACTCTGTACTTGCCCCTGCAATGTGCACGCTGGACCACCACGGTGGGCCCCCCTCTGTGGGGTGTTTGAGAAATCCTGGTTCTGACGCTGCAGCCAATGTTATTGGGAGAACTGTTAACTCTGTTTTGCAAGTAAACAGGCTAAGGTGCATAGGTGAACTGCCCCTGGAACTGGGGACCAGAACAGGGTTAAGGTTCTGTTCGAATCTACTTCCATGCGATGCCAAAGCCCGAGCTTCCCCCACCTCTACCCCTGTTTACAGGCTTTGGTCAGAGGGCCTGTCCCACTCTCTGAGTAACTCTGCTGCATGCCAGGTGGCTCTTTACTGAGTTTGCGGACGTCCTTCATAATCGGAGACCTCTGGGAAAAGAGAAAAAACACAGGATAAACAGAAAGAAAAGTGGAAATAGCAAATAACAGCTCTCTGTATATTTCCTCTGTAGGATATATGTGCGTAGCAATGGTACAGGTGTGTACCAATTGTACATATGTGTATTGCATATACACACACTGTCAAAGGTATAAAGCCTCAGAATCACTGGCCAAGACCAAGTTGAAGGTCTCATCACATGCTCTGGCTGTCTGAAACCAATGCACCTTCTCACGAGGACAGGCTCAGGTGTGAGCCTGCCGGGCCAGGGGGTCTCTGCCCCCACCCTGGTGCTTACACGCTGTTTGTGGGGCCGACTGCGGGGCTGCTAGTGTGGGAACGTGGCCAGTCTCTCCCACAACTCACTTCGGGAGGAATTCTAAAGTATGGAACAAACACGTAAAAACCGAGCGTGTCTTCCACTTTTCAGAAGTGCCCATCTTATGCCAGGAGACTATTTATTACTCTCTTTAAAAATGTTCCCTTTTTGATGAGAAATGTTCAAAGCCAGGACAAAGCATTCTTATGTGAGATGATTCAGGAAAACAGCTCAGGGTGGTGAGTGTTGAGAAGAGGCTTGGAAAACCGCAGGGAAAAAAGAAAAGAAAAGAAACCCAGAAATGCCATTTTAGTAGCCTTTTCTTGGCTTTTGAGCGTCTCTTTGTTGGGTGGTGGAGGCAGGTCCAGGGTTCTCTCTATGAGAAGGGGAGACTCAGAATGAATGTTTCCCATGGGCGAAGCCGGAGCTGAGCGTGGCTGATACCTGTTGTCACCACGGAGCCGGGACGGACGGAGCACACCGTCACACGAGGACAGCTGCAAGGGGCTTAACAGTTTCTGGGATCAGAGGCAACAAGTCTCCCTTTGATTTAAAGGAGACTTTTTGGCTGTGCAACAGGGATTCTGTGATGCTTTGCTAGGTGTGTTCTGAAGTATGTAACCCCAGGAATGGCAAAGCTCCACGCGCACCGCCCGGGAGAGCTGGGGACCCACACTGAATCCCCCTCCCGTGCACCTGCCCTGGCCCCTCACCTCCTGACGCACATCGAATGTGCCCATGGCAGCACACAGAACACGTGTGCGCCTGGTACACAGAGAGTCTGCCTTCCGATGGGACTCGCCTGGACAGACTTCGGTGCCCTCCGTCACTCTGTGACAGGTGCCTTCCTGCCTCTCTCACCTCCCACCTACCTCTGGGATTTGCCTCCAGCTTTTCTGGAGAGGCAGACAGGGCTGCATCAAACACACCACACTTCCGAGCCAGGGAGGATAGGGATGTTTTTCTAGGAAACGAACTTGGCTGTGTAGGAGACTGCGTATTTTGTTGTCACTCTTCCTGTGGCAGGGAGGTGGCTCGTGGTTATGAGTGGCTTTACGCCATTTCCAACCCAAATCCACACCTTTCATGCCTGGACAAGGGGACGCGGCAGAAAATACTAGGCTGGCAAATATTTATTACAACAGAGATGGATTTCTTTTTCTATGAAATGATATGAATCTGTTCTCTCTGACAGCAAGGCCTCCGACATATGGTGGGAAATGAAAAGGATTGTATAAAGTCTGGTGAGTTTTTCATAATCTCATAAATCTTGCTGAGCACGGGACAAGGTCACTTCCACCTTCCATCTCGAGGAAGACAACTGCAATTTTTCCAGGCTCTAAAATGTCATGGTCAAAACCGTCCTTGGCCAGGAACAAACATCAAATGTAGTGATAACCTTCGGAATAAGTTGGGAAGCATGCATTGGGACACAGAGAGGGTGTCTCAGCTTGGAGACAGACCCTGCACCTGGTGGACCGTCCTTGTAGAGTCACCAGGGTGAACGTCACGGCAGCTAACTGTGAGCGCTCACACATCCCGTGCAGATTTTTGAAACAATGGGTGCAAGGAAAAAAAACTCCATATACCACAAATCTGTCTTGGTCAGGCTTGAAGGAGACATTCCTCACACTGTTCTCAAATATGTGTTGTTCAGAATAACACAAGAAACTTGATCTGCTCGAGGTCGTCCTAGAAACGCTGAGTAAATAAATGTAGTTCTGAGTTACAGGCCAGGCACTTCCCTGAGGTCAATTACCCTTCAGACTGCAATGTAAAAATCCATTTTTTTTACAATGAACTAAGTAAGAGAAAAACAAATCTTTGAGGAAGTTAGTCCTATGTAACAATTAAGAACAAATAAGGGATCTTGAACAGAAAAATCAGCACACTGACGTATCTGAGGCTGATTACACCAGTGACTAGTAAGTTGAGACACAACGGAACTTTCCCCCGGGGTAAGCTGCGGAACATGTGGGATATACAATAACATTTGGAATGGACACTGACTCAGCTACAGCGTGGAAAGTGAAAACCAGAATCGAACATCATAACACTGGACTCCAGAAATCGCTGGGTGTGGCCGTGACCATCCCAGTGGAAGAATCCATGGCAGCCGCGGTTTTCTAACTTTCTTAATTCGGAATGGTGGGAACGAACATGTGTTCCTTCACCGGCGCCACTCCCCGTGACAGGGAAACAGTTGGAAAGTCATCCTGGGACAGGCCACACTGCTGAGAGACCTCCAGTGGGCTGTCATCATTCTCTGCCCCTGGGAGCGGCTATCTCCCCACAGGAGATCCTCCTGGGTCACTGGCCACCTGCTGCCTGCTTCTATATCCAGGGGCCAGCCCCCACGGGGACCCATTACAGCATCCCTGGTGGGTGGGGGCTGAGTCCAGGGAGTCAGAAGGCAGGCAGCGACCATTCCAGCCACTTCGACAGCATACATGTGGGTGTTACAGACATGGAACTCCAAGGACGTGCCCAGCCCCTTCAGGCCTACGGCTCTCGGGACACACGAATTCACAAAACCTCTCATCTCCTTGGCCCAGGGCTGAGTTCAGCTGGAGTTGCTGGAAGGGCGTCAGGAGGAGAACCGGCTGACCTCCCGGATGTCCTCTCACATAGCGCTGTCCTGCTTGTTCACATGTTGCTCATTCATTTCAGGGAGGAATGATGAGAAATCTGTCCTTTGATGTCAGGAAGTAAGGGATAAAGGAAAAAGAGGCTGACAAGGGAAGAGATAGAAGAGGAGAAAGAACCAAGGCGGATAACAAGAACCCAGGGGTTGCTACAAGTTACTGAGTGCCCTCTCTCTGCCAGGCGCTGGGCTGGCCCCTCTGTTTGCCTCATTCTGTTAAACCCTCGCGAAGGCCGGGTGAGGTGGAAGTCCCGATGTTGTCTAGCTGACGTGCCGGGCAAGTTGGGGCCCAGAGAGTGAGAAGAAACCTTGTCCACTCGTGCCTACCTAGCTCGACAACACCCTGCCCCCGCACCCACCCGCAACACTTGAAAACGCTTGAGCGCAGCCCCCCACGGGACGCCGAATGCGAGGGAGCTACCGCCGCCACCCCCGGAGCTCATCCGAGCATCGTCCCGAGGACAGAGCTGAACGTTTTCTTCTCCCGGTGCCCTGCAGAGAAACATCTACCTTCTTGTGGCGCTAATGGGCCGTCCAGGGAGACGGAAGAGTCTGGGAGTTCGGGGGTTTTGAAGCAGAGAACGCCTGTGAGGATGGGGTGGTCCCTGGGGGTTGGGGGTCGGGGCTGGGCCCACTGCATTTCCGGGCCATTGACCTCGGAGAGCGTGTTCTGACCCAGTGGCCATCCTTCTGCTGGGCTGGTCGTATTCTTACAGGAAAAATAAAAGCAATCGGTAGGCTTGGCCTGCTTTCATTTTTTAAATAAATCTTCTGCTTTAAAATCACATTTTGTCCCTATGTAACCTCTGGCGGTCCCAAACCCCAAAATCTCACCGTGTACTGGGCTGCGAGTTCCGCCCTCCCCGCGCCAGCTGAAATCCCTTCAGAGCTTCACCCCACGTAAGGTCACGGATTCTGTTTTACAGACGAAGGAATCGAGCCACAGACACAACCATTAATGACACACATAGAAAGAGAACAGCAGTCCAGGCACCGAATTCTGTGGGTGGCGTCAGCAGCAGAGGGGGCTCAGCGAGGCTACCTGTCCGTGCCCCTCACTGGGTCCTGGCAGGGAGCTTTTCTGGGGCACGGCCTGGGAGGGACAAAGGGGAGAGCAAATTGGCTTTTCTGTGCCTGGCATGTCTTGGGCTTTCGCAGGCAGGATGACACTTTGTAGAAACAGTTAGATCACTCCTCGCTGCAAACAAACCTGAGCGTTCTCCCTGGAGAAAGGACCTTGGCCTTGGGTGAGGAGGAAGATGAACTGAATCCATCAGTCAAGCTTCCGTGTTTTGGCTGTGGGCCTAGTTCTACTTCCACTGAGTGCTGCGCCGTGAGTGTGCACAGCCGAACTCCTGCCCTGCTCCCCGCCCCGGAAGACTGGGCCCCAGGGGAGAAGCCTGGCCACGTTTCCAAATTCCTCTCCCAGGCCGCCCCCCGCTTGGCTGCACGCCATGGTCCTTTCCGCTCGTGGAATGTTCTCGCTCCGTCGTCTTAGCCCTTTGCTTTCTGAGCTGGATTTCTCAGGGCCCACGCTGGCCTCTTTGCCCCCTCCAGACCCACTCCTGGGAAAAGTTGCTCCCAAGGCTTTGGGGTCAGTGTTCACCTGCTCTGTAGTCTGGGTCACCCTTCTCTGCAGGGCAGTGCAGCCCGGATCAGGCACTGCGGCCGGTCTGCCCGGGTCTGAAACCCAGTCTCCTGACCCGATCCGCTGGCTGCAGGAGTGGTACAGAGACCTGACCTCTCTGTGGGCCTCGGGGCCCTCCTCTGCGGAGGAGTAGCCCTCACGGTGCTTCCTCGTGGGGTTATTTGGAGGGCTTCCTGAGCTGAATGCTCGTGGAGCACTTGGGATGGGACTGGGCATATCACATGTGCTTGGAGGGGTGAGTGGGCACGGGTGCCCCTGCTGCTGCCAGGACCACTTACACCCCTGCCCCTCCTCCTCTTCCTCCTCCTCCTCCTTCTGCTGCTGCTG
This sequence comes from Macrotus californicus, assembly GCA_007922815.1. Lineage (NCBI taxonomy): Eukaryota > Metazoa > Chordata > Mammalia > Chiroptera > Phyllostomidae > Macrotus > Macrotus californicus. The sequence goes on from VMDR010000603.1 coordinate 134,815, forward strand.
GCACCGTGCGAGTCACCCACTAGCTGTCCTCGGAACCTCGACACCAGTAGTGGCCGGACGAAGCTGTCGGCCAAGCTGCTGTTTACTCCCACAACTGCTCTGCGGTGCCCTGTGCCGAGCACCTGTGTCTTCACGCAAAACCACCCCAAACTCAGCAGCGTCAGCCACCATTTCATTAGACACGGGAACTCTGGAGCCGGGAATTCCAGCCTGCAGAGCAGGGTGGCCATTTTCCACAGTGCCCGGGGCCGTGGCCAGCAGCGACTTATACAGCTGTCCTTGGACCTCAACTGGACGCTCCTCACTCCCGTCTGGCCCCTGGGCCAGGAGGGCTTGAGGGCTGGCTCAGCTGGGACTGTTACCAGGGGTGCCTGCACCCAGTCTTCACCTCCCGCTCGTTTCTCAGACCAGGGCAGCTGGGTGCCAGGGGGCACGGTCCCACCAGGAGGCGTCTGGAAAGCGCATCCTCAGGAACCTGGACAGCAGCTGCAGGTCCTTCCTGACCCAGGCACGGGACTCACATGGCACTGACTCTGCCTCACTCCGCCGCCGGCTCAGGCCCAAGAGGAGGGGGCACAGATCCCCCATCCCTTGGACAGAAGGAGTGGCAAAGAATTTGCGTTCCTTTTGAAAAACTGCCATAGGCAGTTTTCCACTGTTTGAATAATGAAGAGCTAGAAGCTTAGAGAAATAAATAGGGACTTGAAAAAGGTGATAGAGTCAGTAGGTGAGAGAATTCCGATTTGAAGCCGGATTTCACGTCAGGCACTATTTATCCTGCTAGACATTTTGCATTACTTCAATACAAGAATGAATGTCTCCGTTCAACTCTGGAAAATTCTCAGCTGTTTTCCCTTTAAATACCATTTAACTGCCAATTCTACTCTCTTTTCAAGAATTCACTAATTCTCTCTCTGATTACATGCGGGTCCAAGTTTTTAAAGCCTTTTTTGTGTATGTCAAGAATGTCTAATTAGTTCTTTTTCATATGCACCTGCTTATGTTCCAGTTCTGCTTATTTTTGTTTTGTAATTTCCTGGGTTTTAAAAAAATAAATGTTATGATTTCACCTCCTTCAGAAATCTAAACTCAACTGGGGGGTGCATCGGTCTCCTGTTTGCTAGGGAGTTCTTGTCCAAGGCACCCTGCATTGGCACCCTTCTTGCCCTCCCCAACAATAACAACAGCCTCAGCCCATTGAAGGTGGGCCCACGCGTGCTAACTTAGAAAGGCTTCTGAGGCAGTACTGACTAGCTGCCCCTGGCCCCGCCTCCCCGCCACCCTGTGCCTACTGCCCCTGACCCCGGTGTTCATGCTCTGCCCCCAGACCGAAAACAATCCATTTAAGACAGGGCGTGGAAAGTACTGAGGGGAGGACCCAAGACGATAACAGGGGAGGCTTCCACCCGCCCCCTCCCCCAGATGCTCGAGTGGACAGCTCCCCAAGGAGCAATTCTCTCGGACCCAAGTCCAGAGCCATCTGCACGCCTGCTGCACATCAGATATCAGATGAGTGAGAAGATGCCCACAGTGACATGGGCAGGAAAGGCTGAGACCTGCAAACGCGGCCCACGCCACCCGGCACGGCACCATGCAACAGGGAGGGACCCTTCCTCCCAGCTTCTGGAGGGGCAAAGGGCTTGGAACAGACATCTGGCACCCCAACTTTTAAAGCTCCCACAGAGGCCTAGGGACCCCAAACTCCTAGCTCTCTAAGGCGACAGAGTTTCCATTCACAAGTCTCAATAGGAAATAATAAACAACCCCTCACCACCACAATAACCAAATTAGAAAATGGACAAAGAACCTGCATAGACTTTTTCCAAAGACATACAAATGACCAACAAGGACATGAGAAGGTGCTCAGCCTCACTGAGCAGCTGGGAAATGCAAATGAAAGCCCCTTGGAGACCTCAGCTCACACCTCCTCAGGTGGCTGTCATCAAAAAGACAGGAGCTAGCTCCCTGCCTCCCATACCTGCGATACCTGCGGTGTTGCTGGCATCACAGTGGGCCGGGCAGTGGTCCAGGTGGGCCCAGTCCATCTACAGAACCACGGAGATGCTAAGACAGGCATCTCATTCTACGAGGTCTTAGGGTCGTTCGCTCTGCTACCACAAGTAAGAAAAGCCTCACCTCCACTGCTTTTCTTGTGTTCCTATCCTCTGTAGTCTTCAGTTTCTCCAGCAGGCATAGGAACTGGTGACCAAAATTAAATTCACTTTTCTATTTTCAGATTTTATTTTAAACTTTGGAGGGGAGGCTCTTTCTTGCGAGCACCAAAGCTAAATGTAAAATAATGATTTCCGTCTACCATGCCCCTTGGTCCCCTGAACCTGGGGGCCACGTGTGCTGCCGCCTCCGCTGGTTTCCAGGAACTGCTCAGGGACAAGCATACAAATTATCTTCACTCCTCCCTGTGAGAGTGACAGGAGACAAAGGGGGACAATTTGTGTTAACTCTCAGCTCTACGCCCCTCATTGACCAAAGCCTTCCCATAGATGGTTATAGGAAACATGCATAATCATGCTTAGAAAAGAAATAAACGTAATACTTACTGGGATGTTAGATTGAATCAATGCAAACTAAATATCCACAATCCCATGAAATCAACTACGCCTTTGAGAATATAACATAATCTTCTTAGGAAAGCATGCATCTAAACCTAATTTTCTTCCAAAGACTCACCCTATCACTTTAATTGCGCTGCATTTATAATGCACATGCTACGCTTTTAACGATTAGCTCTCCATATATTTACTAATTCATTCAACCAATATTTACTAAGTTCCTTACACGGGCCAAGCATGGACTGAGCCAGGTTATAAAAATAAAGAGATATGAGAAAGAGAGAGATCCCTACTTCAACCAATTTGTAGTTTAATGAGGTAGACAGACAAGCAGACAACAAAAATCAAAATTCAATGTACGCACCAGACAAAGATAGAGCCAAAGAAAAGATACTCTACAAGAAAGGCAGCCTGAGCGGTAAGGGCAGTAGCCTGAAATGAAATAATTCAGATTGGAGCTGAGTCTTAAAAGGCTGGAGACCTTGTCTAACCATGGGCTCTGGGCCCCCAGCTCCTGGCTTCCCTCACCAGGGCTCTGCCCCCCGCCTGGCCGAGCTGGCCCCCCCCCACCCCTCTACCAGGGCGAGCCCCTGTTGCAAGGAATGGTTCTCCGCCCAGTCTGAGCTCATCCAGCAGCTCGGGAGGGTGGCACGGGTCGGGCTGCTCGGACCACCAGGACTAAGCATTCCTCATTTTACAGATGGGGGAGAGAATTGTTTAGTCGACTTTGTTTTGCAAGCATTCTCTTTTGTACAACAAGTCAACCAGCCTTTTCTTCCTCTCAATTCTAAAGTTAGCTACTTACTGTGCGCCCCAGTGGGTCACTTGCTTTTACTTTGGATATTTCAGTCTTGAGATCAGCCTGGTGGCACCACATCTGGTTGGTTTTCCTATTACTGGACGGATATTTTCTTTTCTCCCCTCGGTGGGTTAGCCTGCCCCTAGCATTCACCAGAGTTTCAGAATGCTCACAATCCCGTGGTGTCCATGCTGGCCCTGTCCAAGGAAGACGGGCCACACAAGGTCATCATCGTGAGGCTGCCACTATGATGCAGACAAGCAAGGGCCCCCAATTTTACCACAAAAGTGTTCGGGGGCCTGGTCTTTGAGTCCTGTCTTGACTGCTAAGCATTCTGAAGGTTTCTTTTAGAGACTTACCTCCCTGGACTATTTATTTTCCAGCAGAAGAGGATTCAGAATGATCTAGTGTATAAACTACAAACTTACAAGTCACAAGCTTAAATTTGCAGGGCACATAGATTTTTTTCTTTTGGTACTCATGGTATTTTTAAACATTTTAGTAAGTTGCCAACATTAAAAAAATAGGAGGTTTCATATTAAAATCTGAATTTCTAGCTTTTTTAAAAATTAGAAGGTTTGGCATAATTCAGCCCACATTTCAGTTAAAACCAATGACATCGCCAAGCTATGCAAGCAGCCCAAGTGTCTGGACAAAACAACTAGGGAACATTTGCACAGTGGAATTCTACTTGGCAGTGAAAAAGCAGGAAATGTTACCCTTCGCGACAGCATAAATGGACCCGGAGAGCATTGTGCCAAGTGACAGACAGGTGCCATATGACTTCACTCACATGTGGGGTCTAATGAACAAAGCGAACTAACAGGGAAAATGGGGACAGACTCCTAGATGGAGAACAGATCAGCTACTGGGGGCAGGAGGTCAGGGAGTGGAAGGACTGAGCAGAAAGGAACAAGGACTCACGGACATGGACAAAGTGTGGTTATTTGAGGGCGTGGTATAAGGGGACTAAATGGTAATGGGAAAAAATACAATAAAAATTTAAAAACAAAAAAAGAGCCACTGACACGGAGTAACAGCCACCCCCTGACCCAGAGACTCGGGTTCTCTGCTGTCCCTTGGCCCGACCCAGGGAGCCACACTCTGAGCCTCTGCGGGGATTTATTTTCTGTTCCAGAACTAGCCTCACTCCCTCACTTTACAGAAGAAGTCACTGCATCCAACAGAGACCTCAAGGCATTCCTGGGCTTGTAGTTGGCTGTGCAACCTGATCCAGAACTTCAGCGTGGGTCTCTCTGCACCCCTTCCTCCTTGGAGGTGTTATCTGTATCTTTTATTCACATTCACGACCAACCGCTTCAGCCTCCTGAGCGAGAAGAGGCTGTGGAAGGACCGGGCATCAAGCTCGGAGCCACGAGTCCTAACAGCTGGACCCTAACGTTTGACTTCGGAAGAGGCTGGATGAGTTTGGCTTGTTTTTGCCTCACACCTTTCTCTCTCTGGCAGCGTGCTGCAGCTGGCAACTATGAAGGCAACGGGCCTGGGGTTTTCACCGCACATCTATGCCCCGTGACAGGGCAAGCGCTTCCTCCTCTCAGTGACGTCTCACTGGATGGGGATGGTCCACTTCACGTATTACATCGGAGTCACAGGCTCATTTCATAATGCAGAGGCAGGTTGTCATTTATCCCCTGGGGCCGTGCACACTCTGGACTGTAAACTTCACTCCCAGAAAGCGCCCCGCCCGCTCTCAGGGAGCGGACCTTCCCTGGGGTGACGCGGGGCGTTCCCTGCCAAGCCCTCCGCACATCAGCTGGGAGCAGCAGCAGCAGCAACAGCACTCGGGTGGGCTGCTATGCCCTCCTTGCTCCCCAGGAAGCTGCTGGGAACAGAAAGCAGTGCCTCTCTGCTTTTTAATGAGTGACAGCCCACCCTAGCCAAAGCATAAGCACTGCAGATCGGCTGGAGGCTGCACAGAACCCCCTCCTGGCCTGGACGTGCCTGGGTCCTCCCTACGAGGTGCGCTGGGAGCCTCTGGCCGAGGCTGGCTTGGCACCCTGTCCCGAAGAGCATGTGCAGACTGTCACCGGCTGGGAGTGAAGCCACTTCCCACATGTGCTGCTCTGGTTGCCTCACTGGTGTTCCGGGGGCGGAGGCCAGCCCCTCCCAGGAGCGGGACGCTGTGACAGGTCAGACTTCCAGGAGAAAATCATTCCTGCACACTGGTCCGCTGCTCTAACCTCCAAGACCTCGCGGGACCCGACCTGGCAAAGGTAAGCAGCGCTCAGCCTCAATGCTCGAGCTCTGAAATTGGGAATGTAATTTGAGGACGTTCCTTGAAACTCTGTGTTGCTTACTGTGAAACTTGAACCTGCCGCCTTGCCTGCCCCGGCGAGGGTACCAGCTCTGTCAAACGTGCACACACAGCTCTGGTTCAAAGCAGTTTTCTCAAAGCCACTGCTGAAAAGATAAAGGTCCTTCCATAATGAAACAGATGTGCAGGCGGCACCTTTGAACCTGTGTGGACATGTCCACGCTTCCCAGGAGGGGCTGGGTTTTCTCTGTGCTCTCAGTCTGGGTGGTCAGTGTCCTTTCTCAGGGACCCACTTATCTCTGTCACTTGAAAATGGATCTGGGTGCAGAACTGATCCCATGGAGAGAAAGTCCCCGTGGAGTTGCAGCCAAAGGTCTGGTCAGGTCCCTGGGTTTTCATCTCCGGGACCACTTGGGGCTTGCGTAGACGTGGGAGAGGTGCGTGGACGCTGTGCTGTCAGGTGTGGCTGCATGTGGGTCCCTTTCTCGTCACCGTGGCAAAGTAGCTGGGGAAACTGGATGTCACTAAGGGTCAGAGGTTTGTCAGACAAACTGACGCAGGACATGCTTAACAGTACCTAAGGCAGTTACTTGTCTAAAATTGTTAACGAAATCCAATGTTTCTACAGAAATTTGCAGGAGCTGTTAAGGTTTTTGTAGGAATCTGCCTGGACTCCAAGGGTGGGATCTGTGATGTTGGCAGCTGTCTCAGTGACCTGTTTCTAGGAGGGCATCGCTGTGAAGTACTTCTCTGTGGGTAGAAAGATAAGAGGTCAATCTTTCTGTTCTCTGGAGGCCATAAAGAGAAAAAAGACCTAGAGTAGAACGTCTCTGCGTCTTTTTACTTAAAGCAGTGTTGTCCAGAAGTTTCCATGCTCTTGTGTTGCCTTTGTTGGTTCCCCAGGGACTAGGCTAATTGTGGCTCTCTCCAACTCCCCCGAGATTCTCTGAGCCCCGGGCTGCATGCCCGTCACGGACAGCACCAGAGAGCTATGAGATTCTGGCTCCTTATCATCTTTCTCACCTTGGATAGTCATTTGGAGTCACAGGTCGGCTCCCCAGTACCTGTTCCTGCAATATGGGTTCCTTCCAGTGTATAGGTGGAGAGGGTGAACCCCCGAGAGCCAAGGGCACCCCATCTTAAGTCTGCAGGAGCAGCGGGATAGGGCCTGGCCTGGACACCACCCCCACCCCGACTCCCACCCCAGCAAGCCCGCTTCCAGCACACCTGGCCCAGGTACATCCAGGAACCTGCCCTTTGCTCGACAGTGCTGATTAGCTTCACACGCTTTAGGCAAGATATTCCCTCTTTCTCAGTAAGGATGAGAAGGGCTCCCATTGGCCCGGAAGGAAGACAATTTCCCCATCAGGCACATAATAAAGGATGTGCAGTCTCTGTGGCTCTCTGAGGACTTTTCTCCTCTTTGTGTCCCTCTGTTCCTCACTCATCCTGGCACACAGGTCTCAAATGGCCTGAGCACAAAGGTCAGGGAGGTTCCTAAGGAAGTGAGCCTGGCACCTGGGTGACAGGCTCAGAGGATGAGCAGGGGCTGGGGTTGGCATTCCAGGGTGCCTCGACCTTGCAGAAAAAGTGATTTTTAACTGCACACTATTTCTACACACATTCATCCAAATGTCCTGTACCCGAGAGTCGATATTTCAGCGATACATTGGCTTAATTACCTGGACCAACATCACACCTGCTCTTAGTAGTTCCTTTTCTTGTTCTAGTAAAATTAAAAGCAGAATGAAGGTGGCGAGGGAGGGTGGGGGACAAAGGCGAAGCATAGTGCCTGCGTCAGTTCAGGAGAAGCTGCTGAATCAGGAACCAGAATTAACTCAAGTTTTCTCCTTTCATTTTATCAAAGATGAGAGTCACTCAGATTCTTGTGGTTTTCATTTCTGATGGTCTGGGGTCTTTGCCTCATAGCTATGTTCAGACTCTGGTTTCTCAGCACTCTGACGCTATGGGGCAGCTCCCCAAAAGGGAGACCGAGGGACTGGAATTACGTGTGAGGATAAGAATCCCTTGTCATGTTGACAACTTGACCCTGATGAAGTCTCCACTGTCACAGGGCTCGCGTTTCCACGATGTCTCATGTGCCTCCAGAGCTGATGGTTCCCTTTCTTTATTTTTCATTTTTCATAAAATGAATGAAAGCCTGAAGGAATAGCTGGAATTAACTACCGTGGTCACACCCCAGTGGAAGTGTGTCCCTTCCTTTGTTCTGCAGGTTCCCACTGCAATGTCACGGGCACCCAAGGGCACATGAACACACACTGAGAGACAGGCGAGTGTACTCTGATCAAGCCCCAGGAAGGCAAGGGCTAAGACAGTAAAGAGTAAAAATGAAGAATGGGTCCTTTTAGAGACCACATGGAAAATAGTGTAAATATGTTGTCCTATGTAATGTGGTATGTTAGGCAAATATCACCTGTGTGCCTGGCGGTGGCACCCAGATGGCTCAGGCACGGTGGGCTGGCAATGGATAGGAGCCCTTGGGGACTCCCAACTACAAGTGTAGACCAGGAGGCAAGAGCGAGGGACCAGCCACCACATTGGTTTTTAAATCATGGCAATAATAGTTACGTTGGGCGAAGGGGAAAAGAACGTTGGGAAACGCGCAGGGCAGGAGAACGTTCCGTGTCTGTCGTGTTCTTGAACTGAGTCTGTAGGGATGCTAGCGGGTGGAGATGTTGAGCAATTTCCTTGAGAACTGGTCAGTGCAAAATACTTGGAAAAAGAACTTGGACAGCAGCCTAGCCAAGTTTGTCAGCATTTGTTTTCAAGTAGGAGCTTATTCCCCGCTGGTGTCTTCAGACAGCTTCAGAAGGAGCTGATGGATAGACTGTTAGATTTTCTCCAGCTGGCAAGCCTGTGACATGGAGGGTTACAGGGCTGGATTGCAGAGCATCCCATAGAGGTGCCGGTGGAGGATCCCTAGAGTCCAGCATGTGTTTTCCAATGAGGAAATCATCGGCACAGGCACATTTTTTTGTCTTTCACATGTTATTAGCCTGGTAGATGTAATTTAGCTGAAAGTAATATGGTCCAAAGAAAATTGGCCAACACCATAAGTTAGTGGAAAATGACTCTCTTCCATCATTACCCATGTGCGCGTGGGTGATAAGACACGGGACGGCTTTGCAGTGCTACAAATACCTACAAACACCATGTTTACGGTTTTCAGCACTTCCGCTGTTCTCACTAGGCACGCCGAATTCCTCTTCAAATAATTGCTCTGTCTGCTATAAAAAGTCTGAACAATCAAGGTATTGCTTCTGGAACAAGCTAAGAATCCCAAAAGGTACTAATTATTTGACACTAATACAGTGGTTGAACAACTGACCACAATTATGATTTAGGTACTGTTTTAGGCTTTTTACGCAACACATGCTAATTTGGGGAAAATCATAAATATAAACCAGAAAACATTTAAACACGATCCCATTCCAGTAGCACCAATGACTACAGGTTAGTGTGTGGTAATCTTCCTTATTCTTTTCCTATGATACATGTATTTATCTACATGTGGTATTTGGAACCTAGCATACTTTTTAAAAAACAATCCATCAGCTATTACACATTTGCATTTTTCTAATTAACTGCATAATAGTTAGATTGTTTCCATTATAAACAATGCTTTATAGGAATAAACTGGCTGGAAATGAATGAAGCATTTTTAAAAATCAAACTGTTGAGATAAAGCAAAATACGGACAACAATATGTAAGGTGCAAAACAGGTCACAACTCTATCCAGCAGCACACAAAAAAAGGCCAGCCTTGAGAGAACACTGGCTGCCATTACTACCTCTTAACTAGATCGCTGTTTTGACAAAATTGTCTCTTGGCCAAATTGTTATTTGTCAAATTAAATCTGGCCAAATTAGTGGGAAACAACAGTTAGAGGAAATGCAATAGGCAAAATGCGCATGAACTTCGGTGGCGCTCAGTGTCACGTTCCTTCAGGATGTCACCGGAGACCAGATTCAGAAAGAGGAGCGGACACAGTTAGACAGACTGATCACTGATGGAAAGAACAGACTCAGAGGGTGCTTCTCAGCAACCTGGGATGGTGCAGTCTGGTGGCTTATCCCAAAACTCTGTTCTTAGGGCTATCCTAATAAATACTCTTATCAGAGTCTGGAATAAATGCATTTTTAACAGATTTCTGGATATAAAGCTGAAAAGAATAATACATTACTATGTTGGCATCATCAGAATACAAACAGAACTTAACAGGAGCGGACACAGTTGGACAGGCTGATCACTGATTGATCAATCAATAATGATCTCAATCTACCTAGATGTATAAAGCAGGGATAAACATAAGATTGTTTACTTTGGTCCCTAAGTGCAAATGCAGAAGTGCTTGTTGGAAGAATTTATCCTTGCGCAGTGTGACTTGAGAGCTTTGGTTGGTAGTACATTCCATGTGGTATTAACAAAGGAGGTAAGGTGGCCTTTGGTGGTGACATTGTTGGAAGGGGAAGGGAGGCACATGCCTGAGAGAACCTACATGCCAAGCCATATGCTGGCTATAGTTCTAGCCTTTAGTGATAGCTCCATCCTCTGGGTGACTTTCACTGCTTGTGAGCACACATGCCACACTTGAAGTGCCCTTGAACCCTGCAACCCAAACTACTGGTCAGTCCAGTTGATGACTTCAAGACATCCCACTCCAAAAGATCTTTTGATGCCAATGTTACTGAGGCATTATGGGGAGAAGGGTAGTAGTTAGCTGAGCAGAGGAGAAGTCTTTGACTCTTCATAAGATTAAATATAATGATTAGATCCTGTAACAAAGTATGGTTAGACAGTCAGGGCCCTACAAGAAAAAGAATATATAAGAAAATATTCTTTGTATTATGACATTTAATGAGCAGTAAGATTCCAGAAGGAAGGGAAGAAGCTGTGGAAATCTAGACAGATTATCTGAGATCCGAGAGGTGGTGTGCAACAAACCAGCCAAGCCAGGACCAGAGGCTGGAGGAAGCAGAAGCACCCTAAAGGGATCAAGAGACTCAGGCGAGGGGGTGCAAGAAGGCCATGGCACAGGAGGACGCTGAGCAAACTCAAGTATACATGGATATAAAAAGCAGCTACTCCCGGGGTACAACTGAGGGTTGAATCAACAGCTTCTGGACAACAAACAAGAAAAAAACCAAACAGAGGAGGCTCAGACACTGCAGGAGCCCGCTGGGAGCTGTGGAAACGCTCTGGACTTGGATCAGATCTCTATTCCAGCCCTTTGGCCCACCTACAAGTTCACAGTGCATCCCAGCGATGTTGCCCAAAGCCTTTCGCCTCTAAGCAAAGAGAGCAAGCAGGAAAAACAGGGCGTCACCACGCATAGCTGGCCTCCCTGCCAGAAGCTACTGCAGCCAGGCAAGCCAGGGCCCCAGGTGCTGTAACCGCCAGCCCTGCTTTCTCTGGCTTCCCAAAACCACCTAGTACATACAGTCTACACAGAGTTCACTTTCAACAAAGTATTGGCAAACCAAAATCGACAATGCATTGGAAGTATTGTACACCATGACCAGGTGGGACCTGCATATCAACCAATATTACACACCACATTAGCAAAAGAAAGGATAAAAACCAGATGACTGCCTCAATAAGTTCAGAGAAATCACATGCCAAAGCTCAATGCCCTTTTACGATAAGAACTCTCAACAAAGTGAGTAGAAGGAACATATATCAACCAAACAAAGGCGACAAATGGCAAACCCACAGCTAATATCATACTCAATGGTGAAAAGCTAAAAGCTTTTACTCTAAGATCAGGAACAAGACAAGGGTGCCCACTCTCACCACTTCTATTCCACAGAGTATTGGAAGTCCTAGCCACAGCAGTCAGGCAAGAAGAACAAGTAAAATACATCCAAATTAAAAAGGAAGAAGTAAAACTGGTAAATTTGCAGATGACGGGATATTTTATAGGTAAAACCTTACAAACTCCACCAAAAAACTCTTAGAACTAATAAATGAATTCAGTAAAGTTACAGGTTACAGAACACTGCTGTACAGAAATGTGTTGTGTTTCTATACACCAATAATAAATGATTAGAAGGAGAAATTAAGAAAACAATCCCATTGACAATTGGATCAAGAGCATAAAATACCTAGGAATAAATTTAACCAAAGAGATGAAAGACTTGTACTGTGAAAACTATAAGAAGACATCAAAGAAACTAAAGAAGATACAGGCAAACAGAAGGCTATACCTTGATCATGCATTAGAGGGATTAATATCGTTAAAATGTCCGTGCTGCCTAAACACATAGGCAGTAAGCTCTCTGTCACATCGTTCCTTAAATATCTTTCTGGGCATGTCTCCCTGGATGAGGGCAACAGAAGAAAAACAAATGGGACTACACCAAACTAAAAACTTTTTTTGCAGCAAAAGAAATCATCAATGAAATACAAAAAGACACCCTACGAAGTGGGAGAAGATACCCACCAATGGTACCTCTGATAAGTAGTTACTATGCAAAATATGTTTAAGGAAAACATGCGGCTTAACAACTAAAAACACAAACAATGTAATTTAAAAAATGGGCAGAGGACCTGAATCGATATTTTTCCCAAGAGAACATACAGGCGGCCAACAGACATAGGAGGCGACACTCCACCTCACTGCTGAGCAGGGAAACGCAAGCTGAAGTCGCCTGACAAATGACAGGATGGCTGTGACTAACACATCAGCAAACAGCAGGTGCTGACAAGGATATGAGGAAAAGGGAGCCCTCGTAGACTTTTTGGAATTACAAATTAGTGTAACCTTTGTGACAAACAGAATGGAGATTCCTCAAAAAAATTAAAAATATGGATGCTGTGCGATGCAGCCATTCTACTTGTAGGTGTTTATCTGAAGAAACCAAAACACTAATTCAAAAAGATACATGCACCCTTAGGTTCAATGAAGCATTGCTAGTCACAGCCAAGGTGTGGGAGTAACTTAGGTGTCCCTCAACAGAGGAGTGGATAAAGAAGATGTGAGCTCTGTGTGTGTGTGTGTGTGTGTGTGTGTGTGTCTGTGTATGTACACATATAACATATATCTATATGTGTATATATATCATATATACACACACACACAATGGAATTTTACTCAGCCATAAAGAATGGAATGTTGCCATTTGCAATAGTATGGATGGACCTAGAGACTGCACTACTAGGTGAAATAAGTCTGACGATGAAAGACAAAAACTGTATAATTTCACTTGTATGTGGAATTTGTAAATAAACAAGCCAAAACAGAAACAGTGCCATATAATAGAGATGAAGCTAATAGTTGCCAAAGGGCAGGGAAGCGACAGGAATACAGGACAAGATGCGACTTGGGGCGAAGGGAAGCCTTCGATGAGCGGGCTCCTCTGCCTGGCCTGCTGCTGGGACCATGTGCGTCTACTTGGCAGGCATTTCTGCATTCCTTCTGATCTGCTTCTCCAACGGTTCTTTCCTGTCTGCGCTCTTTCCAGCCCTCCGTGCAGCCGATTACCGCCGGGGGCTGAGCCTCACTCCTAGTCCGCAGCTGGCCCGCAGCAGGCTGTGATTTCCATGGCTCTCTGTCCCAGGCCACTGGACAGGAGTGAGGTGCAGCACGTGGTGTGGGGCAGACACGTGGTTTAGAGCCAGGCACTACCACTCCCTGGCTTGGGGAAAAGCACTGAACTCTCCTCAGTCCGGGTCCTCGTGGGTAAAAGTAGAGACCATAATGTTATCAGCCTGAAAGAGCTGTCAGGAGAATTAAAATCATGCATGGAAAGCCACTTAGCGTGGAGACTGGAACATTCAGCAAAAAATTTTTGTTGCTTTTAATAACTTTCTAGAACAGCCTTGCATGTCCCCTGAGGCTGTGCAAACGCTGATGTAGAAATGTAGCACCGTGGCCTTCCGGGCTGGAAGCAACTAGGAGGATCGGCCAGCTTTCCCTGTAATGGAGGCCGGGCCCGGCAGCGTGGACAGGTAGGGCTGTCAGAGGAGAGAGGGAAGACTGGCAGCGGGCAAACTCCCTGCTCACCTCCTCACTCGGAGTCCCTGGGCAAGTTCCCCGGACCTCCGTTTGGAATCTGCCTCCCCGAGCACAGACCCACCTCCTCACTATAAGAAATCCTGAGTCCATCCCTGGGAGAATCTGTCACTCCTTTACAGACAGAAATTGTTTTCTTTCCTTCCTGAAATTTTTAAGAGAATGGCCTACTAAGCCCCCATATACCTTGCAGTTCAGCTTGAACAATTTTCAACATGTGCTCACATATGCCCGCCCCCAGGTTTTTGGAGGGACACAAATCCAAGAAATCCTCACTTTGTCTCTAAACATTTCAGCGTGTGCCTCTAGTGAAGACCCAGGACTTGGCTTTAGCACACCATTGTTCCCCCTCTCAGGTGCCATTTTTGATGGATATTGGGAACAATGAACTCCGAAGTGATTCAGTGCGGAAACTATGCAGTGTCCAGAAAATAGGATAATTTTGTCATGGATCACATGAGAAATATTTTTCCCAATGAAGAGTTGTCAGGCTCTTTTCACATTTTTACATCTCTAAAACTGGGATGAATTTTACAATTAACAGCAAGTGATAGTTTGACAGTATTATTTTTCTTTCTTTATAATCAATTGAATGGTTCGTATCAGAGGATGGTGACTTGGAAGGAATGCAGTGGCACAGACCTAAAAACCCCTGAAACTCTGTGCTTAACTGCCCATTTACGCACTTTCCTAGGCATGTCAATACAAGCAAGAATGTAAAAATACATTTAAATTGAGTGCATAAGTTCTGAGAGAGCAAAGTAGATATTTCTGAACACCTTAGCATGCAGTCTGGAAAGTCTGAACAGAACCTAAAACCCACGTAAGTGTTCCATCCTGACAGTTTCCGACGCATGCCTACCATGGCGTCTGAAGCGTGACATGCTCAAGATGAAGCTGCCTTTCCTTTAGTAATGTTTCCACAGTGAAACCCCCTTTCTTCGTCATCGCCGTTGTCCTCGGGCATCACTTTGCTTTCAGATATTTGTTCAGTGGAAGCGATGAAGATGCCATGGCGCGGGGAATGGGACAAGAGAGGAGAAGGGGACGTGTGGAGGCTCCCACGGGCTGGGAACATGTCATTTAGTCACATGTGGGTGCATTTATGCGACTGTATTCTACCTATATTAGCTGGTTTGACAGATGAGCCCCTCTTTTGGACATTTTTAGACCTGCATGCTAAATAAGATTTTTTTTAAGTCTGGAGTGAACGGGGGTCACAGGAACTAGCTGTGTGACTTTCGGCAAACGGCTGAGGAGTGTCTGAGCCTCAGTTTCCTCGTGTTAAAAAAGAGCAGACTCTAGAGGTTCCTTGTTACGTTAGATGGTAATCTTCATGAGGGCAGAGATTTTTTACTCACCACTGTATTTTCCGTACCCAGAGCAGCTGGTACATAGTAGGGGCTCAATAGGTACTGAACAATGGATGGATGAATCTGAATTTCCAGACTCCAGGACAAACGCCGTGGAAAAGAGAATTTACATCTAGTAACTGCAACTGGTACCCAGACGTTCACCAAGCACCGTGCAGACAGAACAGATGATGTTTCCCCTGTAGGGCATCTACCACTTTTCAGATAGACATCCATTCCTTTGTGGTTAGTCAGATTTCCAGCCATACCGTCAGTAGCATGTAGCGCTTTGTGAAATTCCTCCACGACATGGGCGAGCACTCCCCAGCACTTGGTTTGCCAGGTACTTGAGGTGCTGCACCTGCATCGCCTGATGGACTTTCCACAGCGCCCCTGGGGCGGATCTTCGAATCATCCCCACGTGAACTGGAATTCAACTCCCAGCAAGCGGGCCTGGAGTCCCTGTTCTGACCCCCCTGCTTACCAGGGAGAGTCCTTGCCAGCTCAGAGTCACAACTCCTAGACTGAAATGACACCTAAGACCACGTCCCGCCCACAAACGCTATGATCCCACAGAGTAAGTCCCGACCCACATGCAGTGACATTAGAACAGCAGCAGGAAGTGCATTCAGAGACATGCAGCCATTTCTCCTGAGATCCATGGAGGTGACGCAGATGGTTTCTGTTTAGAGATGAGGAACCAAGGAGTTCCTTCATTCAGGCTTAGGAAGCTGTGGAATGCCAGTCCCGGAAATTCTGTCGGAAGATCCGGGATCAAAGGAATCTAATGACCGGGCCCGGTCTCACTTTAGCAGTGGCTTCTTTTCCTTCGGGGGCAGTCAGGGCACTGCATGAGGTGCTTTATTCCAGGCCCCTCTGTGGTCAGAGTCTACGGACATGCTTAGCCAACACCCTGCACAGACCCAGCCGAGTGCCACGGACATACGACCTTCCCCGTTGGTCCCCTCATTACCCCTGAGTTATGACACCTGAGAGAACCCTGGAGCGAGCCAAAGCTTGGCATTCATTTTAGCCTTAGCTGAATGGCTCCCTCGTCTCTCACTTAGGATCAGTCCTTGCTCAGGGGCTGTTTCTGGGAGCCAGCAAGCGTCCACTTGCTTCAACAACATTACTTGGCCTCATTATTCAAAGAAAAAAAAAAAAGCCAAAGTAAAGCAGCACTTTCTCTTGCAAGAGAAAAACTATCCTGGGAGGTAATGATTCGATTGTCTGACTCCCTCCTACTAAGCATTCCCTTCCCATCAAAATCAGCCAGGACAGGGAGCGGCCAGAGAAAGGAGGGCGAAGTGAAATACTGTTTTCATTAACTGTTGGTCAAAGAGATCATTGAAACGTTATCTCTAATTTAGAGATAGCAAAGTGGCCATTAATTCTTAACCATTACACAATGAAGGACCTATGGATTGTTTTCCTTACTTTCTGGCCTCGACTTGATGGCCTCCTAAGGGTTTCGTAGGTCAAGGGCTCTTCACTGATTGGTTCCTGACCTTGAGCTGTTGGCCCCGTGGCAGGGATTCCATCTCCCCGGGCCCTCCTGTAGCGGCATCATCGCGACGTTGGGGAGACGGTTGCTGAGCAGTTTCTCACAAGTGCCCTCATTTATCCTGCTGGTCAAGGCGAGGAAGGCGACTTTAAGTGCAGTAACTGAAGTTCAAAGCAGGCGCCGGACTGGCCCCAAATCGCAACAAGAACGAGGTGAGGAGCCAGAACTGACGTCAGGTGGGTGGGATGGCTTCACGGTGCAAACGAGTATTAAGTTCGCCGTCCTAAGCTGCGAATGTGCTTGAAGGGAAAGCTGCACACTCTGTCCAAGGCGCCTTGCGCCCCGAGGCCTCCCGGTGCCTCGCCCGCGGCTCTCGGGAGGGTGCCCTGCGCGACGCAGCAGCGCGGGGCTTGGGCGCCCTGGAGGCCCCGGGGCATTCGCGCTCACTGAAGGCGGGCTGGCCTGAGCTAGGGGAATCGGTAGGTTAGGGAAACCAATGCGTTTTCCAATTACGACATTTCAACTTCCGATGGGCTCATCGGAATGTGAGTCCGTCGTGAGTCGAGAAGCACCTGTAAATCCTTGTGGAGCCGGCGGAACAGGTGAAAATGGGCCACAGAGACGACGTGCGTGGGCGGCACGGAGCCTCGGCGGGCAGGTGCGCGTGGTGGGAAGGGCAGCGGCGTGGACATGTAAGTTTGAGAATTTGGGCCTCTTGGGCGCCCACCGTTCTTCCTCTCGGGCTCTGGGGGTTCACCGGAAGGGACTTCGACTGTCTGTGTCAAAGACATTTCCCTTTTACCTCTGGGGGGGGTGCTAGGGCAGACCCGAAACCAGTCCCCACCGCTGTGTGTAAACCCGTCCCGGTCCCCCTTCCTGGAGAGGCAAAAGCTTAGACTCTTCCCGGCTGGAAGTTGCAAGGCTTTCTGCGGAGGGATGAGGTCAGAGCTCATCACAGCTCATCCTGGAGGAGAAACAGGTGCCGTGGCGTCAGGTTCAGGCAGGTAAACCGACGCTCAGCTTCTTCAAAGGCGTCTGGAACCGTGAGTCAGGCACTTCCCTACCGGAGAAGCTCTCTGCTAGGTCGGATCCGAGAGAGCCAGTCCGCTCTCCCTCTTCTCTCCCTCCTTTCATCTCTCCTTACCCTTCTGGTTTGGAAATTACAAGCACGGAAGTGTGTTTGCAGATCGTTACGCATCTGTTGCGCTTTCCCTTCGCTCTGAGACAGGCTTGATCTCCCCAAAGAACTTGTGATGGACAATCTCACTTTACAGATTCAGGAGACAGGGGTGCCAGAGGTTAAGAGATGGCCAGAGAGTAGGAGCTGGGGGTTGTTCTCAGCGATGCCTTCTCTCCAGTACAACACACTGTCCCCAAAAAGTCACTCCTAGGGAGAGTGGCTGAGCTGGAGGCTGATGCGGGAGTGTGTAAATAAGGGAAGACTACTCAAGTGGGAACAAATGGAGGAGACTCATTCCAAGTTTCCTACAGCCAGGGAGTCAGCCGCCACCACCCATGTCTGGCAGAGGCTCACAGGTGGGCAGAGGAGTGGGGAGGCTGTCTCCTGGAAACAAGGGTGGGCCCAGGGTGTGATGTGATGGAGGCTGTGGCCTGCGAAGGCTGAGGGAGGGCTATCAAGAAGTGGGACATCCTCTATACCTGGTTAGAGGCACATTTTTGGCTAATTCATCCTGAGTTAGAAGCAGGGATTAAAAATAGGGAAGCTGGCAGCCACATCCTGACAATGCTGGGCTGGCTGCAACACAGGCTGTGTACCAGGGCTCTGCCATTTTCATGGTCTGGCCATCTCGCCCACCTGTCCATTAAGCCCCTCGGAGGGATCATTGAGGAGGGCAGCCCTTCCCCCTGCCATCTTCGGCACTCCACAGATCACTGGGCTCCCTCCTTGAGAAGCCTCGGTGAGCGTCACTCCTTTCCTCCCATGGAGGCCTTGTTTGGACATATCACCTCCCCAGGGAACTGCTGAACCTCTGACTCAGCTTGACTTTTGCCCCATTCTCCTGGCCCTTAAGGCCACCTGACGAACTGGCCACTCTCAAGGTCATTACCCCCAAACCAGCTGCTTTTGTGACACTCAGGCAATAGACAAATGAAACACCACCTAATACGGCTCAATCCTAATCAGCCAAGATGCCATTTGTAAAGGCTATCTTGTCAACACCGCTTGACTTCCCTGCTCCCTGAAGGCTGCCACCTCCCCAGTTCCCCGCCACCATGGGCTGCTGCAGCCTCCGCAAAAACAGGCCTGGGAAGGGGCTCCTCACGGGCTGCGGGTTCGGTCCCCACCTAAACCATGTGTTGTGTTTGTGGTGCATGACCGGACTGGTCCCTCACACCAGGCATCATCATATAGCAGTATGTCCTAAGATAAACCCCAATTCATCTTTTAGAATTTTTTTAGTATTTTGTAATTTACAAGCATTTTTCATATTTATCATTTCATGTGACTATCCTCACAGACCTGAGAGGGGGTTTAAGGAGACACCACCCCCAGTTTACTGGTGAGAAAATTCATGCTTTCCTACATTAAGTGATTTACCATAAGTCACACAGACAGTAACGGTGAAGAATAAATGAGGAAACAGTGTGTTCACAGTCTCTAGTCTAAGATGCACGCTCTGGGCATTCACCCGACCACTTGTCCAATGTGTGTGTGTGGCGGGGGATGGTGTATATATTTTCTGGCTGCTATAGAACTCCTGGGTAATATAGACAAGGGCAGAAACAAAGTGAAAAGATCGTGTAGAATCATGGTCCCCATAGGTGATCACAGTTAACATTTTGTGTATTTCTTTGCAGTTCTTTTTCTACTATTTTAAAATAATAGATATCAAATGATATATAATGTGTATTACTTATTAATTAAATATATGATAAGGCATTTCCCCATGTTTTTAAAATTCATAATAATTCATAACAAATATTTGATGTGTGATCATCCATTTTGCACATATAAAGTGTAATGAACTATACCTAAACATTTACTGTACTTTGCTATCAATTTTTTTGTTTATAAAGTACCTCCGACCATTTACTAACAATAGGTCTAAGATTTCTATCATGAAGGCAATATTGTTTGATATTATAAAATTATTTTCTACAAAAGCTGCTTTAATTCTACGTACTCTCAGCAGTGAATGGGAATAGACACTTTACCTAATTCTCACCAACACTGAATTTTATGTTTCAAAACCTTACTAACTTCATGGAGAAAACGGTACCTCAATGTAACTTGTATTGTTTACTGCTATTGAAACCAAAATGTTTTTGGATGCTCATTAGCTTTGCACAGTCTCCCTCTGAGAAAATGTTTATGTCTGTTTACCTATTTGGGTCATGGGTAGGACTGTGGCAGCCCTCAGGTTGATGGATGTGAGCTTTAAAAATTATTTCTAACCCTCTGTGATCTCTTTGGAAGCGACTATGCAGGGGAGGCAGTGGAGTGTAAGCCCCATGTCCACGGATTTTGACTTGTGGTTTCCTCAGAGAGCAGTTGAGAGCCCGGGGCCACGGCTGACGAGAAGGGAGAGATGTTTCTCAATGAAAACACATTGGGATGGAAGGGCTCTCAGTGCGGGCACTCCACCCTCTTCCTCTGCGCCCTCAGTGGGACCAGCCCGCTCTGAAGTATGCGACAAGCCCCTGACTCCTAGGCTTAGGGAAACAGGAGCCAATGGGAGGGTAAGGGCCACAGGGTGTCCTGTCCTGTGCCCTTGACCAGCCAGGCACAAATGGGACTTCCAAGGCCCTCTGGTCTTGTCTATTTAGGAAAAGAGCATTATCAATTCCCAACAGTTGCCACTGTTTCCGTGGATGATTGATATTCTTTCAATGACAAAATCTCAAAAACAAAGTGAACTGTCACTTCCTTTTATACATGACATTGCATGTTCATGTGTAACCACACGGACGGCAATGTAGTACCTCTAAACTGGGAAACTCTAGGCAAGAGTTCTGGGGTTGGGAAATAAATCACTTTAACGATACTATTTTTGTGAGCCTGTATGCATATGAGAATATAATCATATATTTTTCTTTCTGGGAGCTCCAATACCCAATTCCCTCCCCATCTTCTCCTCTGTCACCCTGCCCTACGTACATCCATTCCCTATGAGGCCCCTATCCACCCCCCAACCTTTCAGGACTAATGAAATTCCACATGCACCAGAGCTTGCTGTGTCTTCTTTCTCACTCCCTCTTCTGTCGGCTAGCCTTGCAAACCCTTCTTTCCAGACTGAGCGCTTGGGACAGTAAACTTGATCAGCATCTTCTTCTAAATGGGAACCCGAAATCCAGGGGCAAATGCCCCTCCTCTCTTTCTCAGATCCCCACAACGCAGTCTGTTGTCCCATTCAGGTGGCTCGAAATTGCCAGGCTTAGCCCCCATCACACCCGCTGGCCTTTGAACCATGCGGTCTGGACTCCAGAGCTGTCGATTCAGGTCTCACTAGTTACTGACACTGTGACTCCTGCTCTCTGAGTGGCCTTCCTGGCAGAAATCCAAGGAACAGGACTGTTAAAAATCACAAGACATGCAGCTCAATTTGAATTTCAGGTAAATCAAAAGTAATTTTTTGTGTAAGTATATCCCAAATACTGTGTATGGGATATACTTATAAAAAGTCATTGGTTGTTTATCTAAAATTCAACATTAACTGGGTTTATTTTTATTTACTAACTTCGGGAACCCTACCAAGTTCATCAGGCAACAGTGCAAATCAAACAGCGACTTGGAGTCCTACCTACCTCCCAGACACAGTTCAGAGAACTATGTCACCTTCAAAGAAACCAGCTGGCTGTCAGCCAGGTCTCAGCTGGCCAGGACCACCACGCACAGGCAGGAAGCTGAGAGCCAGGCGAACCCTAAGACTCAGGATAGCCCACTGATAGGGAATTATTACAATTAGAGAGATTTTAACAATTGGAGAAACTTACATCAGTGGAGCAGATTTAACTGTCAGAAATATCCCTTTAAGCCATGGGAAACTATGAGAACTAGTACAGAAAACAGTGCCATTTCAAAAAAACAAAACAAAACAACAAAATCTTGCTTAATGTTATTGACATAAAGAAGCAATGAATGTAGCAAAGAAAGAATGCATGAGTAGAAAGGGGTGTGCGTCTCCGGGATGGGCCTCACCAGGCACACAGCACCTGACCCGGCCACGCCCGTGAGCTGAGCCTCGATGCCCCTGCCCCACCGGGTCCTTGGAGGACCGCCCCGCTGTCCAACGGCTCTGTTCTAACACAGCGCTGGCATCTCTGGAATTTAATGGAGATCGTTATCGAGGAACAGAATGTGAGTCCATATCAGGTATGATTCAAGCCCATGAGTAATCAAGATTTAAATATCTTATTTGGGTAAGAGACATAGGTTCCCAGGCTATAGCTTACACAACTTTTATCAGCAGTGGTGTAGGTGGGGGAGGGGGCTGTACGTCTGGATGAGCTGGCCCAGGATCTCATGTTGACAGAGGAGAAACAGCTGCATCTGACCCCTAAAAGATAAATTTTAAAAATTTGCTTCCACCCAAATGATGGGACTATTGATTTCATTTAATGGCCAAGTAAAAGAAGACCTCGGTCGGCCCTCCAACTGCATCTCAACAAGGCTATTTTTGCTTCAGCGTCCTGGTATCTTCAGCAGCTGAAGAATCGTCAAAGAAAGAATAAAAAGCATGTCGAGTAAAAGACACTGCATCTATGAGTCAGAAATTGTCCCTGCATGAAAAAGTGGCTTAAGTTTTTAATAACTTGGATATCTTATCTGCCAGAAGAGGAAAATACTATCTACCCATGTCCTATAGAGTTTGTGAATTACAGACCTAAAAGCACACTGCAAAGTTGAAAGCAGTCTTAAGCACAGTAACCATATTTGTACACGTGTGTTTACAGCAGCATTGTTCTCAATAGCTAAGGTGGCCAACAGCTCAACTGTCCATCAGCTGATGAAAGGAAGAGGAAGTGTAGTCTATACCTACAACCGAAGATTGTTTAGTCTTAAAAAGAAATGGAATTCTGATGCCTGCTACCCTGCAGATGAAGCTTGGAGACGTTATGCTATAGGAAATAAGCCGCTCATGAAAGAACAAGCACGGTGTGACTCCACGTCTATAAGGTGCCTGGAGCAGTCAAGTCCACAGAGACAGAAAGCAGGGAGGTGGTTGCCAGGGGCTGGCGGAGGAGGCGGGGACAGCACAGTGTGGCGGGGAGAGGTTCCGTCTGGTTGATGAGCAGATCCCGGGGGGGAATGGAGGCAAAGCCTGCACAGCACTGAATGTGCTCGATGCCACCGACCCTCACGCTTAAAAATGGTTAGAAGGGTGAACTTTATGCTTTATGTATTTCACCACAATAAAAAATACACTATTCTATACACTATAAAATTATAAAAGATATAATTTATTGAAAAACATGTAAGTTGAATGGATAGATTTGCTGGTGCTAGTAGTATCAGTAATGAAAAACCAGTGATTCAGGTGGGTTGGAGGAAGCCCCCATACTGACTGGGTTTGGGTAGAAGGGTGCGCTCAGCCACTGTCATCGAAACCCCAGGATATGTCTATGTTTGAAATGAGGAGGAGGCCAGGTGGCTTTTAGACAGCTACTTCTAAATATCCCAGAGCAAATTAAGGACTCTACAGGCAGTTCATATACTTACGTTACACCAATAAGTTAAAGACCTCATTTTCTCCAGAATTTACCGCCACGTGGTTCAGAAGAAAGCTGGGCACATCTGCACGTTTTCTATGTAGGGAACTTTGAATCTGCAGGTTTGGGGTCTCTGCTATTTCTTCTGGTGCTTCCAACATTCTATTGCCTATTACTTACCTGTCTCCTCCGATGACACTGTGAGTCCAGGTGGACAGCGAGCGTGTTGACTTTGACACTAATAGGTAGGGCCTGGCTCAGGGCCGCCTGGCGCTTAGCACATGCTCAGTACGTATTTGTTGAATGAATGAACAGGTGTGTGGGGGTGATGGAATCCTAAGTTCAGTAGGTTTCAGAGCTAAGGGGCTTTGTGATTCTATCACTTTAGTGGGTGAACGCGTCCCAGCATATTTACACGTAAGACCCTCACTAGAAAGTGACAGGGTAGAGGGCGCTCTAGAGAGAGTTGTGGGACAACAGATCAATAGCGGGTTTTTCTAGGCACACCTTTCCCTCTCAGTTAAGCCCCAGGGGTCTCTCATCTGAATGAACCAGGACCTGAAGACCTGGGTATTATCTTCTCATCGGAAGCGTTTGAGAAATGTGGGTTTCCACAGGGGCACAAGTTATTCTGAGACTTCCTGGTTTCCAAGTCCACAGTGAGATGCTCGGGGCCATTCAGGAAATCTAGGGAAGATCCCAACTTCCACCACTACCTCAAATTCTCCGGCTAAGTCCCTCCAGCCCACGTCCTTTTGACACTGCCGCTGGTCAAGATGGCTGACATGGTGGCGAGGGGCAGAGTCCCCATTTAACCAGACCTGATTGTTGGCAGAAGCTCAGAATCTGATTATTTATGGGCAGTTCAGAGACTTTTTAATTTTTTAAATATTTGTGAGCCAAACGAAACAGATATGTGAACCAGGAGTTTACCTGAACATATTGAAAGTTTTAGTTATGTTTTAGATTCATCTGTCCCCTTTTCCTTTCATTTTTCTTTCCTTCATCCCTGCTCCCTCCTTCCTTTCTTTTCCTCCCTTCCTTAATGTTTATCAGGCAGCTGCTGTTTCCAGGCACTATTCCTAGCACTGAATACAGAGCAAAGAAAAAACAGACTCTAACAAATCAGAGTTGAGGGTCTGGTGGGGCAGGAGGGAAGACAGGCAATCAAAAAACAAATAACTCAACTACACAATGATAACTTCTATGGGGAAAAAATACAGCAGGCAAGTGAGGCAAGGTGTCAGGAAGGTGCTGCAAATTTAAAGAGAGTGGCAGGAAACCAGGGCAAGTGCCAAGGCGGGAGTGTGGCTGGGACCGAGAGCGGATGGCATCAGTGACTTGTTTAAATCACTCACATTGAGAACCTCTGCTTCCAGCCTGCCTCCCACCTTCCAGCGCAGACGGGAGGCTGTCAGTGAGCACCGCATGGCAGCCTCATTCCCCCAGGACTCCCACCTGTGCTCCGCAGCGGGCTGGGGACCAGCTGCAGGCCAGCTGCAGAGCGCCCTCCTGCCTGACGCCCCATACTGCGCTCACACAGAAATGCACCAATGATTTGCACTTGTTAACCCACTCACATATTCAATCGTTAAATGCCTATGAGGTACCAAGCACTATGCAGAATGGTGATGCACACAGGTGATTCAGGCACTGCCGAGGCTGCCTGAAGGGCCCACATCTGCAATCAGGAAGCAAAGATGAACACAAACGGATGCAATACAGCATCTCCGGTGCTCAGAGAGATACACATGCATATGTATGTGCACATATGTATCTTCTAAATGGGGACATCAGGACGGAGTAGGCTGGGAGGGGAGAGAATGAGAACGCCTCAGCTAGGGAGCACGCCAGTGATTGATAAAGTCTCCATTTATTACAGACTGGTACTTGTATTCATTAGAGGGTAACTATGATATATTAGCATCCTGGGTTGATGTATTAGCATCCATCACAGAAAAGCACCATCAATTCTTGCCAATAAAGGTGTTTTTCCTCTGAAGAAACCAACAACCCATTGTTGCAGGTCTGATTTCAGTTCCATGAAACTTAGCCAGAATTTTAATGCCTGTGATTCCAAAGAAGAGTTTATTAGTGTTGTGTATGGCCATTAACTATAGCATAATATCGCAATCTCACTGATAACGATATTCTGCATTTAGAAAGACATGAGGGATTAGGTTTGCTTATCCCAGGGAAGTCTGTCATGAGAACGAAGGATTCCTGTTACTAGCCTGTATCCCTAAAGCACTCCGAACTGGAAATGCTGTGCGGTTGTGTGTGCCTCGTTCTCAGTGTTCCTCCATGCAGTCAGAGCCAGGGCGAGCCGTCCCCTTCTCAGACGGAGAACCGAGTCCCACCGTGAGGTGTGGCACATCAGGGGCCACAGCACCTGGTGCTGGAGAGGAAAACAAGAAGCCACAGATCCAAGTCCCGAGTAAGATTCTTTGGAGCAAAGCCACCTTTGGCTCAACACGCTACAAAAGATTTATAGATACGAAAAGATCAGGCAGACGTGGTTCCGAAATTTCCCACCGCTGACTAACCACGGTGCAGTCAAGAGTTGACTCAACGGCTTTGGCACCGCCAGGAGAACACGCCACAGAAATCCGCCTGTTCGAATTCCCAGCGAACTGCATTTCAGCGCCTTCTCTTTGTCCTGCTCTATTGGGCTTTTTTGGTGTGTAATTCACAAACCACAAAGTTCACCCTTTTAAAGTGTACGGTTCAGTGGTTTTAGGACATCTCCAACGTTGTTGCATCCCCAGCACTAATTCCAGAGCATGCCCATCACCCCCAGGAGAACCCCGCACCCACAAGCAGACATGCCCCAGCTCCCTCCCCCAGCCCCTTGGCAACCACTGATCCACTGTCTGTGTCTGCGGATTTGCCTCGTCTGGCCGTTTTATGAAAATGGCCATTTTATACAAAAAATAATTGAAGCAAATCAAACTCCTATTTGAAGGGGTGCGGGAAACGGAGTCCCACACCTGATGTTTCATGAATACCATTTTCTTTGCCTATTAATAAAACTGACTGTGCAAGAATCAAAATTTAAAGTGCAGACACATCTTCTTTAGATTTCTGATGAATCTTATGTAGCGATGTAATTCAAATCAATCTAACTCATGTTTTTAAATTGCTTCCTGAAAGTAAATGATCTGGGCTTGTATAATTTGTAGCTCCCTCAAATTTCTTTCCCTGCGATGAAATGTGTGAGTTGATTAGAAACTGTGCAAAGTAATTATCAAAGCCTTTGAACAGGCTGCAAAAGAACAAGCGTGAACCGCTGGGAAGCCGGTGAAATATGTCGTGGGCGTTGAGAGTTTGGTCATGTGGTGGTGTCACAGCAGACTGGTTTTTAAGGAGCAAGGCAGCAGCCACACTGTTAGCACCCCAGACCTCCGGGCTGTGATATGGGAACAGAGCCCCATGGTGAAGGTACCCACCCCACCGAAGACAAGTTTTTCTCTCATTCACATGCTCAGCTGGGAGAGAGTGCTCAGAGGGTGTGTGCTGCAGGGTTGCCTCCTCCACCCTCTAAAATCTCAGTAAGCTCTGTCTCCCATCATCCAGCAGAGGAACCAAGAAGGCCTCTGCCCCTCCTTTAGGTCACCCTGCTTTGTTAACAGCACAGGGTTAAGAGCGCTCTCTCCACTCAAAGTCACAGTGCAGCTCATTGGTTTTCAGACCCTGATCAGTTACTTAACTTCTTGGTGTCTCAGATGCACGGTCTTGGCAGGTGAGGATGGCACCTGCCACAGAGGTCTGCCATGGGGCTGAAATGCAGCGATGGGACCTGGCACATAGAACACTCCAAAGAGGGCACGCAGGAGTGTGCCTTGTCCTTCAGGGTGCTCTCAGGCATAGCACAGTGTTCACATCCTAGGCCAGACACTACCTTTAGAAGGATGCAAAACCTGACGTTAGAAAAAATTACTGAAATTATATTATGCAATACCACTCCAGGGCTCCAGGAGATTAAAAACCGTTCTAAACTGTTGGAGATGTCCGACTCCCTGACCCGACGTCCTCACTGTGTGGGTGGCAGAGCTGGGAGCCAGTCGGGCATGACGCAGCCAATGCGGAGGTCCTGCTGAGCCAGCCAGGGTTTAGGACACAGGCGACAATGCTTTGCTGTCTTGACTCTTTTTTTTTTTTAAATGGAGTTTCTGAATTAAATACCAGGTACAATTAATCCTACTCAACTTCAATTAGAATAGACTATTGAGAAAATTAGCAACTTTCCAACCAACCGTGCTTCAGATTTTTCAAGGAAGAAGGTTTAGGATCTCTGCTTCCTGAGCAGCCCCCAAATCAGGGTGCCACACTCTCAGATTGCCACCCCTGCCCTCCATGGTAGATCTTCCCCACCAGGTGTGGACCAGGAGTCACAGGGACGTCCCAAGGAAGGACCCATGCAGGGCGCTGCCACTGTACTCCATCCACCCTTCAACTGCAGGGGGCAGTACCTTCTCTGGGGGCCCAGTAAACACCGTCCTTCTCTCTAGGGGCACCCCAACCATGTGAAAGAGAAATGGGAGAGAGGAAAGGAAGAGCACGCGCGCGCGCGTCTGTGTGTGTGTGTGTGTGTGTGTGTGTGTACAAAGCAACCATTTACATCATTTGCTTTTGGGCCTCACAGAAAAGCAGTGCAGTGAGTTCACCTCTCACAGCTCCTCTTGGGATTTTAGGTCTCAAGAAAGAAGGATTTTGATGACACAAACTGACTTTGAGGTCTCTATTCAAATCTAACTCCTGCCCTGCTTCCCCTACCCTCCCCCCCCCCGAAAAAAAAGATTTAAATTAGAAAATCTCTCAGGTGTCTGTTTCTTTTGTAAATCAAACTTTGAAAACACCGTGGGGCTGTGGGTTTAGAAGCAGTTCAGACATTCTAGGAAACACCCACGGGAACAATGAGAACTATTCCGCGTGTTTACTGAGCAGCTCCTGGGTCGCGGAGGCATGCTTGCACTGTGAGGTCACTGGCGCTGGGTGAGACTCCTGCGGCGAGCGCTTCCTTGAAGGGGTTCTGACATGCCTTTGGCAAGATCTTGCAGATGCTATGGACCCATGCCACTGAGAGTTCTCAGCTCAGGGACAGAAATCAGGTTGCAGCATGCGTAAGGTTCAGCAGGAGTCTAACTTTCTGATAGAGGGGGAGAGGGAAATGAGGCTATTGAAACAACCCGTGTGTATATGGCAGCCATCTTTTAACAAAACGTGTTCTCAAGCTGTTCAAAACCATCACTAAGTTATCAAATGTAGCCTTGTCCTCTGGCAAAGACCTCGTGTTCAGACTACCCAAAGACTCCATCTGCCTGAAAGATGCAAACAGATGTCATCTGGTTGTGACCTCTGGACCCTTCTGAAAGCCTGTAGGGGAGGAGAGCCCCGAGACAGGGGGGCAGGCTGACCCTGAGCTCTCCCTGCGCCCTGAGCTGGCTCCCAGGTCGCAGCACCTTCTCTACGGCAAGGATGGGAGAGGGGTCGGAAAAGAGGGGATTTACTTTCTTACATCCCTTGTGTGACAGCCGACGAAGTTACACCAGAAGGCGAGGAAAGAGGAGGGCCGTGGGTTCCCAGGCTCTCAGGGCAGGACAGGCACCAGAAAACAGGTGTCTCAGCAGGTAGCCATATGGGCTGGAGCATATCTTGCACAGCAAGGAACAAGGTAAAATTCCATAGAGTTGGGTGTTTATGAAAAGACTTCCTCTCCGTTTTATCTAATTTTTCCCATACTTCACCCTGGGCTAAGACCCCATCAGCAAGGCCGAGTGGGTCAAGGTCACGAGGGGCCTGTAGAAATGGTGTTCAGAACCCCACCGTGTGTCTTGGAGAGTGGGTTTGCTAACCCTCTGCAGGACAGGGACATCACCCACACTGCTGAGCGGAAAGCAGACCCTAGTAGCTGCCGCGGGCCAGTTTGGAATAAGGACCAGCAAATGAGCCTGTGCCTACGCTTCCGAGCACGTCTTTCCTAGGGGCCAGGAAAGTGGTAGAGTGGTAGAAAAAGGTGTGAGAGGCAGACAGAAGGAGGGTTCTCTGGCCGCACTGAAATGAGCAAGAGTGAGGAAGCTTCTGAGGATGTGAAGAAATGGGGGGCGGGGCGGGGCTCGGGTTTAGTGGCTCATGAGCGAGGACCAGGGCCCTGGAATTTGCCGCCTGGCTCATTGACTGCTCTGCTGGGTGGCTCTGGTAGATTCACTTCATTTCTCTAGGCCCCTGGCGCCTTGCAAACGCTCAAACTTACCTCATACGGTGGCTGGGAGAAACATGCTAAAAGCAAGCTTGAAGACTTTGGCAAATAGAGAAAAATTATATGAATGTGAAAGAATAACAAAGACTCTTGGAATATATAATGTAACCTATATCTGATTCAATAAAAGGTTTTCATTTTCTTTTTGACATGCCTTTCATGTCTTTTATATTCATAAACTAAGTGACACTGAGCTTGTGTTACCTAATCTGGAAGACTTTGCAGACCTGAGGTTGTAGCCACATTAGAAGCAAAGTAAAGATTTACAACCCAAGAGAATTTCTGATGGAATGAGGCCAGGGCAAGAGGCAGCGAGAGAGCATTGATTTTTGCCCAACAACTCCTTGGCTCTTGAGGGTTCAAAAAATGATGTTGAAACCCGGCAGTCTTTGTTTTGTTTGTTTTATATTCTTACCCATATAAAGGTACCAGCTGATAGGGTGTATGCTCATAAAAAAGAATGCCATGCGTTATCAACCGTACTCCTCACATGCGTTCCTTATCTAATGGAAAGTAGATTTAATTTAGGAACTGTAGTGTTTCCCTAGAATACATGCATATTAGTTTCTAGACTTGGACAAAGTAAAAGCCCAATAAAAATCATCATGAAGCATGTCAATGTTTATGATAAGGCCAAGCCACAGATTTGGCTGTTCCGAAATCTGTAACAAGCTGAAACAGCCAAGAGCTTCTGACTGAGAGCATTGTTTTCGCTGCTAAATGAGACACGTAAGAGCAGCGATTGGCAAACCCGTCGTTAATTCAGCCGTGGGGGCTCGGGGCGGCTGAGGCAATGAAAAGGGCACTTTCTTCTTCTCTCTCCTACCTCAGCCCTTCAAAGAGTCTGGGTTTCCCTGAGGTGCCCCTTCTGCACATAGAATGAGTTGAGTTTTGCCAAATTTTACTCTGATTATGCAAGGTCCCTGCTGAGAGAAGCTGAAGTTAATTACCGTACCGCCTATGAGAACAGGTTCATTTCACTGTAGATCCAAGAAAAAGAAAAAGGATCCATTTTGACTCATACTGAATACTTCAACTTGAACTTTGAAACCGCTCAGAAACAACTTTCTGGTTTAGAGAAAAAAAAATGGCTGGAAAGAAAAGCAACGAGGCTATTTATTAGTGAATAAGTGTATGACTGCCACGTACAAAGGAGAAAGAGGAAAGGATAGACATTCCTGGTTTAATTTCTGGAATAAAAGGAAAATACTGGATGTGTGTGTGTGGTGCGTCCAGGAAAAGATGTATCCACCCAAACTCATTAAACTTACGAAACTGAAAAAGTGCTGTTTTAGAAACAGCTTAAATTCATGCAAAATAAATCTAAGCTAATTTACACTATAGTGTGTCCTTATGGTCAGTCAAAAAATTAATAATTACTCTTAGAAAAGTGAATGCCAAACTGACCTTGTCTGAGTTTAAGCCAAAAAGTACAATGAAACAGTAGAAAGTATTTTTGAAACAAGGTAGTTTAAGGATTGTAAAAACAGAGAGCATTAAGAAAGGCTGCAGTATGTTCGCTCTGTCTCCCTCCCTGAGACCGATTTTATAATTATATTACTCAGAGGTCCTTTGCTCCTGGAGGCTGCGACTTGGGGGCAGGGGAAATAAGACAGGGCCAATCTAGTCATTTACAGTGATCGATTAAGGATCAGAAGTGTAGATTTTTCAACGAGGACTCAACTGCAGGCGAGTCTCCGCATCCAGATTGGCCATTCTCAGGGTGGGACGTGTGTCGGGCTAATCTGTGCTCTTGTTTTTTCTAGTAATGCTAACACAGCCTGGTGGCGGGTAGTCCTACTTGCAGCGATGACCAAGGAGAGTGGGTGACATGTTTCTCAGGGTGGCTTTGTAGAGCGAGCCAAGAAAATAATGTGACTGTACAAACAGGAAATACTTTCCTACGCATTCCAGAAGCGGAGAGTCACCTGGAGCGACAGCTCCTCTTTGGAGATGGAAGTGATAACAGCTTTATTTGGTTCAGACCTCACCAGGCGCTTTCTCCCACACCGGGGGTCAGGCCCATTCACTGGCCATTCAGAGGCTTTTTCTTTCATCAGATTCCTCTGTAGCTCAGATGAGCTACAGAGAGTAGAATATTTGATCGGGATATGGGGTTGAAGCTTAGGGTCCTGAGGGAGGGCAAGATCCAGTTGAGAAAATGAAAATATAAGTTTGACTTTTACCCTTGAACAAATCTCCTTCCCTTCATTCCGTGTCCACCCCTGCACTTGGTGTTACCACATCTGATTTCTGAGGGTCCCTGAAACAGTTACATCCTATATCTGTATCAAGCTTTTCTGTTTACATTCTATGAGAAGCAGTATATAAGGCCAAATTAGAACAGAGTTATTTTAAATGGAATTTTTTCATGTCTATGAGTGGATATACATTTAAGAATTTTTCTGGTACCATTAGGTAAATAAAAGTTCTAAATGTGATCTTAGACACCGTTATCCATTTTCTATGCCCAGGTTTAGAGTGATTTTTAGATTACTACTACGGTTACACTTGTAGTTAAAGACAGACTTCGTTTCCACTCACACCCTCATCTCTGGGGAAAGGACTTCCCAGTGCTCACTGAAGCACGAATGGGCTAAAATGTCTCACCCCGTATCCCTCTCGACTCACTGGCATGCCCAGGCTCGCTGCTACTCAGCACTCAGAGGGAGAGTTCTGCCCTGACCCTCCGGGGCTCAGGGCCTGTCTGTAGCCAGGAAGCAACCGAACACCAACTGCTGCCCACCCCACCTCCAGGGCTGCCAACACACCCCAGCCAAACAGGATGACACCCCCCGAGGAGGGATGCTGACAGTCTGCAGTTGTTCTTAGAGGTACAAACAGGTTCATCAGCCTGGTCCCAACTCTTACAACTGAGTAGTTGGATGACCTTGGGGAAATGGCCTTGCGTTAAGCCAAACCATCCGTCACTAATCTGGCCAAACTGTTGGTGATCAACACAACCATTGAGATACAACCCTAATCCAGGGCTCCATTTATTCACATCCAAGTCATGAGATCCACGGATTGTTTAACAGACGTTACTGATTGACCACTGCACTGGCCTTGGGAGACCAAGTGGAAATGAAAGGGGTACACGTGGTGTCCCTCCAGTCTTCTACAAATATTGAGTCCGTGTACTAAGTCCCATGCGAAGCAGCATGCTGGGGATTCCGAGATCTCTGACTTCCAGAAGCTCTCAGTCTGGTGAGACACAGGGAAGAGAAGACGAATACTCACCATGGTCTGTTTCAGACACGATGACCCAAATGAGCACAGACGGGGTATGACATTGAATACCACGAGAGTCAGCACCTCACTCTGCCTGCAGGGAGGCCCATGGGTGTCATACCTGTGAGGGTGACAGATACTGGAGCTGAAGAGTAGGTTGCTTTTGCAAAAATTTACAAAATATCTGCTCAATAAATGCCTCAATTGTTCACTTGTTTTTACTGCGGATTAGTACTCCATTGTATAAATTTACCAGAGCTGGTTTGTCCTTTCTGCTAATGAAGGATATTTGGGTTATTTCTAGTTAGGGTTGCTTGGATTTGTTTTTACTGCTGACTAGTATTCCACTGCATAAATATACCAGCAGTATGTTAAATTCATAAAAAACTGCCTAACTTTGTCCAAATGATGGGAACCAGCAAGGTATGAGAGCGCCAGCCATTCCACATCATCCCCAACTGCTGGTATATCAGTGTCTTAAAAATGTCAGCCATTCAGGTGTGAAGTGCATTGCTTCGTGTCTTTAATTGCATTTCCCAGATAATGAATGATGTTGGACATCTTTGCATGAGCTTACTGGCTATTCTTACGCCTTCTATTGGAAAGCAGAGTATCTCCAAGCCTTTTGCCCATTTTTATCGATCAATTTGTTTCCTTGTTACACATATAGAAAGATATTTTACGTATGTGTATTTTTCAAACAAACATTTCCTCCCCATCTGTCTTGTCTTTTCATGTTCTTAACAACGTCTTTTCATGAGCAGGCTTTACAAACTTTACTGAGGTCCAATGTATCATTGTTTTGTGTTTAGGGGCTTTTTGCTGTCCTTTCTAAGCAAATTTCACCTACTTTTTCTAAAAGATGTATGATGTCAGTTTTATGTTTAGGTCTCAAAATAATGTTTGTGAATGGCGTAACATATTGAAGATGACATTTTAAGATTCGCTATAAATTTCAAGCTGTTTTTGCTGTTATAACATAGAAATAAAATTGATTTCTGCATAGCGACATCGTATTCTGGAACCATGCTGAATTGACTTGTTCGTCCTAGAAGCATTTCTGTAGATTCATTAGGACTTTCGACAATAGAGTCATGTCATCTGAGAGTAAGGCAGTTTCACTTCTAGGTGTTCAATCTTGGCGGCCTTTTTCCCCTTGTTTATTGCGGTT
Source organism: Macrotus californicus (assembly GCA_007922815.1). Taxonomy (NCBI): domain Eukaryota; kingdom Metazoa; phylum Chordata; class Mammalia; order Chiroptera; family Phyllostomidae; genus Macrotus; species Macrotus californicus. The sequence goes on from VMDR010000603.1 coordinate 168,684, forward strand.
TGTTTAGGTCCTTGGCTGCTTTGCTGAATAAAGTGGCAAGAACATAAAGCTCGTGTGGCCCCCGGAATTAGGTGAAAAGCGTTTAATGTTTAAACACCGAGTATGATCTAGCTGCAGGTTAACACAAACGTCCTTTATCAGTTTAAGAAACATGGACTTCTAGACTTCGTTTGCTGACTTTTAATCATTAAAGGATATTGATGTTGTCAACCCCCCCCCTTTTTTTGGCGAGTGTTGAAATGGTTACTATGATCCCGCCCACCCCCCTTTCTTCCTTTAATGCGGTAAATTGACCGGACTAATTGCACTGGCGGCCGTCCTGGGATACATCCCTGCCGCCCGCCTCCCTTCCCTTTGGATGCTGCACCAGATTGACTTGCTGTGTTAAGGATTTCGATTCTGCGTCTATGTTCACGAGGGACATTGGTCTTTATTTGTGAGGTCTTTGTCAGTGTTTGGTGGCAGGGGTATTCTAGCCCTATAAATGAGTGTTCCCTCTTCCACTGTTTTCTAACATATTTTGTGTCGTTTTTTTCTTAAATACTTTATAGAAATCACCAGTGGATGAAGTTTTCTTTTGTCGAAAGATTTGAATTCTAAATTCAGTTCCTTTAAAACATATGGGTTTTTCACACTTTCAGTTACTTTCTGAATCTGTTTTGGCTCACGTTCCACTGGGATGTAAGTGCCACATGGATATGACATTTTCGTTTTGTTGCCAGACTTGTTCCTAGGACTAGAACAGTGACTGGAATATAGAAGCTGCTCAGTGAATGTGTTGGTACAGCGGGTTGGGAGGTCCGTAAGCATGACCTGGCTTACTTTTACAAAAATCGGCCAAATAATGAAGGTGAGCAGGTATGAAATCTGTCGATGGATAGTTAATGCTTTTTGGGGAGGGTCATTTTAGAAATCCTGCCGTTCCGACAGCTGGAATCTTCATTCCAGTTACACAGCCCTCGTCCTGCTCCTCCTGCCCTGCTGCATACCTGCTCCTGCCTCAGAAACCCTTCCGTCCCCTCTCTCTAGACCCAGCTCCTGCTCTGCGTGTGGGTGACCGCTCCCCATGTCATTCAAAACTCAGGGGTCTCCACTTCAGAGAGGTCTTCCCCTATCTACAATAAATCACCCACAGCCCTGGTTTCTCTCTATCGTAACGCCATGCTTGACTGCCTTAAGAAAGCATCTCCCTCTCTGAATGCTCTTAGCCATTTTATTTTTACGTATTCCTAGTCTTATCTGTATTCCCAGGTGACAAGCTCTGTCACAGCTGGACTCTCGTGAGCCTGGCACAGTGCTGAGTCCTCAGTAGGTGCTCAAACTCTTTCTGAGCATAGACAGAGTTCTCAGCTGGCCCCCAGAATCCCCACGCCTTGGTCAAGGTTACTCCTATAATTGCTATGCGACATGGCAAAGGAACTGCGCGGGTGGAATCAAGGTGTTGATCGGCTGGGTGAGAGAAAGGGAGGTCACATAGAGGAAGGGACCCTTCCACCACAGTGACTTCCTGGGGTGGCAGCAGAGGAGGAAGTGAGAAGGACTCCAAGGCCACGAGGGACTGGATGAGCTGTCACTGACTGTGCCGCTGGAGGGGCCGTGTGTGAGAACCAGAGAGAGACCTCTCGGGCGGCAAGGCAACAGGGACCCTCAATCCTGCAGTGACAAGGAGCAAATTCTTCCAGCAGCCAGATAAACGGGCAGCAGATGCATCCCCAGAGCCTGCAGGTAAGAACCCAGCCGGGCTGACAACCTGACTTGGCCCTGCGAGAACCTATGCAGAGAGCCCAGTCGAGACTGCCCGGACCTTAGCCCGACAGCACAGTGAGGTCAGGGATGGGCTCTGTTGTGAGTGGCTGAATTCACGGTGCCTTGTTCTGCGGCAATACAGAACTAACACGAGCCTTCAGTAAACACTGCTGTCTTTCCCTCGGCCACACCACGGCCTCTCTCAGTCTCAGTGATGGCTTGGTCGCTCACAGAGGCCCACAGACTTGCCAGAAATGTCCCTGGGCAGTCCCTCGTGTGCACGGGGTCTGCATCTCTGTGCTCTCCTGTCTTCTCCACCTGGCTCACCTCCAGTAAAGAGATACTTCTCTCACAGGAGTGTCATCTCACTGGTAATTTTAAACACAGGTACCCCACTTTGTCAGCATATTGCTCCCTCCGCTGTCACCTGTGTCACCTCACCTGTGCCCCTTTCTCTCCATTAGATGCTTCTTCTTTGTGTGCAAATAACAAGAACAGACGCAGCATCTCGCTGTGCTTGACCCAACAGTCAAATCTGTTGAAAGAGGGTCAGCATTCACATCCTCATTTTGCTCCCCCTCGACTAATTTTTTAGGTGCGATTTTAATTACTCTTTAACAGAGTATGTGCACACTTTGTACTACATTCAAACGTGTGAGAGCATCGTCAGAAATGAGCAAGCCCAGCTCTCATCCTTTTCCCACCGACACCCAGTGCCCCTTCGTAGAGGCCATTTGTAGCATGTGTGTCTCTCCAGGGGCAATGTGTGTGTGCACGTCAGCTCACACACACGCACACAGGCATGCACACGCACACATGCCTGCACACACAGGCATGCACACACAGACACACACAGGCATGCACACACACACACAGGCATGCACATGCACACACAGCCATGCACACACACACACAGGCGTGCACATGCACACACAGGCATGCATACGCAGTTGTTTAACCCCCAAACTCGTACATTCCAGCTCCCACTGGTCCTATTCTCTTATGTCTCTTCCCTCTTGCTTCCTGATCCTTCTTAAAATTCTCACTATTCTTCATTTCATGAGACATTTGACATTCTTGAAACACCACCATCATCACGCTTCCTCATGTTCTTGAAAAAAAGAAAAGGAAAAACTCCTTGTTTCCATAACAGTCCAACCTTTAGGTGATCACCTGATGCCCAGGCTACCTCATGTCCATCTTAGGGCTGCGTCCTGTCCTGTCTCCCGGCTCCAGGCTCTGATCTCACAGATTTCTGTCTTGTCAGCCACAACCTCCTGGGAATGATTGCCGAGTTCATCTTTTTAGACAGCCCAAAATGATTAGCCAAATTCTAGCTCTGTTTTAGCAGCCTGCTGAGCAGTTTCTTCCCCAAATTGCATAACCCTTTAAGATAAGATTTCTGAAGCTAAATCCTACTTCAGCTCTTTCTGGAGGGTTGGGAAGGGGAGACCTTGGAAGCAACAGATCTTTCTGACATTCCCCTTTGGTGTTGATGGTTCCAATTTGGCTCCACCCTTAGATTCACTGATAATTCTTTCCTCTCTCTGAGGCCTTACAGACACCCTGTTACTAAATACAACCCACTCTGGGTTGACCATTTCTTCTCATCTATCCCCCCTTGCCATGCTTACCCTAAGTCGCACGAAGATAAAATGTTTTCATAAGTATTCCCAAATGCCTCAAACTCTCTTCCCCTACCTTTCTGCGCCTGTTACACTGTGTAAGGCAATTACTTTTTCCTATTCAAAAACCTTAAATGACTACTGATCATAAAATAACAGCAGCATTCTTTAGGTTCTCATTCAAAGCTCAAAATAACCTGCTTCAACCATACTTACATAGCTCAATACTCACTCAGCCCTCCACGCATCTCCCATGTGGCATGAGCAGGGCACTCCCTGTCCCTACCACCCTGCTCTTGTGCCTGTCATCACCATCTGATAACTCCCCACCCCTGCCCACCCCTCCCCTTTCTGCTTCACTGACAGGGCAGGAGCCAACTCCCTTCACCTGTGGACTAGCCTCTCGGCCCTGAGGTGTGCCAGTCCCCAGCAGAGTCCACTCACACCAATGTTACCTGAGATCAAGAGAAAGGGCTCTTTCTGACTCACACTTAATCCTTCAGTTTGAACTTGCACGTCACTCAGAAGAGTTCTTTCTGTCCTGGAGGGGAAATCAGGTCAGGAAGAAAAGCAACGGGCTACTGATTAATGCTCTCATTTGCATGACAGAGTCTTTGGGGTGGCTCCGCAGGAGCCTCTGACCAGGCCACCAGGCAGGGAGGATAGTGCTGGGTCTCTCCTGGGCTCCGAGGAGGCCTGCCCCTGGAGTTTGGGGAGCTCTGAGCGTGGGCACTTTGAGAGAAAACGTGAACAACAGTGGGACTGAGACATGGGCAGGTCTGTTTGGTGGCCAGGGTGTCTGGCACATTTTCAGAGTGGGCTGGAGGGGAGGAAAAGGAAATGGGCTGCCTGGAAGGGGCGCTCCATGGGGACGGAAATGATGGCCAGGCCTCTGCCTCTGTCTCCACAGCCTGGCTCGAGGGACACCAGGAATGGGACTGTCCTCAGTCCCAGCTCCTTCCCCATCTTGTGCGGGAACCCCACGTCTGGCCACTCAGGCGGTGCACTGAACAGGGACACACAAGGGAAGATACTGTTCCCGTAGTCGGTATGCACATAGCTTTATTTTTTAAAGGAGAGTCAAGCATCTTGAGGAAGGGGTGACTTCTTATGTGGACTGGGGGTTGCTGCCAGGGCACCCTGGAAGGAGGGAGCTGTGGATATTAGAACAGAGAGGCAGCAGGAAAAGCCCGGTCACCTCACACAGGAGGACTGAGAGAAGGGACCCGTCAGTGCCGTCGGAAGGCCCCGGCCCTGGCTGTACGACGCCTTTCCGCAGGGGCTGGCTGCAGGCCGCACAGCTGCCTCTCTCAGCTGTCTTCATTCCGATCATGGTGCTGGACTGTCTCCAAACCCCACATTCCAGCTCACTGTAGTGAGGTAACGGGCACTCCGGCGACCAGCCATTGTCCCATGCGAGAACACTATGTCCACCCGTTTTCCACGGACACCGAATAAACAGCGACTGGCGTCAGAGCTGTTCGGCATGACATCACTCACTGCCTGGGGGCTGTCTCGATCCTTTTCCACCTGCCCAACGGCAATGTCGCGCTGCACACCTGAGACCTCTGAGCAGGTCCCACCATGGAATATTCCCTTCTTGCTGGCCAGACAGCCCGCACGCCCTATTCAGATCCCACGTGCTACAGCCCAGAGCACCACTTCCTGCCCATGCACGAGGCCGTCCAGTCTGCCCTCAGCACCGCCTCGAGGCTGCAGCCTGAGCCCACGAACTCCTGCTGTCTGGGGCACTGACTCCAGGGGATGGGAAAGTCTTCTCAGCCATTGCCAATACTGCAAGCTCCACGGAGGGCGTGTCCCAGGGAAAAAATGAAACATCAGTGTACCAGAAATTAATTCCCTCTTCGCTGCAAAGATATGCAATTCACTGGCTCGCCTTCTTCCCATGATAGAAATTAATTTAAAGGGTTTACAGAATCATTTGAAGGAGTATGATGGCAGATATGACCAGATTTTGGCTTTTCGACCTACAGGATGGATGCATTCTAATAGGTGAACGAATATCACAGATGATGTACCTCAGGTCAAAGGAAGCATCTCAATATATGAAATTCCGTATAGCAAACACAGCAGTTACCCAGAAATGAAACATTTTGTCCAGTGGCTGAAGCCCCAGAAAATTATACCTACTGTAAATGCTGGTACCTTGAAATCTAGGACCGCGATGGAGAATTATTTTATTATTTCTTCTTATCCTCACCCGAGGACATTTTTTTCATTGCTTTTAGAGAGAGGAAGGAAGAGAGAGAGAAACATTGACTAGTTGCCTCCCGTATGCACCTGGACCGGGGATCGCAGGTCCCCAGACCTGGGTACATGCCCTGACCAGGAACTGAACCCACAACTTCTCGGTTATGGGATGATGCTCCAATCAACCAAGCCATAGCAGCCAGCGCCACGGAGAAATATTTTTAAAGAATGGAAATTGCACGCTGGATACCGATGTCACCTCGAAGGACGAAGAAGGAGTTAAGTGACAAGTGCAGCAGCTCGTCAGTAAATCTTTAGTGCCACGGACGCACCTGACGTGAGCCGCCTCAGGGAAGTCCCTCGCACAGCTCGCTTTCTTGTGTGCATTTGAATGGCGCGTTCAGGTACTGAATTCCTCTCCGCATCACCAAGGACACTCTCTTTGTTCCCTCTGTGTTTTCCTCCCAGACTTGGGGTTTTGTTACCAGAAGATAATTATTTTCAACACACATGATAAACCCTACTTAACACACAAGCTAGAAAATACCACGGCAGGAACCCCCCATGAGGAAGTCACCTTTCCTGGCCCAGAGGTTCCACCCTCCCTCGGTTTCCAAGTTACCAGAAATGCCTTCCCACACCCTAACATCCAGAACGCCCGATCAAGTCGGTTAAGATGTCTTTATTCCAAGCCTGCTGGGTATAAAAAACTGCATCTTACTCTGGGAAGAAATTCCAGGTCTTAGCAAATAAATGACCGGCTTGTCTAGCTGTCAAAGTGTGGACTTTGTTGGCATTCCCTGCGTCGTCCAAATCCAAGTTGATGTGCCAGCAACGGAACTCTGCCTTCCAGACCCAACAGGGTCTTCAGACCACGGCTGTGTTGCACAATGTGGATGGGCTGTTAACGTGGCTGAGATTATTAACGGTGCATTTAAATAACGCAGTGCGGAGACTAGGAGGGCCGAAGGCCTGGCTGGGGGCTGGAGAATTGACTTCCAAAAATACAACAGCGCCAAAATAGCCTTTTTGTTCCCATGTTGGAAAGAATGTTGTCGACCTTTTTGCTTCACTGGGGCTTCTTGAAGTGTTCCTGGTAATCAGAAACAAGTTTCACAATGCGCGCCGTACTGGGCTCGGGTTTCCGGGGAGGGACGGAAAGCTGCTGTTGTTTCGGTAACCCCTGCCTGGTGCAGCAGGGGACTTCAGCATGGCCGAGGCTTGCCAGCAGCCCGCCCTGCCAAACCAAACAGGAATCGGTGTGGACAATAGGAAGATTATGTGGTGGCAAATGGATACCCAAATTAAGGCAGGAAAGCCACGTCAATTATATTTAGAAGCAGTGTCTTCCCCTGGGATACAAAGCCGTCCCTCTGAGTGGTCAGGAGATGTTTCTGTTTCACCGAAAGCTCACCCACAAAAGGTCAATGGGTGCAGTTAAAACAGAATGCTTTTTCTCGTACAACTTCCTGTGTGTCTTGACATCTGTTCACAAATCTCTTTGCCTCCACTGTGGCCTTTCATTCACATGAGTGCCAGGCCTTCCAGTGCCCCTGAGAGCTGCCAGGGCCGCCGCGGAGGACTCGGTGGTCCCCCCAGCAGGTGCCCCCTGTGCCAGGCCCCATGACAGAACGCTGCTCACCTTCCTCCCCGCGTTCCTCTTGCCCAAAGAGGAAGAGAAAGAGAAACCAAAACCAGACAAATAAAACCCTGGGTTTTCCAGGCCACCAAAGCTGCAGTGAGTACGTACCCCCGGGGCAAGCCCTAGGGATGGTGCCTAGTGTCCCACATGCAAACACAAGTTTTGGGGACAGTCTTGTGCTTTGTCAGTTCATTATGAGCATCATTGCCCCATCTTAGAGATCAGAAAAATTCATTCAGAGGTTAGTGACCCATCTAAGGTCACGTGCCAATTAAATGAGAGCGCCAGGGAAGAAACAGTACTTTTGTAAAAGGCTGATTTATAATTTTTATTATAGTATTAATGTATAATGCTTTTGTTCAAGAGGTGGTATCTCATTTCTTTCTTTTCCTTAGTTTTTACTTCACACAATTTTAAGCCTATGGAAAAATTGAAAAAATGCAGTATGATTACTATAGCCTCCACCTAGATTCAAGAATTAACATTTTGCCCACTTGTTTTTTTCTATGTATGTGAATTTATGTGCATGTACATATGTGTGGCACACACATATACATAAAACAACCATTTTTATGCTTATTTAGCTTAAAAATTAGCAACTCACAAGTACTTCATGTTATATGTCTTATTTTAAATATCTATTTTTATATCCAAAATACCAACAAGTACCCAAGAGAATTAAATAATCATCTAACACAGACTCTATTTAAATTTGTCCAGTTGTCTTAATATCATCTTTAATAGATTTGAAAACCTTAGATCCAATCAAGATTTATGCTACGCATTTGCTTCTGGCATTTCTTCTTTTGCTCTGTTGGACCGCTTTTATCTAGAGTAGGCTCTCCCTCTTGTTTTCATCTCACTGGCTTTTTTTGGGTCCAGACCCCTACCTTCTTGAATGTTCCGTGCTGTGAATTTGTATGTTGTTTCTTCACCATTTGATATAGGCTAACCATTTCTAGTGAGGAACTGTGTAGGTGATAACGTATGCTTACGGAGTCTCCTCGGGCAGCAAAAGTCGTCAGGTGGTTTCCCTGGCAGTGAGCCCGCTGATGACCTAGTTGGTAGTGATTACCAGAGCTCTTCATTATAAACAGCCTACATTTTCCACTTGCAATTTTTACTAAATGGTGAGAACTGCACAATGGTGGTTTTTAGTTCTAGCTATACTCTCTACACTTACTGGCCGACATTATGCTACAATAAAAAGACCTCTGTGTCTTCCTCTTTGTGTGGGTCTCTCTCCCTCTCACGGCTAACTCAGTCACCCTCGTGCACTGCCTCTCAACGCTGCTCCCCTAAACTCCCTCTCTGCACAGAGGACATCCGTGCAAGCTGTTTGCAGTCACCGTGGCCTGGTAATTTAAGATTGTTTGTCTGTGGCATTTTCCAAATCGTAATGAGGAGGACAGAGCCAATTAACTTCACCGAAGCTTCTAGGAACAGAGTTTTTGCTTTTTAATAAGGAAGTTGACAAACAATGTTATTAAGTAATGAATAAAAATGGAGAAGTGCCAACAAAAGAAAGAAGGGCTAGGAATCTTTTTTGCACAGAAGCGTGATGCTGAAGTCCTCCATCTTCTTCTTTGATTTTGGGCTACAGGAAAAGTCGTTTGAGACGGGGCCCCGGAAGGAAGGGGAGTAGCTAGAGCTGGCTCCAGCGTCACGGGTATGATTGCTGCAGAGGCCGTTCACGGGGCAGGTGAGAGTCTGAAGGCCGGCAGGCAACGTTTCATTAGTTGCTGCTTTTCAAATAAATTAATTAAGGCAGAAATAACCTTAGTTTAGGTTAGGATGCTTGAAATAACATCAAGCACAGTGTGAAAAGGGTGGACTTCTCATGAGAAGTTGAAAGGGAAATCACTGGATGATTTATTTTAATCCTCACCCAAGAATATGTTTATTGATTTTAGAGGAAGACAAGGGGAGGAGAGAGACAGACAGACAGACAGACACAGACTCCCATGTGAGAGAAACACTGATCAGTTGCCTCTGTACGCACACTGACCAGGGATGGAACGTGCAACCTAGTTACGGGCCCTGACTGGGAATCAAACCCAGAACCTCTTGGTGCCTGGTACGATGGTCTCACTGAACCACCAGCGAGGGCTGGATGACTTTTTATTGGGGTTCCCACGGTCGAAATTCTCTCCTTGTAGATATCACTCCCATAAACTCGCTTACATTATGGCAAATGGTGACTCCTTAGTGTGTTTTGAAGGAAAGAGAGCTCTGGAGACACATTTTTACGATCATGAACCCTTCGGGAATCCTGTAAGAAGAGCCTACTCTTTTCTTGACATGGATTTACAAGTTGGTAATCCAAAGGTGAAAAAGACCCAGCTTCTGTCTGGTGACACCTCCAGAACTTCTATTAGGAGTTTAAAGACGACAACTTAGGAGTGAAGAGATTTGTCATGAAGCTGTGTTTATAGTTCAGGTGAAGTTTTGTTTTTTGTTTAAACTTAGATTATATGTTACTGTTCAATTAAAAAATTAACAAAAGTTTCTGAAGGTGGCTTTATTCATTCTTTGCATGAGACTAAGAAAGTACCAGTTATGTTCATATCAAAGAAAGGGGCAGGGGGAAATGAGGAAAAAGCTAAAACTTTTTCTCCTCCTTCATATGGTGCCACCATTATTCCTACACCTGAGGACTTTGATTAAAATAGGAGTGATGGATACATGAGCAAATAATTATACTATCAGTGGGACGGGAATGAATGAGATATCAAGGTACCCAGATGGGATAACATCATTTAAGTTAGAACCTAAGGGTACAACCATGGGATTTTCCTTCAGGGACGTTAGAGGACAGAGTTGGATTCAGAATTTGGTTCTGAATATGGCAGAAAAGTGTTCTCTATCCACATAGCAGAATAAAGGCTGTATGACTAAGTGAGAAAATTCTGGATAATCTGCTTAACCAGCGATGTAGAAACACATTAGAATGACGGCCAGGAATAACATGCACAGTACATTGCAGACATTCCATTCCGCCACACGTATCACCCTTGGGGTGCATGAACTAAGCCGTGACATAATGAACTCCAGTAGAACATGGTACTTTTTAAAAGGATGTAAATATAAATATAATTTGATGATTTAACCCTTCTACTTGGGGCTTTTGACCATAATAAGAAGGACGAAAATGCCAACAATTAACCTTGAAACAAGACGATTAAAATAAACATAAGTTTTCAGTTTTCTGAATACACGCTTCTCTATGTACAAGCAATCATTAATGACAAGAACAGGCGTCAGCTGAGTAAAGCGGAGCACGAAGCAGACCTTCAGATCCCAGATTTCATCATGATTCGCCACTGGTCCTTAGACTTCGGTCAGTGGCTGGACTAATATCCTAAAGAACATCTGATCTTAAACTCGGGCTACAAATCCCAGAGAGAAACAACCTAAACAGTGAACAACATGTGAACAGAGGGTCAGTTATTCTGATGGTAAATTTCAGCACAATCTGTAAAAACTCTTTTGGAAGCTGTTTGATCCGTTTAACAGAGCTGTCCTGCAGCAACTGAATATGGTAGGATTTCAAATCTGGCCATTTCATAATTGCTGAAATTATGCCATGGTGATAAAAGTCTTTTCCAGATCGCTAGTTTATGATTTTGCAGTCAGCTGGAACTTGGTGCTTAGGTCCCCTGCATAAATCTGTTTTTGAGGGTTCACATGAAATCATTTGGGTAAAGTGGATTTTACCTATATATGCACATCTCATTTATTTCTGATTGGAAATTCTCACTATGTTTTTAGGACGTAAGCCTTCTAATTGAAATTAGGTGTAACTTTTTACCCTTAATGATATTAACAATCTCCTTCATAACCTTACAGGATTTTCAACTCTGCTCTCATTATCATTTAAAATGCCTCTTTAAAAAACCCATTTAAACCTACTGATCCGCATTATTCCAACTCATCATATCTTTATCTAAAACAGTATATTATCCCAGGGAGAAAATGTGAAAATCATTTAACGGGCTGTCACAGCTGACATGTTCTCTAAATGACCCACATATTCAGGTCTTACTGGATACAGGTTTTCTAATCCTTTCTGTTCATTTTCTTGTACCTTTACTTGCCCAGACTTCAACACACTTAAGCTCTCTGTCATAGCAATAAAATAACATTCTCTTGCAACTCCAATCAGAATATATGTATTCAAATTCATTTTATTGTCATTTCTGAAGTTACATGTGTGTGAAGAGGAGAGGGTGGCAAGATGTTACTGTTCAATGTCAGATTTAAGGGTAATTCTTAAACAGTACAGTAGTCCCTCACAAAAATCAGACCTAAAATTACCATATGATCCAGCAGTTCCGCTTCTGGGTTTATACCCAACAGAAATGAGAGCAGAGACTTGAATACACATGCGCACACCCGTTTCCCTAACAGCATCATTCACAAAAGCCAAATGGCAGAGGCAACCCAAGCGACTACCAACGGGTGAGAGTGTGGTCTGCACTTACAACGAACTGTTATTCATCTTTGATAAGAGAGGAGACTCTGGGAGAGGCTACAGCACAAATAAACCTTAAAGACGGTGTGCGGAGTGAACTAAGGCATCAGGAAAGGACAAATACGGGATGATCCCACTCACACGAGGTCCCTAGGGCAGTCCGATTCATAGAGACAGACTGTAGAGAGGCAGCTGCCAGGAGCTTGGGAGAGGGGAGAATGGGAAGTCAATGCTTGGCAGGTATGGAGTTCAGTTTGGGAAGGTTCAAACACTCCAGAGATGGTCAGTGGTGATGGCCGCACAGGATGCATGTCCTTAACGCCACTGGACCGCACACCTGAAAATGGTTAGGATGGTAAGTTTTCTTATGTGTGTTTTACCAGTCTTAAAGATAAGTAATTTAAAATATAATCCTAGTATTTTAGTAAGGGCGGGTGAAAAACTCTGAATGTTACTATGTTAGCAAATCATATTCTAGAGCAGGGGTGTCCAACCTTTTGGCGTCTCTGGGCCACACTGGAAGAAGAGTCGTCTTCGGCCACACATTAAATGCACAAACACTAATGAAAACTGATGAGTAAAAAAAAAAGGTTTTAAGTAAATTTACGATCTTGTGTTGGGCCTCATTCATAGCCATCCTGGGCCACTTGCAGCCCACAGGTGGGACACCCCTGCAACGTTATTTCAAATTTTGTGGGATCTTGTGATGCAACCAGAAAAGAGATGATTGATTATGGTACAGAGAGCCATTACCTCAAACAAGGCCTCTCCTGGCACTTGGTAGGCAAGTCTTGCTGAGTCTAAAGCCCATGACCTTTCTTCAAGGCTGAGAACACGGTGGTATTTTCAAGGCTAGACAGACAGACATCACAGGCATTAGAAGCAGGCACTATTGAGAAGCCCAAGCAGATGTCCCGGGGATTCCAGCAGCCTTGAGTAAGGGAGTAGGGATGGATGCCATTGCAAGAGAGATGGAATATCCTGGGCAAGTGAATCTTGACACAGAAACCCAATTCACTGGAACACACACAGGGTGGGCAGGCAGTTTACGAACAGCTGGTCTCAGGAACAAGGAGACTATTGCTGATACTTAGGGTTCAAGTTCAGAGAATGCAGCAGTACCTTATGCTGTGACCTCTTAATATTGAGCATGGCTTCTTAAACCCTTCCTGGCCTAGGCAACCCTGGCACGGGCTGAATGTTCAGACAGATGTCACATGGGTCTATTGTTCTGGAGGAGAGAGTTTTGGGGTTGTGGGTGCAGAGTGGGTAGAAAGGCTCAGGTTAGGTCCTGAGACTTTAAAGAAGGTGAACATTCCCCACTCCATAATCTGGTGAACGCCACTGCGTGGTTGAGAGAGACACACATATCAGAGCCCGAGCCCTGGCGTGCCGACCCCTTGCACTGCTGGGCATCTCTAGAACGCTTTCCAGTCCTTGATCAGCTGCCCATCACTGTTCCCTCGCCCCAATGGTCTTCCACCCTCTATCCATGAGTTTTGAACTCTAACACCCCAGTCTAACCCTCCCACTTCTTTCCGATCCATTCAAGCCTGTGCATGGGCAGAACTTTTTGAAAGGGCTGGGACTTTGGGGCTGCAGTAGCCCTACTTGATAAAAAGTAAGCAATAAGCAAATGTTGAATTACATTGAAAACTTCCTCACCAAATAAAGCTATGTTCAATGCACTAAGTTTCTCAGTGTATCCTGGTACACACTAGAAAGTTGGCCTGGACAGGAATCAAGAGCTAACTATTAAGTTCCAGGATCTTAAGCAAGTATTTGATTTCTTTGTTGGTTTCCCTATAATTTTTAAAAGCACGGGTTCTCGGGGCTCCTTACCGTGCCCCTGGTGTCCGGACTCTCCCATTCTCCCGTGAACAACTGATCCTTGGCGAGCGTGTCCCACTGCCAGCTCGAAGGCAGCAACGCAGGGTCTCTTTCTAGTCGTCCTATGCCTCCCAGTCCCTCCAGACCCCAGGTCTGAAATCGCCCTTGGGTTTTTCTGGTAAATTATGGCAAAAACAAATGAATTAAACATACGACAAAACACAATAGCTTGGAAACTGACACAAACTTGATGAACCTTTTTGTTCTAAATTTGAAAACCTTTCTAAATTTTATGTTTCAATGACAGTTTACAGTCAATATTGTTTTGTACTAGTTTCAGAGGTATGCATGGTGGTCAGACAATCACATGCTTTATAAAGCGTTCCCCGCCTCGGTGTTTCCAGCACTTAGCTGGCCCCACGCCGAGTTACCACAGTACTGCTGGCTGTACTCCCTGCGCCGTGCTGTGCGTCCCCGTGACCAGTGGTATCTGCCGACCTGCACTCCATCATCTTACATGGCCCCCCAAGCCCCTCCCCTCTGGCAACCGTCCATCTGTTCTCTGTGTCTATGGGTCTTTTTCAACGTCGTTTCTTTATGAAACAATGATTTTTATTGTTTTAATACCAAAGGAGACTTGATCCATATGCATGAGTAACTAAAAATTCATTTTTTTAAGGCTGAATTTTTAAATCTATCCACCAGTCTCAAGGCTAATGCACAGCATCAAACCATTTGGCATTGCTGCTTTTAACAAAAATGAAGTGAACTAATTCTGATTAATTTGGGGAGGGGGGGCTTTAGCAGGAATGACAAATTATATGCCAAATGCTGGTGTCCCATGATTCAAAACCACGTGCTAAAAAGCAGGCTGCTGGCACAGCTTGAACTACTAATATTAGTAACATGGACATACAAGCCTACTGTGTAATATGAATATAAAATACACAATTAATACAAAATGCATACTAATAGAATTTTCATTAGTAAGCATCACTATTGCATTAGCTTTCTTAAGAAGGTCAGGGCTTCGAGCTATCCAAATAACAGATTATTTTTTCAAATAATAGACTTTTGTGTTTCTCTTTTTTTCTCCACCTATCTCAGGGCCAGAAAAGAATTTTTCCCATCAAATGTCATCACTAGATTAATGACTGTCATAAGTGGGCCAGGCCACAGCGAGCTCTTCATACGCACAGCCATACGTGGCTCCTGACAAAACAAACTCGTTTTTCTCACGGAATACAATGACAATGGTATAGCGAACTTTTTCCCCCCTGGAAAGACTGTTAAATTTGTTGTGATGAAGTGCTGAAATGTGACTCAGAAATACAACTGCTTCTCCCTCTCCTGGGCTCATGTTAGTGTAGACCTCACGTTAATTCAGAAATCTTTCTGAGCACACTGTGGGGGCGACAGTTCAGAGAAAGACAAAACCTCTGCCCCTGAGAACTTACGTTCTAGTAGAGGATACAGGGTCTCCTCAAGACCCACTGATCGATGCATATAATACATGTAAATACACATTTTTATTGAAAGTGAGTTTTCCAACTGGCATGCCATCCCTTTTTATTTTTATTTTTTAAAGTTCATTTTATTGATTATGCTATTACAGTTTTTCCAATTTTCCCCCTTTATCCCCCCTCCACCCCACCCCCCCAATTCTCCAGCATCCCCCCGCTTAGTTCATGTCCATGGGTTGTACACATGATAAAGTTTGAAGGGACAGAGTTTCTTTAATAAAATGTCTACAGTGTTATTCCAGCCACTTGTGATAGCTGGGCCCTCCCACGGGAAGTCAGGGAGAGTCGATGCCTGTGGGTGACAGGCAGGAGCTCCTGGCCTGACTCGGGCTCTGACTAACTAACACGTCTGCCCTTGACTGGCAGGGAACCTCTGCATCACTAGGGCAGGCAAAGTGAGAACATGCAGGGGTGCTCTCGAAGGAGACACTACCGACAGGAGCCAGGCATGTCTCAACGATGCAATGAACCCAAAATCTCACTCTCTTAGACTACAAAAAGTGCATCTGTTAATTTTAATCAACTCTTTCCTATAAGATTGCTTTGTTCCACAAGCACCAAGAGTTTTGTTTTGTTTAATTGCAGGTTAGCAAAAAAGTTATTTTAAGCCCTAAAGTACATTCAGGATTAAATATATTTAACGTCCCTCTAAAAGGTTTTATGAAGTTAAAATTATGTTTTCCAAATGTGCAATGACACCAGTGTATGAATGACTGAAGACTTAAGTTATTTTTTCCAGCTACGTAACGACACGGATGTACCAGATTTTGCTCAGAAATTAGGAGGGAAAGAGAATGGTCTGGAAACTCCCTTTTATTTAGGCAGGTACATTGGTCTCTCGTGCACTGAACTGAATGACGGATCCTGGGGTCACCAGCCCCTGGCTCACTGTGGGCTCTCAATGCTTTGCTTGTTGAAGAGGTGAGGCTGTGAGTTAGATGAGGGTGAGGGAGGGAGGGGGTGAATGAGGAAGGGAGGGAGGGAGGGAGAGAGGGAGGGAGGTTGGTTTACCAGGACATACACTGACCACTAGGAGGTCACTCCTTGAACTCCAAATTGAAGATGAGTAAATGCTTCTTAAACCTCGTTTGACGGAACATTTGCAATGCGCCAGTTACTGCTAGCCAAGACCCTTCTCAAGTTCTTCATTTCAGTCATGACAATGGCCCAGAAGAGAAGCAGTCGCCTTCTTTATTTCTAAGCAATTCTACCTCAATCAACTTGTAATTATCCTGAAGGAGAAAACCAGTGGTGCAGATAATCCCCAAATCTCTTGTTGCAGCGCATTATGTGATGAGCTTTTCTAGTAGTTTGCCTTCCTAATTATGTTTTGATTAGGTTTCCATCACAGTTGTTGAGAACTCCTGTAGCAGCCAGGACAGCAGCTCAGGCAGCCCAAGGACACGGGGACCACACTTTGAGGTTGGTGGGGACTGACCCACACCTTAGCCTCGGCCTGCCTTTTTAAAATGCACTCTGCTGGGCACTGTGAGGTATACAGATCGCAGCAGACTATACAAGTTCATCACTGTTTCGATGTTAATCAATGCAGACCTATAATCAGGTAGGCTCTGTTTCTGGGGGCTGTTGGTACAAGGAAGAACAAGACAGGGCCTCATACAGTGAAGAATGTCTATGAACTTGGAATTTCAGGAACTCGCTCCTTAGCCAGCAAAAGATACATGACCTTCAGCAGCACAAGGCACTACGTGCTAAATGACAATTGTGCCACAGGAGGTGAAAGCGAAACAGAGGTCATGTGAAGTGA
This sequence comes from Macrotus californicus, assembly GCA_007922815.1. Lineage (NCBI taxonomy): Eukaryota > Metazoa > Chordata > Mammalia > Chiroptera > Phyllostomidae > Macrotus > Macrotus californicus. The sequence continues at coordinate 185,503 of VMDR010000603.1, forward strand.
GAACACAGGGACACATTCGAGAGGGGCGACCTGAGCAAGCTCCCGAAGGTGAATAATGCTTGAATGGGTGGCAAAGGTTCAGGAGGCATCTCTAAAGTCACCCAATATTATGTGAGCCACATACTGCATATTAAACATTTTCTACTTGGCGATTTAAAAAGCTAAAAGAGAAATGGGTGAAGATTTTAATAATACATGGTATTTCACCCAGTGTGTTCCAAATATTATTTTAGCATGTAACCAATACAAAATTGTGAGCTATTTTACACTCTTCTTTTTAAATCAGGTCTTTAAAATTTGGCGTGTGGTTTACACCTGCAGCCCACCCCAATGCAGACTAGCACATGTCAAGTGCTTCAGAGCCACACATAGCTAAAGGGGCCACGCTGAGCAGCACGGTCCAAGGGCCTTGCTCTCACATTACGGTCTGCAGGTCAGGTACTTCGGCAGCACCTGGGCCAACGTCAGAAATGCAGAGCCTCAGGCTCCATCCCAGACCTGCTGAGTCAAAATCTGCATTTTAACAAGACACTCGGGTAATTCCCATGCTCATTAAAGTGAAATGGTCTAGACTGGAAAACGGTGTGTGTGCCCACTGGAGCTGGGAATGCTCCCGGGCCAGTCACGATGATGTGGTGCTAAGAAGCTGAACTTAAAGGTGTACGAGTAGTTGTTTATAGGCTATCTGACAAAACCATTGCAATTGGTGCCTGTTTCTGTCTTCAAAGTGGACCCACCCTGCCCATCTTGCAGGACTATGCTGAGACTGGAGACAGGGCGATAAAGCAATTACATGACGCCTGGCTCCGGGACATGGCAACCTCGTACAGTTCCAGTACTGATGGGTAACAATCTGATGAAGGCTCGTTGGCTGCAGGACTGTAACTCCAGGCTCTGACTGGAAGAAAGGTGACCAGACAGGGAGAACTGCAGCACGCCCCTGCGGCCGCATGCTGGGGTTCTGCATGGCTGGCAGGAGTCGCAAATGAAAGCCAACATCAAGAGTGGTTCCCCCAAAATAGGATGTGTGAGTGGGAGGTCCCCTGTGCCCAAGAAACAGTAACTCAGCATTCCCTCTCTTCCTAACTCCTGAGAATCACCATCCCACTTTCTGTCCCTACTGAGGGGACTACTCTAGGTGCCTCATGTGAGCGGAACCATCCAGTATGATGATGTGACTGCGTTCACCGAGCATAATGTCTTTGAGATCCGTCCACATTGAAGGAAGTCCCAGAATTTCTTCTTTAGAGTTGAATCCTCTCCCATCCACGTACATATCACATTTTGTTTATGAATGTTTGTGGGTGGTGGCACAGCATTTGGAGATAGGAGCTGCTAAAATTCTCTAACTGCTAGGTTAGTGCGGCCTTGCTCTGACTATCAGGAAGGGGGCCAGAAGCAGCCAAGGTAAAGATTTAGCACAGCCAGAAGCTGACAAGGACAGAGGGTAAGGACAGGGAAAAGCCTGGTATTCCAAATGCAGGTCAAAGGCAGGCTCAATATTGGACCCGCCCAGAGAAACGTCCGAGATGGGGCTGTGCAAAGATCGGGCTGAGAGTCTGATGAACTTGGGAAGCTAAACTGGGCGAGTGCTCTAAGGAAGGTGATCCCGCATGTCAAAATCTCCTGTTTTATCTCAGTTATACATACATGTTAACAAGTTTCTCTTTGAAAAGGAAACATTTCTCATAGCTCAGTCAGAAACCATGAGGCAGAGGTCAGGCTGGGGCCATCCCAAGGTGCTGGACGCTGGACACTGGACACTGGAGTGCCCCTGCTGGGTTGTCCCGAAGGAAGTCAGGGCCCACTACAGTGCTGTAAAGGACTGTTAATACGTTACCTCCACCTTCTTCTGCTGGGCAAAGAGGCTATCCCCACAGCCTGGAGAAGAGAGCACTTTTACCCACATTTGAGTATGTCATGACTTCAAATGTTTAGGGTCTCCATGTTCACGTTCTCTGTGGCAACAGAGGGTGAATAAAAGTGTGAGAACAGAAGTGAACAAGATTCCACCGTTGCTCCCTAACAGCTGTGTGACCTTGGACAAGTTACTTGACCTTTCTCATTACTAGTTTTTCCATCTTTGTTTGAATATGAGAGCTGGCAGTGCTGATCAGGTACAAAGACTGCCTAGTATATCATAAATGTCCAGTAAAGTCAGTGCCCTTCCCTTATTGTTTTGTTAAGTTTGGGGGTATGTGGTGCATCTATTCCTTCATCCAGTGTTGCACTCTACAAATACCTATTAATATTTATCACAACATTTATTTTCATGGTGTAAACATCTTTTCATGAAGTGCTTTTGCATTAAAAGCAATCATTCCTCCCGAGTTCTGTAAAGTAAATCAGTTACTTAGTATTATAAATATTCATAGTTTGAATTATGTACCGTACATGCAAACGGGATAAATGTACAGAAACTGAAACTCCAGTCTGACAATGCAACAGAAATCAAGTCTCACTGGGGCCTCACAAATTCAAATGGACATTGTTGGCCAATCCTTATTTTTATGTAGAATGCAGTAGGGTTACTCTATTCCAGTAACTACCAAAACACACGGTAGAACTGATCTTTGGCCCATGAGAAGTTCATGGAACACCAGAGAATACACTGATCTGAAAACTTCTCAAGTGTTTTTATTTAGTGTTACAGACTTACTACAGGGTTATAGTAGAAAGCGCTTTCGGTAACGTCTACAGAGAACACCCCTCGTAACGGCTGTGGTTCGGGACCGGAGTTCTAATGAAGGATTAGTAAGTACTGAACACTGAAATGGTCTGGCAATCATCCTTCTCGAAAGGTAAATTATGGGAGAACTGGGAATGAGGGAAAGGCTAATTTAAGATTAATTATCCAGAAAATGTTCTCACTTGTTTATGATGTATTTTAATAAATCAAACTCCACTTATTTCAATTTGGTTAGCAAATACCAAGTTAAACAATAGAGCGTTAATATATCCTTAAGGTCACTGAAACTTTAATTTTTGTAAGAATATTAGGGCTGAGCTTCTTAAGGGTTTAGCTTCTTAAGGAATATGCATTTCATCACGATAGTTCTGATGCCTTCTCTTGTTTTCCCCAGGAGAGTTAGAGAAGCACGTATGTACATGTACATTCTAGTCCTGAAGTGACGGCGCTGTGAGTGCACCTCGCTTCAAAGGGGGAGGCAAAAATGTGGGCTGAGCTGCCTCGAAGGGTTGCTTTCCTTCCTTTGAGTCTCTCAACTCTTCCAGCTTCCTCATACCTTTGAAATGTGGGGCTCTCTTTTAAATGTTTGGTTTATATATGCATGGGTTTGAAATATTTTAAATTAATAGACTTTACTTTTCAGTGCAGTTTTAGACTTACAGAGAAACTACAGAGAGAAAAATACCAAGTTCCCACATAACCACATAACCTGTCTTCCTCCTCCCCACCCCTAACACTGTTTTCCCTACTACTGACCTGTGCCATCAGGACAACACGTTTTTCACAATCGATGGGTCAGTACAGATACGTTACTATGAAGTCCGTAATCACATTAGGGTTCACTCTTCCTGTGGCACATTCCGTGTGGATTTTGACCATCATATCCACCACTACAGGACCGCCCAGAATAGTGCCCCTGCCCTAAACATTCCCTGCGCTCCGCCAATTCGTCCCTCTCTCCCTCCCCCGAATCCCTAGCAACTCCTTCTTCTCCCTGTCTCCGTAGTTTTGTCCTTTCCAGGATTTCACAGAGTTGGAGTCACACGCTCGGTGTGTAGCCTTCTCAGCTGGCCTTCTTTCACTCTGGCAGGATGTATTTGAGCTTCCTCCATATCTTTTTATGGCTTGACAGTTCCTAAAAAATTAAAAAGTTGCTGAATAATATTCCCATGTCTTTTGTGCTACAGCGTATTTATCCATTCACTTACTGAAGGGTATCTTGGTTGCTTCCAAATTTTGGCCTAATTGTGAATAAAGATGAAATAAATGTCCGTGGGCAGGTGTTTGTGTGGACATACGTTGTCAACTCACCTGGCTGAACATCAAGGGGCAGAACCGCGGAATTGTAGGGTGGGAGCACGCTTTGTTTTGGAGGGAATCGCCACGTTGTCTTCCGAAGTGGCTGCACCGTTTTCATCCTCCCCAGCGATGAACGTGTTCCTCCTGCCCCGCATCCTCACCAGCACTTGCTGTCATCCGTGTCTTGAATTTTAGCCATTTTAACAGGTGTGTAGTGGCGTCTCGGTGTTTCAACTTCATCTCCCTAATGACGCATGTTGATCGTTGTATATACTGACGAAAACCTGCCGTCAGTAGATGTTCTTTTAGCGAGGTGTCCGTTCAGAGTCTTTCCCCATTTTTAATTGGGTCGTTTGTTTTCTTACGGCTGAGTTTCAGGAGTTCTTTGTGTATTTTGGATACCTGTCCTTTATCAGATGTTTTTGTAAAGTTGATGTTGTTTAACACGTCCTTTCATTCTCTTACTGATGCCTTTTGCCATTAAGGGCAGAAGTTTTCTGAATTTTTACTAAAGTCCAACTTACCCATTCTTTCTTTCATGGGTTGCGATTTTGGTGTTGTATCTAAGGGGTCATCATCAAACCCAGGGTCACTTAGATTATCCCACGCTATCTTCTAGTTTTACAGTTCTGAAATCCTAAAGAGATGCAGGTGTTGCTGTAGAACAGGATAGTAGAACTTGAAGAGGCTATTTCAAAGATCTCTAATCCAGCAGCCGTCAGACAGCTGATGGTTTTAAGCCAGCAACTAAAGCACTAAGATACTAAACTAACTGAGAGGATGCCATCAAACTGCACTGAACGGTGTTGAAGTTTGTCGCTCTAACCCATATGAGTGTATGTCTAATTTAAATCTATCAAGCACACTGTTTCTTATCCTATCTTTGGTGAAACAAACTTTTAAGATTCCTCTGAAATTTTGTTACTGTGAAGAATCGTATTTGGAAAACAATTGATATGGGTTTGTGGATAACTGATATGTGGTTTTTTCATATTTTTTCTTAATGAGAGAATTAGCCTTTTAAAGGTAGGTTGATTACAGCCATCAACCATAGAGAGCAGCACCAACAAGCATTCCAAGTGTCTGAACTGAACACAGCCGAGTGGTGTAGAAACAATGTGTGCTCTTTGCGGAGCTAATTTTATTAATTCCCCCACTAGTTCACTAATCCATTTGATAGAGAGTGACAGCGCCCACTGGGAGGGACGCCGTGGGATACTGAAAACCTTCCATCTGCAGGCCGTTCCAGCTGAGCAGGCGAGGGTACCCAGTCCCCACGGCGATTTTCTGGCACGCTTACTTGGCTCTACGGGCACCACCCTGCCTGGGCCTCAGGCATGTGGCTGGCGAGGCAGGAGTGGCACGCCAGGTGGGAGGACGGCAGGGCAGCAGCACAGCAGCTCTGGGAGCCCTGGCCGTCTCTGTGTCCACTTCCCCTTTTCCCCACCCCCGACAGGGAGCTCTGGCCTAGGCAGGGAGGACCAGCGGTTCTCTCTTCTCAGCTGGGAGTTCCACGCCAGCACAGCTGGCACAGAGCTGAAGAGATGCTGCATAAACTCTGTTGCTCCAGAGCTCACTGGTTTGGCCAGCTGTTTGCTCAGCTGCAGGGTAAAATAAAGAAAGAAACCTGGAAAGCTGCAATAATTCATGAATAAAAATAGCTTTGGGGGGAACTCTTTAAATGTAGAATTCTTTAAATGTAGAATTTCTAATTTTTCATAATTCATAGACACATTTTATTTTTCAAAAAAATGGAAGACAAGTGATAGTAGGCACTGTAAATGTAAAAGCACTTTGCAATCCACGAAGTACCAAGTTAATTAAAATAATTGGTACTGCTTGTTTACTCATAAAAATGCATGAATTTCACTTGGAATAGAAATCTCGTGTTTTCTAAATGTTTCAACTACATAGTTCCACTGATGACCCCGTAAGGTTTGTTGGATCCTAAGAATGAGCTGTGTTTCGAAGAAATGACCAGACTTCTGAGGTTTTTTCCTGGGCAACACTCTCTAACCCTACTTTCTCTGATTAAAAGCAGCGGGGAGAGGGCGGCAGTGAGATTAATTTCAAGAACTTGAGTACTTACCTGAAATGAATTCACTAGCTCTGCAGCTTAGATGAGCAGGTCTGACAGCGAAACTCAAATATGACAAACGTGCTGAAACTGTTTGACAGTTGATTTTAAAAGACTTTTATACAAAACATAACATTCAATCGTGCATTTCAAAAATTGAGAACAGCTAAATCCTGGATGTGTGATCTATGTGAAATGAATATTAGGTGTTTCAGATACTAACACAAGACAAATTGCTGGTGTCAAATCCACTGCCAATATTCTCCAAATGTCTTTGATAGCCTGCTCTTACCAGTAAAAGTTTGAATATATCCCCAATATATAGGTTTTTACTGTTCAATTTAATTATTTACCAGGCTTTGGTGTTCCCCAGCAGGCTGCTAATTTCAGCTCTCAAAACACTGGCCCAACATGGCCGTCTTCTTTCTCAGTCATCCCTGCCCTGGGCTCTTTTCAGCACCTCCCCTACTCTCAGACACCCCTTGTCCCTAACTCCCAGGAGAGGAATCGTTCCAGGGCCTCTTAGATCTTCTCCTCTCACAGCATCTGGTCGTGCTGCCAAAGGGGAGCAGGTTAGTGCTGCAGCACCTGCTACAGACCGTCCACAGCTCATTTCTGGATCCCCGCAGAGTATCCTCACTCTTGGAAGGAGGGAGAGGGTACCATCGTCGGGCCTGCTCAAGTTTCTGTTGGTGATCCGGTGACCTTGAACACAGAGTAACTGCTGGCAACAGTGAGTTCAAGAGTGTGGCCTGGGGGCACAGCTGCCTGAGAGGTGCGGTCCACGCCCCTGACTCCTAGAACTGGATGTCTGCGTGATGACGTGAACACACAACGCGAGGTACGCAGAAGAATGCAGGCACCACAACCACCAGACTTAAGTTTTAACTCTGGCATTTTAGATAGTTGTCACTTATTCTCAAAAGCAAAATAAGCATAAAGTAAGTTGAATTTGTGATATCAAATTTAGGATTAAAAAAATTGGTTCATTTTGTGAGGAGTTTCTCACCTGGGTGATTTTGACAGGATGTAATGTGGATTGCAACGCCAAGCCAACCAAAAATGAAGATAGTTCTACTTGCCTTTCTCTGATGCACAAAACTCACCGGAACACCCTCTCAGCTCTTCAGAGAGCAGCAGATGTCCCCTTCTTATGTGTCTCTCTGCCGCACGCCCAGAAACTTCCAATGTGCACAGAAGGAGCTACCAGACACCAGACTGGGGATCCCTGCCAATCCCTGGGAATGAGCTTCTCTGCCAAAGGGCGCCTCCTCGGGGATGCCCGGAGCCAGGACACCCGGAGGCGAGAGCATGGGGAGCGAGGGCACAGAGAAGCCCCTCAGGGGAGCACACCTCTTGCTGCCACAGGAGCAGGATGAGATGGTATTTGTTCCCCCCCCCCATTTCCTCCCTGCCACCATGGCACTCTACATGTCTTGCAATCAGAGCTTCAAAGAAAAAGCCAAAACAAGTCCTGAAAAAACCTCTGTGTAATATGTTTTCCCAACCTCGACCGGGCAGCCCTTGCTGCTGGTAGAGAACTCAGTCTGTGCGAGGTCACGTTCTTCATTCGATGAGTCCGGGAGGAGGCAGCAGGGTGGAGGGGTTAGGTCTCACACGGCAGTGCCTCTGCAAAACACATGCAAGGGAACCTGAGGCGTTTTCCCCAACATAAACCCACAGCCTCTGGACTAGCAAAGCAGGAAGAACTGAATCATGGAGAGAGTCTCAGTGAGCATCTTGGAGGCAAACTAGATTAAGGGCCAAAGTGAACAAAAAACAACCCATCTAGTGGTGAGGTGTGTCGAGGCTAAAAAAAACCAACACTTTTTCATCCCAACTTCTAAATTCTTCTCGCTGAGCTACTAATCAAATTAACAGAGGTTAACAGGGAAAACCAAATTTTAATATGTGCACACAAGGGATCCACACCAACATAAAAATTCCAAAACAGTGAGGTGACGTTGGGTATATAAATATGTTCTTTTGGACCAAGGAGAAAGGGGGGCTGGGGAGTCTGAAACTGCAAAGGCGGTCGGCCATTTGCAAGTGGTCCAGGAGGAGCAGAACACAGAGGGTGCAGGTAACTGTTTGCTGGGTAACCTGGTCAACAGGCCCCTGCCTGGAGCCCCCCCACCTACCCTGCTCATCCCAAATTAGGCTCAGACCAGCCCTGGGGGTCCCTTCCTGCAGCAGGTCTCTCCCTCCGAAATCTCTCCGGCAGGAAAGGGGGAAGGGTCAAGGGGCATCTTCTGCATCTTTTGTTTCTTCAATCCAGTTTAAAATCAGACACAAGAGTATTTGATATATTTAAACTAGCCAGCTAATAGGTGTACGTGAGTTAACACTCTCCCCTCCTTCGATGTGCAGATTGGCTAGATCTAACACTAAATGCACCTCGCCTCTGTGCCCTCCGCACTCAGTCAGGTCAGGATGGGAGTCCGCCCACAGAGGACCAACCTGTCTTCTCCTGCACTGCTACACCTGCCATTTCTTTTAAGAGAGTAGTTGATATCGGCAGTTAAAAAAATTAAAAGGCCTATCTGTAGGAAAATCCTATTCCTTAACCTAATATGTCATTAGAAGAATTCTGTCCAAAAATAAAGCTCAAATGAATGTGGTTCGGTCTACTCTAAATCTGTTGTATATTTAGTTACTAAATCTTTCTGAAGTGGAGGTAAACAAATCTCTCTTGGATAAACAGGAAAATTATGTTGGCACCTTATAAATATATTAAATAGACAACCTTATTATATATTTAGTGTGTGCACTGTTTAATCATTTATATCTGGGGACTTGCTGGTATATTCACCAAAATCACAACCGACCTGATTAATACTTGCACAATTATTTGGTGCCCGTGGCCGACAGCAGCCTTGTGCAGACAGGGGACACCCCGGTGCCAAAGCTCAATCAGATCACAAGTGAAGTTAAATTGATAGCTTGCTTCAGGGACTGTACTATTTCTCTTAAATGTTTGTTATCCCTAGGACAGAAATATATATTTTTTTAAAGTTACAGAGCTCTTTCTAGCATTTCACCAACAACAAATAATCACCACAGGTGCATGCTAACTGCCTTCTATTACAATTTTATAAAAGTCGTCGGAGGCCAGGGAGCTACCTAGTGGTTTCCCTGCCATGGCCACCAGATCGGGGTCCCTGTCATCGCTGGCATTCCTGAAGCTCTCCCCAAATCTGCCCTGCCTGTCCGCTGCCCTCGCCACAACAAGCCTGCGCCGCCTCTGGTTTTGTCTTTGTTCACTGTTGGGCACTGGAGCCAGCCAGCCCGTCCCCGCAGAAATACTCATGATCTGAGCGTTCCTATCGCAGGGCGACCCGGAACTACTCTTCAGGTGATGCCTGGAGTTAATGCGCCTGCGCAGCAAAGGTAGCGTGGCATCCCAATCATTTTCTCCCTAACACCTCGCCCTCCAACACGAACTGACTATTCATGCAAAGCAGCAACTTCCAACCTTTCTGATCTCACGGCGCACGTAAACTAATTACTCAAATTCGGCAGCACACCAAAAATATATAATTTTTGCCAATCTGACAAAAACATAGTTTCATTTTGATTGATTTGCCAAACAAATAATAGTAATTACCTACCCTTTTTGCTCCAAAGTGACTTTTTAAAAAAAATCAGGTGCCTGTCGTTGTGTAGAAAGATCTCTGGTACCAAGAAGTTAGCAATCACACACAACCCTACTTTGCAATGTGACCGGTAAGATGTAACTTACTGACCCTATTACATGACCCCTCTGTTTGCGGTTCAAGACAGGGCATGCACACCAGATGGCTACTGTTGTGTTGGCTGCTGTCATTTTTTCATTTGACAATTTAAGACAAAAGAGGTCAGTGCCCCTGACGAAACTGTCAGGTATTGCATGTTTTAAAGATTCTTGTAGCACACTGGTTGAAAACAGCTGATTAAAACAGTAGACATCCCCCCTCAACAAAAAAACAAAACCCCAAACCAAAAACCCTAAATACCAATGTCTAAAAACAATCTATTCAAACAATCCCTCCTGAAGAAGAAATGCAAACCCATAAACACAATAAAAAATCAGCTGACTTTTTGCTCACAGTGGCATAGGGCTCTGTCTACACACTGACCTCTACGAGAGGCTTCAGTGTCTGGGAGAGGGGGCCTCGCGTGGGATGGACGCAGAGCGTTTCGGCCAAGCTCTTCTGACACTGGGGACGTTGTGACCTTGTGTTTTAATCAGAAGTATACTGATAGTGATTAAAAAACACACTCCAAGACAAATTTCATTAAACCATCTTAACCAATAGATCCATTCTCCACACGATGGAGCTGAATGAACCATTTCACTTTTGCCCACTTTCGTTTTATTTTTCTGAAATGACCCAGAGCTATCACTTTTCTGTACAAATTAAACCATACAATTCCCAAATTGTGTTGATGTATTAAGTTTTATAACTTACAGCTTCACCATTGCAAACTTACTCTTTTGGTCGTTATTTTTGTGAAATTCTCTTTTCTATGATCTAAACATTATCAAGCTTTGATTCTTATTTCAATTTACAGTCTGCAACAGACGGCGTCTTGGGCACTTTTAGCTGCTGTCGGTTATATTTTGTGTTTATTATTTCTACTAAGATTTCCCTGGTCACTGTTAGCTGTTTTCACAGAGACATCATTATCCTTTGCTGTGCTTTCCAGTTAAAATTTTGCCATTGTCAATTTTATTTTGTATTTGTCATTGCTATCAGAGGACTGGCTATGAATTTTATAAAAAGTCAGACCTTTCTATTTATTTCTTGGAGCAGGGTATTCGTGGTAGGTGTGGGCACTAGGCAGGGTCAAAGCATTCAGATTCGGCAATATATGAACTTGAACCATGACCAGGTGAAGCTTAAACAGAGATCTGGAGAAAAGCTGAGGAAAGCAGGAAAGCACAAGCACTGCTCTGCAGGAACGTTAGAAGGGCATACAATGGGCTGCTCAAGGTCCAGAGGAATGAGAAACCACTGAACAATCCAACGAGACAACTGAGAAGGTGAAGACTGAAGCCAGAACACAGAATCACTCAGTGAGCATGCTAGAACCTACGTGACCCGGTGGGCGACCGCAGGCCTGCCGTCGCTAGATGAAACAAGAAATGCGTACGGAAGGACTGAATTCAGACACAGCAGAGACTGCCTGGTAACAGGCCGCACCTGAGGTTGGGCCCCTCCTGCTCTCTAATTGGATAGAAGGCCTCCAGCTGGGACCCCGGGTTTCTGGGGCTTGGGAAGGTCTTCGAATTTCTCCTGTCACTTTGACTTATGAAGTTCAGTGGGCACGGGGCAGCTGGTTCTAGTCACCTTGTCCTTAACGATGTGGCCTCTGGGGCCTCTTGTGCACAGGTGCCACAGAAATGAGAGGCAGCGCACCTGGGACACACGTTTCCTGTGAGATGCAGCTATGACTGCAGCCAGAGGGTCTTCCCAAGCACTTGTGCAGAAAACTCCACGAGGCTCTGACTTTCAGGCAGTTACGGGAGAGGAGGAGACACGGGTGTCGTGGTGCATTCTGTAGCAGATACGCGTTTCTTTCCCTCCCTTCCCCTCTCTACAAACAAACAAAGGAAGTATTTTATTTAAAAAGAAGAAGGTGGGCAGTAGTGATTTGGGGCTCCAAGGATGAATAAATAAGCCCCTGGCTGCTGGTTGATATGAATACCAATAACGACACCCACCTATGCCATATCCTTCGATCTGGTTAGAGGCAGAGTCCGGGGCTGAGGGAGAGATCTGCAGGCACCTGTGGGTAACCCTCCCCTACTGCTCCCCATCCCCGGCTAGAAGGCCCAGGAGCTGCTCACAGCAGGGTGCAAGGCCCACAGGATCCAAGCGACACTGGTTTTCCTTAAGCTCTCTCAGTGCGGTTCTCCACTGAAAGTCACCAAATAGATCATGTAACTTTACCAAAATACACCTTCTAAAAATATCTCAAATTTGACCAAAAGCAACACGTCTGCTATTTTTCAAAAAAGAAAAAAGAAAAAAAAACACAGTGAAAAAATCCCCAGAAGCATCTTACCACATTCACTTTAACAGCTCTTACAACAACCTGTGCTCAGCATCATTTGACCCTGGTCACAAGGGTTTCCTTGATTTTTTTCCTTCTCAGCTGCCAATCAGTTAAGTGGTAAATATTTGTAAAATGTTCCTAATTAATAAGCATGTGAAGTTAAAAGTGCATTTGAAGTGCTATACAATTTCAAAAGGGAAAAAAAAGCATTATTTTGTATGGAGAATCCAGGAGGGCTTCATGAAGGAACGGCCATTTGACCTGGGCTTAAGTACTGGATAGACACTAGACACATGGAGGTAGAAAAAGGTTAATTTAGGAAAGAGAAAAATAAAAGCAAGGTCATACAGGTGACGAGGTGTAGGCAGCAACACTGGAGATGAAACAGGTTTAGAGTTACCTCAGGGCACAGTCACAAAGAAAATTGTTGGTAGAACTTTCTCCATTTAAAAAAAAATGTTGGAAATGGTAAAGTAAATATGAAGATTTAACTTGCTAAATTTGGACATTATATTTTCAAAAGTTACCACTTACATGCATTAAACCCAGAATTTACACTGGCTCTAGATCTCCTAAGAAAAAAGGGAACATTTAAATGAGGTTCAGAGCCAAATAACACTCAGGAATATAAATCATCTATTCTTCTCCCACAGCAACGGGAACTTTGGCTATGAATACTCTGAAACACTGAAACGAGATATTAAGGTGCTGAACTTGAAAAAGACTGCCTAGTCCTTTTCCCTTTGCCTAGTCCTCTCAGGCTGACCGGGAAGGCTGAAGGCCAAACATGCGGCTGCGGCGTACGCAGAAAGAAATCACAGAGCGTTGGTCACATCATGTGGCACGATAATGGCCCTCAGGGGGGATTATTATTTGCTGATGACACTTTTGCAATTGTTTGACTAGTTATCCCCATACGGTACAAAGAGCATTACAGTATGCTGTTCTTATGTTTTTGGATTGCAAGGGATTACCAAGTAGCTCTGAAAAGCAACTAATTTAGGAGGATTTAAGATGAAAGAACAGTTTGTATTTTTGTGGGTATTCGTGCATTAAACTTGATTTACTGGTAGAAGGCCATAATGAATTTCAGTCAAATACACTGGCGTGGATCTCTCCAATGCAATTTGTAATATATATCTAAAGTCACAAAGACATTTTTATTTTTATTTTTTTAAATATATTTTATTGATAATGCTATTACAGTTGTCCCATTTTCGCCCCTTTATTCCCCTCCACCCCTGCACACCCCCTCCCACCTGCATTCCCCCGCCTTTAGTTCATATCCATGGGCCATACATATAAGTTCTTTAGCATCTACATTTCCTGTACCATTCTTAACCTCCCCCTGTCTATTTTCTACCTACCATTGATGCTTCTTATTCCCTGTATCTTTTCCGCCTCTCCCCACCCACTACCCTGATGATAACCCTCCATGTGACCTCCATTTATGTGATTCTGTTCCTGTTGTAGTTGTTTGCTTAGTTATTTTTTTTTAGGTTCGGTTGTTAACAGCTGTGAGTTTGTTGTCATTTTACTGTTCATATTTTAATCTTTTTCTTAGATAAGTCCCTTTAACATTTCATATAATAAAGGCTTGGTGATGATGAACTCCTTTAACTTGACCTTATCCGGGAAGCACTTGATCTGCCCTTCCATTCTAAATGATAGTTTTGCTGGATAGAGTAATCTTGGATGTAGGTCCTTGCCTTTCATGACTTGGAATACTTCTTTCCAGTCCCTTCTTGCCTTCAAGGTTTCTTTTGAGAAATCATTTGACAGTCTTATGGGAACTCCTTTGTAGGTAGCTCTCTCCTTTTCTCTTGCTGCTTTTAAGATTCTCTCTTTATCTTTAATCTTGGCTAATGTCATTATGATGTGCCTTGGTGTGTGCTTCCTTGGGTCCAATTTCTTTGGGACTCTGAGCTTCCTAGACTTTCTGAAAGTCTATTTCTTTTGCCAGATTGGGGAAGTTCTCCTTCATTATTTTTTCAAATAAGTTTTCAATTTTTTGCTCTTTTTCTTCTCTTTCTGGCACCCCTATGACTCATATGTTGGAACATTTAAAGTTGTCCTTGGGGTTCCTAAGCCTCTCCTCATTTTTTTGAATTGTTGTTTCTTCATTCTTTTCTAGTTGAATGTTTATTTCTTCCTTCTGCTCCAAATTGTTGACTTGAGTCCCGGTTTCCTTCTCGTCACTGTTAGTTCCATGTTCATTTCCCTTTATTTCACTCTTTATAGCCTTCATTTTTTCCTCTAATTTACGACCATATTCAACCATTTCTGTGAGTATCCTGATTACCAGTGTTTTGAACTGTGCATCTGATAGGTTGGCTATCTCTTCGTCGCTTAGTTGTATTTTTTCTGGAGCTTTGATCTGTTCTTTCATTTGGGCCATATTTTTTTTTATCTCGGCGCACCTGTTATGTAGTAAGGGAGGGAGCCTTAGGTGTTCCCCAGGGAAGGGCAACTCACATGGCTGCATGGTGGTGCTGAATGTGGGGGAGGGTCCGAGAGGGAACAGTGCCGCTTGCTCTGCTCTCTGCCAGTTTTCAGTCACTTCCCCAGCTGCCCACAAGCAAATTTCGCCCTTCTGGTGCTGATTCCTGAGTGGGTGGTCTATGTACGTTCTAGGACCCTGTGGGTCTCTCCAACAAACTCTCCTATGAGGCTGGGAGTTTCTCCCACCACCGCCTCAACCCCCACAGGTGTTTTCAGTCAGAGGTTTGAGGCTTTATTTCCCTGCTGGAACCCTGGGTTGCGCAGTATGTCTCGCTCCCCAGTTGTTCCTCCTAGTTTATCCGCACATGAATGTGGGACCCCGCTCTGCCAGCTGCCACCTTGCCTTGAGTCCTCTCTGCCTGGCTGCTCGTGTCCACCCCTCCTACCGGACTGGGTGAGTGTTTTTTCTTTAACTCCTTGGTTGTCAGACTTCCGTACAGTTCGATTTTCTGGCAGTTCTAGTTTTTTGTTTTTTAATTTGTTGTTGTCCTTCTTTTGGTTGTGTGAGGAGGCACAGTGTGTCCACCTACAGCTCCATTTTGGCCAGAAGTCCACAAAGACATTTTTAAAGGACAAGAAATGTTGTGAAGGAAAAGAAACATTTCTAGTAATGCAATTAAAAAATTACACAATAGAGGTCTGGCCAGGTAGCTCAGTCAGTTTGAGCATCGTACCAATGTGCCAAGGTTGTGGGTTTGATCTCAAGTCAGGGTACATAGAAGCAGCAACCGATTCATGCATGAATTAGGAACAACAAATCTATGTCTGTCTCTGTCTGCCTGTTTGTCTCTCTCTCTCTCTCCCCCTCTTCTTCTCTTTATAAAATCAATAAAAAAATAGAGAGTATTTCTAGCAATAATCACAGTCAGTCAAGGGGGAAAAAATCCTCAATTTGAAAGCAAACAGTTATAAAATGAACAAAAAGGATTCAAGCAAATAATTTTTATCAATGTGGCAAAAAAAAATGTTCAGTATCTTTGCAAAGGTTTTGACCTCCAGAGTAAATCCTATAGACCATTTTTTCCATTGTCTTATTTTAAAACCAAATTAACACCATTCACAATTTCATCTGCATGCAAAGCCAACATGTATCTGTTAGAAATTCAGACTGAAAAGGAAAAATCCATCCAAATTCATTTGTACTAATAAGCCTACAAGCTTATGAACTTCTATAGCAAACTAAAAACAGAAACAGAAAAAGTTTAAGGAGGTAACACAGAAATAAGGCTCTGAAAACTTTTTAAATGAAATACAGACAACAGTGGCCTTCGAGAGAAATACACTTCATTATTGATGCCTACACTGAAGACATTAAAAGAACAGGCTGTCATTTACGGAGAACTTAAGCCTGCTGTGCTATTGTCAACAAGTTACGGAAAAGTGATGGAGAGAATGCAAACCCAACCCAAGACTGCTGAGCTGTGTGGGGCTTTCCACGAAGGGCTCCGATGCTGTGCGTCTGCAAACCCTTTTGGTCTAGCCAAATTAGAGCGGCAAAAAAAGAGAACTTACCAGATAATCTTACTGATTCTAAAATATGTATTTTTACATTGAAAATGGGCAATGAGATATTTTTAGAATTTTAAACAGGGGACAGTTTGTGGGCTTACGAACCAACTCTTTAGGTATGCAGTCTCAAAGGAGGTCGGGTCTCTCTGGGACATCACTGCCAAGACCTACGCAGCTGCGTCTGGCAGCGAGTGGAGCGTGCCTGAAAGGACCCTTTTATTGAGACCCATGGTTTGCAAGATTACGTTCACTCCTTCCACATTCTGAAGTGGCATTTCCCTGTTGTCGTCACTCTAGGTTCTGTGCAAGGGGGCAAAGTGAAAACCCAGGCCTTTCTTCTTTTGAAGGCTAATGATTTTCCCTTTAAAATGATTTCTTCTGTTCTCTTAAGATGTCATCCTTTGAAACAGCCCATATAGGAACTGCTTGGGCCTTTAAAAAAAAGTTTAAACTAGTTCCTATGAATTTAAATTTACGTTTCCAAACCACAGTAAAGGTCTGTAAGAGGGGACAAAGGTTAAAGGAACTACTGTTGTACTAATATTTAAATTCCTGCTTGTAAGTGTAAGAAAATACTGTGATGTAGCTGTGTGGACAGATAGGTAAGGAAACGAGAGATTACCCTTATGACATCACCTGTGATGTCGGTAAGTTTCTTATTTTCTACCAAGTTGTCAGAACCTCTTCATGACATCCACCTGTCTCAGCGCCAACTGATGTTAACTAAATACCACAGACTGGGCGGTTTCAGCAACATTTATTTCTCACAGCTTTGCAGGCTGGGAAGTGCAAGGTCCAGGCGTGAGGAGACTGGGTTCCAGGTGAGGACGCTCCGCCTGGCTCATGGAGGGCCACGGGCTTGGTCTGTCTGCTCTGTGGGGCAGAGAGAAGCATGGCTGGTGTCTCTTCCTCCTCATAAAGACACCAATCCCATCGTGGGGACTCCAGCTACAGGAGCTCAAGCAAACCTAATTACCACCAAAAGGCCTCACCTCCTAATGGTATCACATCAGGGGTTAGGGCTTCAACAAAGGCTTTCCAGGAGGATGCAAATATTCAGTACATAACACCTAACACGTGGTATTTTGAGACATTTAACCCCTCTTTTCTCTAACTACTAATCCCAATTGTATTCAAATTCTTCCAAAGCTAAGTTGTATCTGAATTTCATAGTTTGTGCTTTAACATGACTTCTTTTAATTTTTAAAAAAAGGTGGTACTTTTGAAAAAACATAACATTATAAAAAAACATAAGTAAATGTAGTGAATTAATATAGTCTAGACTAGAAAATAATAATCTAAGAGTATTAATCTTCAAAAAATTTCAAACCTCTTTTCTAATTTGCTGACACAGAGAGCAAATGAATCAACAATCTTTCTAATCAACTAAAAAGGATTATTTTTCTGGGGAACAGAAAATTTAA